>PVJL010000515.1:165974-400431 GCA_004026885.1 Lyroderma lyra | reverse complement strand
ACCATGTGACCCAGCAATCCCCCTTCTGGGGATCTACCCAAAGAACTTGAAAACCTTTGTCCGCAAAGACTTATGTACCCCAATGTTCATCGCAGCGCTGTTCACAGTGGCCAAAACATGGAAACAACCAAAGTGCCCTGTGACAGATGACTGGATAAAGAAGCTGTGGTACATATACACAATGGAATATTACTCAGCTATAAGAAAAGATGAAATATTGCCATTTGCAACAAAATGAATGAACCTGAAGATCATCATGCTTAGTGAAATAAGCCAGACAGGAAAACCTCAAAACTGTATGACTTCACTCATATGCGGAATATAAAACTGAAAGCAACAAAGAAAAAACAAACAAACAAAACAAAAACCCATGGACACAATCAATAGTTTAATGTTTATTAAGGGACAAGTAGGGAAGGGATGGGAAAAAGGGGAGGGGGTGGGAGAAGGAAGGGAAGGTAAATATAAGGTGATGGAAAGAGAACTCACACTGGGTGGTGAACTTACTATACAACACGTTGATGATGCACTGTAGAATTGTACACCTGGGGCATACGTAATTCTTGCTAACCAATGTCACCCCAATAAGTCTAACAATAAAAATTTTTTAAAAAGTAAAAAAAGAAAGGAAAAGTGTGATTTTCCGGTAACTATTCATAACCTTCTTCCAGAATTTACAAAAGGTTCCTTTCAAAAAATGTTTCAAGTTAGGAACTAAGCATGGGGTTTTCCCAATACTGCTTCCAGATGTTGATAAATACAGTTGGAATGTCTTTAGGGATATATGTGTACATATCAATAGAGAGAGACTGCTCATTAAAATTAATTGATATTTAAGACTTCCTTTTTATATACGAAAGGACCTAACTGAACTATATATGTCATTAAGCTAACACCATAATAAAGACTATAGAGACTCAAAAAAAAGGATCCATATAATACTTGTCCATAATTAAAACTAATATGTTAAAAATTGTCCTCATTTGAAAAATTAGAACCTAAAACAGAAATAACAACACTAACCATCATAACAGCAACAAACTTACAATTTCTTTCAGAATAACTACCATATTCTGAAATGTTTTCTTCACGCCCCTCTCCCTCCAATTAGGTCCTTAACTTGGTTTATTATAGAGACAAAATGGAACCAAAAGTCTTAGTATTCAAGAAATATCAACCTGACTTATTTCTTGGTTATTATGCAGAAAAAATCTACAGTTATTTTGAATAGACTTAACCTAATGGATATTCCTAGCAACATAGTTAATATTAATTATTAAATGGGCACTTAATTTTTTGATTCTCACTAGTATTAATGGAAGTACTCTTTTAGTAAGATTATCTTGCATCTCTAAAAGGATTTTAAAAGCAACAATGATTTTAAGATAATAAGCACTTCTAAAATCATTAACTTTGATTTAATCAATCATCTCCATTTTCTTTTCAAGTATTAAATTATCACCCTTTGTTTAACTAAAGATAAGAAAAAATCCTTTTTAGTAGTTCTCATTTAATCCTTTATAATGACAAATTTATAAATACAGATAAAACATAATTATTATTTACATATAAACATGTATACACACACATTAAAAAGAGTATGTTTTCAAATTATAAAATCAGAAATAGGTTCTAGTTCTTCATTCCTAACATTTTATACATTAGTATATTTATTATTAAATTAGGGAGATAATAAAATAAGAAAAATGCTAACTGGAAATATTAAGTAAATGTAACACAGATACAAGTTAAAATGCTCTGACAACATATCTCCAATGAAGTTTTTATTTTTTATGTAATGAATAGCTTCTCATATCCCCTGAAATTTTATGAAAATGTGTACATTTCATAAGTAATTTTCTACATTCTGACTTACGTTACCATTTCAAATATTCCTTACTTCACTAAAAGCTCTGTAATTGCAAGTGATTTATTTTCACATCTTCCATAGCAAACAGAACTCAGTTATTTATATAAGGAAATCTAAATGTAGCAGGTTATATCATTTTTCAGGCTTTGCTAAACTTCTATTGATTCAAATTATGTTTTATGATCCAATATGATGAGCGCACGTGCACACACACACACACACACACACACACTTACTTGCTTCCTGAGCGCTAAATTAAACATTTTAATATATTTTACACTCACGTTTCTCAATATAGTAGTTCTTCTGTATTCATTGTTTCCAATATTAGCTATGCCAATTTCCTCTCATTTATTTGTTCATTGTTTCCCCATATGGGCCCTGTGTTTACGACGCTCTCTGGAGAGCACAGCCTCGCTAATACACAGCACAGAGTACTTACTGAGCAACGCTAAATTGCATTTTGCTCCCAGTGGATGGATTTATTCAAACTTTTTTGGAAGTGGGTTTGAGAAGAGTAGCTCTGAGTAGGATTTTTAGAAATTAAAAACAAAACAAAACTCAGTGATGCTTGTTCCATTTTCTTCATACGATACAGGAGAAAACTCTCAACCTTGGAAGCGTGACATGCTTACCTGAGGTTACATAGCCACAGAGCTGAGAACAGAAATTAGGTCTCCTGGGTCTCTCTCCAATGCGCTCCCTCACCCTTTTCTTTTCCCAAGAGACATTTAGTGAAGGACACGGCTGGCTGATTTAAACAGAATTATAATACAATAGATCCTTTCCTATATGGTCCATTTTCTGTCCCTTAGTTTGTAAACCCAAACTGTAGGAAGCTGTTTAATTATTAATTCAACAAAAACTTACTAAACATCAATTACATGCCAGATACTCTTCTAGCTGTTTCTTATATGTCAGGAAAATAAAGTGATAAAGTTCCTGTCATCTTGAAGCTTATCTACTATTTAAGGGATAAATAAATTAAATATTCAATATTAGAAAAAAGAGTAAATAATTTAGGATATTGGCAAAAAATTATTTCCAAAGAGAAAAGGTTGAGAGCAGGATTCATGTAGAGCTGATAAGTGATTTTTAAATAGCAGGGTTACGGTAAGTCCCACTGAGAAGAAGAGATTTGAGCAAAGATTTGAAGGAGCTGTGGGAGTAAGCCATGTAGATATCTGGAGAAAAAGGCCTGTAGGCAAAGGCAACAGGCAATGCAGAGGCCCCAAGACAGAAAAGAATGGTGTGATGAGATGCGTGGGGCAGAGGGCACTGCATTAAGAAACAGGAAGGCCACCGACGTGGCTGGAGAGAGTAGGAAAGAGAGTACCAGAAACTTAGGTCGGAAATAATCTGATAACCCCAGCTAGAGTCCATATAGCTGCACTGTGCAGTTTGGTAACTAACATGTAGCCACTGAGCATTTTAAAAGTGCCCAATGGATTTAAAGGATTTAATTTTTAATTTTACATATTTTTAATCTACTTCTCTTTTAAAACTGAAGCACTTGTCACTGTAGATCCAGATATGACAGAGAATTTTAGATAATTAATTCAGTTATTGAAAAAAATTTAAGTACATTTAAACCATCTTGAGTAAGTGAATTTACTTTTTCAATGGTGAATTTTATCAAATCTCAATGAAAAGTATCGGTGTGTAAAATTTAGCATCCATATTGAGAGAACGTATAAGGGAAAATAGCCACTGGATTTTAAAGATGAGTATTTAAATATGTAAAATAGCTCATTAATAAATTTTAATGTTAATTATATATTAAAATACTTTATACTGGATAAAATACTATATACTGGATAAATTAAAATATTAAGCATAATTGTATTTGCTCCTTTTCATCGTTATTAATGTAATCACTAGAAAATGCACAATCACTTATGTGTTTTTCATTCTATTTCTACTGAAGCTCTCTCAGCCATTGTAATGAATCTGACTTTTGCTCTGAATGAAGTGAAGATTCACTGGAGGGTTTTCAGCAAAATCCTAAAAGTTATGTTTTCATTCTATTTTTTAATAAAATATTCTAATTAATTATTTAATTAATTATGCTTGTGATTTATATATGTATATTGCAACATCAATAAGGCATACTTCAGTTCATTGGATTACTATCTTTTCTTTCCCAATTATATTACATATATTTTTTATAAATTCATCCAACCCTGAAAGAGGAGGCTAGCCCGCATGAATGCAGTATATCATCACATTCTAACTCACCTTTGATCCAGAGAACACTGGCACGTTGTACCTACCACCTCCAGAAACAAAACACAGGGTACCTTCACGTCTTCATGCTAATTCCCAAGGAACATCAAGTAACTCCCCAAAAATGTCCATATAGTTCACTTTTGTAATCCATGAATAAGATAAATTACTTTGGGAACACTGTCACTAGTATCTTAATTATTCTCTATACTAAAACCACACTGTAAATAAAGAGTTAGATACAGACTAAAAATGGGGGGTGGTCTTCTTTTCCATGTTTAAACAAGGAAAAGATGTAGTTCAAGCTTACAGTTATCTATAAAATACAATACTTATCATTTTCAAAGCTCTAATACGCTGTGATGATTCTATAAGCATTATGCAAAATTAATCCCAAATAATTTTATTCAGAAAAATAAATCTCTGTATTTGTAACACAATGATTTTAGGAAAAAATTTAAACAATAAAGAGGTCACTCTAAAGCAAATTTTTCAGTAATTTAAATGTCTATCATGGAATTCTAAAATTTTTGTCTAAATTCAAGTTTTTACGTATATCTAGAAAGGAAAAGGGGTATGTAGTAAATCATCAGTAAAAGAGACTATTCTTTTAAATATATTTGTTTTTTGCACCCATTAGTGTTAATGGTTAAACATATAAATGCATTGTGCATCAACACAAGAGCAGAAACTGTAATCTACAAAAGGAATGAATTAAATCATTATGAGTAATTCTTTAGCACATGACCTCCTCTAAGTTCTATCAAGTATGTAGTCTGACTTTTTGAAATGGTACTTAAAAAGATTTTACATCCTAATTGAACAGCCATTCACTGGGCTTATTTTTCACTTAGATCTCTCCTAATACCTGTGAAGTAGGGTATTTAAAATAGGAGACTGGGTGGTAAAAGCAGTAATTTCTCATCAGGGAATATGTAATAAGTGGAAGCCATTAGCCAACTAAAGGACACAAAATAGATTAATCTTTCAAAGATATGTCCTTTGGACTTATAAATTGTTCAGTTTTCAGGAGAAAATTCTCTGACTTGTGTAAGGATAGATTTATGGTTTATATAACACTTGAGAAAATAACATTTTAATTTTTTCAGCATACCCATAATTAAAATTTGAGAATAACCATCGAGGTAAAAATAAATTAAAGATCATCCAATGTGGTTTATTTTACTTCTTATAAATTGTGATATACCTGGAGATCATCATGCTTAGTGAAATAAGCCAGACAGAAAAAACAAAAACTGTATGACTTCACTCATATGTGGAATATAAAACTGAAAGCAACAAAGAGAAAAGAAATGAACAAACAAGCAAATAACCCATGGCCACAATCAATAGTTTAATGTTTATTTGGGGATGAGTGGGTTAGGGAGGGGAGAAAGGGGGAGGGGTGGGAGAGGAGGGAGGGGGAGCTAAATATAAGATGATGGAAAGAGAAGTCACATTAGGTGGTGAACTGATTATACATCAAGTTGACAATGCACTGTAGAATTGTATGCCTGAAACCTATGTAATCCTTGCTAACAGATGTCACCCCAATAAGTCTAACAATAAAAATGAATTAAAAGAAAAAGAATTAAACCAAAAAAAAAAGAGAAATTGTGATAACTTTTTGTTTAAAGGTGATTCTATAAGACAGTTCTCAACCTGTGCATCATAACCCCTTTGGGGGTCGAACGAACCTTGCACAGGGGTCACCTAAGACCATCAGAAAACACATATTTCCAGTCTTAGGAACAGAGACACCACTCCTCTATCTGTCTCCAGGCGGGTCTGTCCACACGCAGATATGCACACATATGGGTACCCAGCGTGATGACATCATTGCGCCAACCCCATCACATACACCCCATACAAATACAGGTGTGTGTGACAGGGCTGGCGCCATAATGTACGTATGTGGACCAGTCACACACGTGTAGAGAGCAGCGACCAATAATTTTATGGTGGGGGTCACCACAACATGAGGAACTGTATTAAAGGGTCTTGGCATTAGGAAGGTTGAGAACCACTGCTAAGAGCTTTTTACTATATTATTTTATTTTATTTCATATATTTTGTTTTTACACATATTGTTTTTATATAAAAGAAAATCTAACCCTATTTTCCCTGACCATGGTTATAAACTATAACCAGAAAATGAACTTATTGGCAGAACTATGATTTCTAATTAAACATATCTCTTCCTACCCTCCACCCGCCCCCCCCAAAAAAACACATATCAACAGCTTTTAGAAAGAGTCATACACAATACATAACAAAAGAAGTTGGATTCTGCTGTTGTTATTAATTTGGGTTAGAGTCTCAGTTCAATTGACCTGTACTTCTACAAATTTTATCAGTTATTTTTACTTAATTACACATTACCTTTTTAAGAAAATATATATTGTCACCATTCAAAGATTTTAAAAACAAATGTACACATGAATTTATATTTACCATAATAAAATAAACTCAAGACCACCTATTAGGTAATCTATGGAAAAACATTTTAATGGTCCTTGGGTATTGATACACTTTTTAAGATAACTTAGAGTTGAACACAAGAATCCAGATATTGACAGGATAAATTTGGGATCCCCATTAGACGGATACTACTTAGGTTTTTCCATTTCTTTCCTGTGGGCAAAATTGACACTTTGTGTAAAGAAATTTACTTACACAAAAAAATAACCTGCTCTCTCCATCATGTTATAAGAACTTGTCCTGGATACTGTGCCCAAGACAAATCTCTTCCCTGACCTTTCCTCTCTCCCTCCCATCCACTCTCTTCCTTCCCTCCTCCCCTCTCCTCCACCCTTCCCTCCCTCCTTTGCTTCTTTCTTTTCTTTCTATTATCCTTCTCCTCCCCTGCTACATATACTTAATTCTCAAAAATTTATATCAATACATCTATTTTCTATTTTGTAAATAAAACCTTTTAGAAAGTGTTTTAATGTGTTCATTATTTAACACTGCTTTTAGAGAAGGTACTCTATGTGAATCACTGTATTACATGTAAAATATTTAAAATATTAACAAAAACTTTATGAAGTTGATACAAAAATATCTTCATTTTATATATGGCAACACTAAGGCACAGACCTCTTAAGTAGCTTGCCGAAGATTACATGACTATTAAGTGGAAGGGTCAGGATTGTAATAAAGGTAGTATAACTCAGATCCATGTTACTATTATACCACAATGCTACCATAAATTTCAGGACCCAACACAACATGAAAATATATTTTTCTGAAAACTCTTAATAGGAAAATTGTCAAATTATAAATTAGATTACCATATAAAATTGGAGGAATGTCTGGGGATTATTCATTTCCCAAATTGCTATCTTTCTAACGTTAGCTTTAGAGAACAGTACTAGTCCAGCCTATTTTAAGATCCATTTATAATGCTGTCGTTTATAAACCTATAACAAGTTGAATTAAGTTTCCTTTCTGAACCACACCTTTAGAATATTAGTCTTAGGCATTTACTAGCAGTTGCAAAAGTAGTACATTTCTTTTTTTTATTTAGCTTAACTTCATCCATTTTATAGCTCAGGATACAGTGAAAAAGGCTATTTTCTACTAGTATATAGAAATAAATTTTTATTTGAAAACTGAAACTCTTAAAAAAGGTTATTTAAATTTTGATTTTCCTTAGGTTGGAATGTATAAAAGAAAACAGATGAAACTAATTTCCCCTCATATGGTCTCAGGAAACCTAGAGAAATAGAATTCAATATTTTTTAGGATAATTTGACATAAAGTACAGTCATATTGCATATTGTCAAAGTTGTGTTAAGTGAATAACAGACAAATTTACACCGATATTCTCTAGTTTGTTCACATTTTACATTTAACCACTGGGCCATAAGTAGAAAAAATCAATAATTTTACCCTACATAATCTCCACATTTTGAGATAAAGGGCATTGCTTAGCTGGGGGAAGAAGAGTTTCAAAAGATAAAATCAGATAGAGTGTATAATCAAAAATATAATAAAATGTCAGTATTTAAAATGCTCTGAGCATTTATGTGCAATAAATACTTTTAGAATAAGTTTTCCTTATCTAAAATAAAAAATCAATAATTTTAAAGATACTGATCAGAAAACAATGGCAAGCACATGACTGCATTAGAATACTGTTATCAGAGTGTGAAATTATTAATTTGTATCATCAAGTTTATGATCATCCTATCAGCATATTCAGACACACTCATCCTCAAAAGAATAAAACAATAGTAATGATTGTGGCATGTCTAGTCATTAGAAAAAATTCTATGTAGGCAACACATTCATTTACCACATTTTACTCCCAGGCTTCACAGAACTGTAATTTATCAAAGGTATGGTTGATAGTCATTTATTTGGAATGTCAGCTATTTATAGTAAATACAGTGCAAATTACAATTAATAAAGACAGAAACTAAAAGAAAATATTCTAAGCCAGAATTGAATTTTTAGCTCTTGGTTAAAATTCAACTTCAAAGGAAAATGTTGGTACTCACTAGAAAACTGAGAACAAATAACAGAGACATAGTCTATGTTCAACTTATTCTTAAAAGACTGTCTTCAATGCCATATTACTCAGCCATAAGAAAAGATGAAATAGGGCCATTTATGACAACACGGATAGACCTTGTGACCATCATGCAAAGTCAAATAAGCCAGACAGAAAAAACCAAGAACTAATGACTCACTCATTTGTGTAACACAAACCTGAAAGTAACAAAGAAACAAAAACTCATGGACATAGTCAATACTTTAGTGGCTAGTGGTTATCTGAGGATATGGGGGTGGTTAGGAGAGGAGGAAGGGGGACTCAAACATAAGGTGATGGAAAGAGAACTGACTGTGGGTGATGAACACATAACACAACACATAGATGATATATTTTAGATTGGTACAGCTGCAACCTATATAATTTTTACTAATCAATATCACTCCAAATAAATCTAACGATAAAAAGAAAAAAAAGGGTGTCTTAACTCCCTTACAAAAATTTTGCATGAATTATTCCCATTTACTGTACCACATTGCTGTCACTGTGCATGTATATTACACAAAACTTTCTCTGTACTTTTTTTGGCAAAAACAAAATGAAAATTTTGGCAGAGATAATTATTAAAGAACAAATGAAACAAATATAATGTCCTAAAACTGTAGGCAAATCACAAATGAATATTATTATTCCATGATGACAGTCAAAGGAACAAAGATTTAAGCTAAAATACTGAACTCTAAATCTACAATAGCAATCCCCTCTCTCTCTCTCTCTCTCTCTCTCTCTCTCTCGCTCTCGCTCTCGCTCTCGCTCTCTGTCTCTGTCTCTTCCATTATTCTTGCCCATAGGGAACATTCAACTTTTGCCCATAGTAATTCAGAAGTACTGATCTTGAAATTGAGGGGAAAGGCATCACTGGCCATAATTGAGCCATTCACTCAACTTTCCTTTGAGAGTATATTTGATTGGCATAATATAAAAATAGAATACACATTTGGAAATAGACTTAAGACTGTTCTTGAAATGGAGACTAAATGATTCATGAGATTGATGAGACAAAGATTCTATTACTCCAATCACTGGCTTGAGTCTAGCTTACATGAGTGACTAATTCATTACCATAGGACAATCTTCAGAAAATGATGTAGTACAGTAAGTTAAGCCTCCACACAAAGCGATCTTTCAACAAATGCTACTAACTAAAAGCAAAACAAAACTTAACTTGAATCATCTATCTTATTGCTTGTAAGTGTTCTCAAAATATTTAAAATGTGATTCGAAAATCATTTTACTCTGATCACTTGTACAAATAGTTCCCCAACAGCCATTACATCAGGGATTGTGTGCAAGGTTATAGAGATGACTAAATTAAATCATACAGTGCCTGAGAAATTAGTGGTGAGAATTATCCTCAATGCGTTTTCTAAACAAAAAGGCCATTGGAATTATTTCTTATTTCCTCAGTGTTCTAAGTCCTAACTTTGTGTTTCCCAGCTTAAATTTTAACCTCCAGATCTAACAATATATGGAGCTTTCCAAAGGGCATGGACTGATCCTGTACCTTTTACAATCTCATCTTTGTGTATGTGGATTATAGTCCTGGTGCTGCTGTCCACCCCCAGTGCCTTCAGCTCCTTAGTGTGCACTCCCTGATCCTGAGTTGGAGGAGATGATAGATTGATACATGGTGGAATAGATAAACCTATTGACAGAGTGAAGAATTTAGCTTAGTTTTGTTTAGGGAGAGAGCTGGGGTATAGATACATAGTTCTACCCCAATTTCTCCATTCCTAAAGCTGCCAAGGGAAATATTAAAATTGAAGCTTGCTCAATATCTATCCATTAAAAATAGCCTGTAAATTATACTTTAAAAACTCTATCTAGGAAAATAAATGCAATGTTTTCTTTTCTTGAGCTTCTCTCTCTAATTTTTTCCTCTAGTAGTTTGCTAACCTAACCCAACTCTCCTCCCTCCTCTCTACTCCAAACATATGAAGAAAAGAAAGTGAAACACACACACACACACACACACACACTCACCCCAGAGGACATTTGGTGCAAAATGATAAGATGAATAGTCCCTAACCATGTCACAATATCTTGGGTGCCAAAATGGCCCATGTTACTTTCATTTATTATACTTCTCATTCTATTGAAAAATTACAGTAACTAAATTTCTTGGGAAACAATGTAAGTAAGTATTTGAAAAATAAAAGGCAGCTTAGACTAATTCTTTATACAATGCAGAAAATGGTTTCCCTAGGTGGAAAATAATTATTTGACATAAACACCTGAAAGAGATGGTAACTGAAAAAAATGAAAATTCCATTAACAAGCTTGCAGAAGAAAAATAAAAGACTGCTGTGACCGGGCATTAATGATGCTTCTTTAGAGGTAGCAATAGTTACCTAAAATAAAATATAGTGACCCACAGTGCTGCCAGATGTTACACTGCTCCCACCTCTTTGGGTAAAAACACTCAGAAATTTTCTCTATTTACATGTTTTCTATAAAAAAACAGAGAATTATCAATATATTCTATAAAATTCTTACATAAATAAAATAAAGTTTGTTAAAATTCTTACAGTAAAAAAAAAAGACGAGGAAGCCAATACTCCATATTATAATCAAAAGCCAATACTTTTTCATTCCCTTTGAAAAGTATGTCTTTGGCTAAATCCAGACTAATATACACACAAATGTGTACACACACACACACACACACACACACACATTCCATTAGATATACATTTCTTTGAAACTCCTGTAGGTAACACCAATAATATTAGTTGCACTTTCCTGAAAGCAGTGATATTTTTATAAATATTTGAGCACAAGATTTCAGATAGCAACTTTTGTATAAAAAAATTCATCCAGGGAGTTCCCTGGTGGTGCAGTGGTTAAGGCTTCGGCGCTGTCAATGCTGCGGCCTGGGTTCGATTCCGCGGCCAGGGGTCTGCCCACATTAAAATTCTGCGGCCAGGGGTCTGCCCACATTAAAAATAAATAAATAAATAAATAATTCAGCCAAATGAAATCAGTGAGTAAAATTAAGATATATATATACATATATGCCAGTATATCAATTAAAAGGGGAATAAAATGTTTATAACCAACAATTTTCTTAATTTTACATATAAACTAACCTAAATTGAATTATTACCTTATCTTAAAAATCCAAATAATGCTGATATAGCACCTTGAAGTAAAACAAATTCCTACATAGTACTGCAAGATCTCAGGGAAATGAGAGAAATAAGAGAAAGCATGACATACAAAAAAGAGCAAGTGTGGCGTAATATGATGACTTGGTCTACAAAATACACCTTAAAATGAAACTAGATTAAGAAAGTTTGTAGAATATTTGCTAAGGGGATTTATCTTGAAATCAATAAACACATTTATCCAATGCAGTTTAATGTGATTAAGATGAAAACCTGAGATGTAACAATGAGGTTGATTTTCAGAAGGTATTGGAGGAAATTGTTAACGAAAACAGTGCTCTAAAAATAATGTAGTATAAAGTAAAGTGTGAATTATAAGCCTGTTAGCTTGGAGATAAGCAATACAAAGTAAGCTACTACATTTTAGAAAAATAATTCAACAGTTCCAAATCTGATGAATAAATGAGGGTATAAAATCCAATGGAACATCTCAATTTTAGTAAACTCTCAAGGATACATACCATGAAACAAAAAAATCAAATGCTGTAAAAATGGTGAATTCAATTATTTTTCAAAATTGGAATATTTTATAGTATTTTCTGTTTTAAAAATTATTTTGCAACAGTGCATGGGCTGGTCACCAAACACCATTAAATGAAGCAGATGGGAGGAAAGTACTAAGAAAAAAAATGCAAGTATCACCATATAAGATGTCACACAGGAGGTTAACAGTTAACTGGATTTTGAAAGGAAAAATGACGTTTCATCAGGTAAGTAATGAGGTCATGTGAAATACAAGAGAATGTACAAGAGGATGGCAATGTGGTCAGAACAGAACGTAAGGGCCTGGTGTTGGTACGCTCACATCAGTGTGTACGTGTTAAAAATACTACTGCGTGTGTGCGTGCTGCGGTGGGGCAGGGGGCTCCATTTAGTGTGGTCACAAGGTGGGAATGGAAAGACTGGTGGTGCAGGTTAGAATGGCAAAGCCTCATTCAACAGTTTGAACTCCTGACAGTTCCCAGATATGGCTGAACATTGTATCACTTTGGGAAGTTTTCAAAATGTAGATCCCAATATTCTGTTTCCTGTTGGGGCACGGGGGGTCATCCATTAGTTTCAGTCCCCCCAATTTCTGTAATGGTTAGCCAGCTTTAGGGACAATTGCTATAACCCATTGGCAAACAAAACAAAACAAAACAAAACAAAACAACAACAAAAAACACCAGAACAATTTTGACATGGCCCTAACCTGATAACTGTACTCTCCCACCTGTGCTTCAGGGACAGTGACAACCCCTTCATGACCCAGCATTCAATAAGGGACGATGAAGGCCACCTCATCAGAGTGTACTTCTGTCTTCAGACTACACTACCTGAAGTAGCCAGCCAGTTACTCTGTGTCTCCTTAGTTTTCTTTTTTTTTTTAATGTATTGTAGCATTTCACCGTGTTGACTTGCTCAATTACTAGTTTATTGTGCAATCCCACTCCCAACTCCATCCACACATGCACACTCACATAAAACTTCAAAGAGAGCAAAACATGACAGCTCTTAAGGCTTATTTGCCCACTCCCTGCAACGTTGCATGGAATAGGAATACATGCTTACTAAGTAGTTGTTAAGGTTTAAGGAAAATGATCTTATTGTTGAAAAGTAAATAACTGTATTTTTTATATAAACCATATCTGGACCTACTACAATTCTGTATCTAATTCTGTGGTATACACAATTGCAGTTGATTGCTAAGCAAATTCTTTGTGAAGAGAGCCAAAATGAATTAGATACATATTCTGTGGCCTAGGTTACCTGTCCAGAAGAAAGGTGAGTATCAGTAAAATGTTAAGGTCAGTTTTTAATCATTCAGCAGTGGACAGATTAGGATTTTTAAGAGGCTGGAAAAGAAATAATCTTATTTAGATCTTCAAATGCTGGGATATCATTCTTTGAGAAATCACATGTTTATTATGAGCTCGATCCAGCTTACAAACACAGTTATAATCAAGGATGTTTAGAGCATGAAGGTGCATTTGAGAATTTCTGTTCAAACTATTTATTTTACAAATGAGAAATCTAAAGACCAGAAAGAAAAATGATTAAATGAAGAGAAACAGTTAATTAATAGTAAGCCTCGATTATCAAGAGCTAATTAATTTTAAATTGAAGTGGAATCTAAGCCCAATATATTTTGAAATGAAATAGTCTAACTTGTAAACTAAAACCATAGATTTTTAGGACATGGAATATAGGTTTAATTTAATTCTATTCTGTAGATCTATATGGAATAAATTTTTAAATCCCCAAATTAATTTTGAATTACTTTCTATTACAACCATCATTGTTCTATTCATTTGAATGATAAATGAAACTTTACTAATTTGTAAATTAAAGAAAAATATAATTATTTGAAAAGAATTATGACACCTGCTTTGTTATGTGACATTATTTCCAGCCTCTATGTCCACAGAAATCAGTATAACTTTCCTAATATTCCTTTTATTATGTTCTATAGATGTTGTGATACAAAAGTACTATTCTGAAAACACATCCAGCCAGTAACATACAACACATGAAGTACATTGATGAAGGGAAAATGTGTATATTGCCTGTTAAATTCTAATAAGATGATCTTAATTGAACCAGCAGAATTTGTATTCCAGGAGTCATTATTTATTATTCAATCAGCCAGTGAAGAAGAGGGAAGGATAAAACCATATAAGTGGTCTAGCCTGATCAATGAGCAATCAAATATACACTATTGTCACCATGCCTAAATACTCTCTAAAAATTATCATTTCTCTAAAGTTCCCTTAGGTAGTAAAGTGTTTGCAAAGGTCAATAGCCCCTCCTCTTTAAGAAGAAAATGAGGCCAGAAAGAGGCAAGATAAGAAAAAATATAGCTATGATCACAAACCGTATGAAAACATATAGCTCTATTTAGCAATTACAAATTATGGTTCAAGGTAAAATATCTGAAAGGTCTCTTTTACCTTTTTTTTTTTTTTGTATAAGCTTCTATTTATCTTCATTATAACATAAGCCAAAAAACAAAATTCTTATCAGGGAAAAGAAGAAATGATCACAACAGGGGTAAAGCAGATCATTTGGTCATTCTTGGGCAAAAGATAAAAACAAAAAGAGGGGGAAAGCCCATGTCAGAATCATATAACTTGTTCAGTTTTAGAACATGCCCTTTCCAATATTCCCCTTGGATATCTCCAAATCATACTTCTTAGTGGTATGAAACAAAGTAATTTTGGGAGAATGAATGACAGCAGCAATAGTCCAACATCATCTCATTCTGGAAATAGAATGCATCACGTTGATACAAATTTGCTTCCTGGAGCAAGGTTAGCAAAGAGAAAGAAATTCTCAGAGAATTCCTGGGGGGGAGTGCACCCTTCCCTAAAACAATTGAACAGATTATGTCGACTATTTCAAATAATCAGTTTTCCTTCAATATCTTATCATTTCTTTACCCAGCACGAGAGGTAAGAAAGCCGCAATAACTTGAAGAAGGAAGTGTGGAAGCCTACTGGGGAGGGGACCTGAAAGGTACTAAATATATTTGTGGCAGAATTAATTCCAACACCCAGGAGGAAGCTGCTAATGCGTTAGAGTGAGCTGTCAAGTGAAACAGGAATGTTTTTCTGTGCATTTTCTAAATGAGTTTTCATACACCCCCAGTATTTATTTTAAGACATTCTGCTTGTCAAGGTGGAATCCCAGGTCTCATTTTTAGATAACTGACTATTTAAAAAATAGTTATTTCATTTCAAAATATTAACAAAACAGTCCACTTCAAATACAATTCCCTCCATCCCAAAGGCACTTAATTAATTTCTTTTTAGAGCAAACTACAATAAGAGAGAGCACAGAAAGTGTGTACCATATTAGTTCTCTTTTCTTTCATTCTAACTCAGATTCAAATTTCATAGTGTTATTTTATGATCCAAATACTTCAATGTTTCAAAATATACAAGTTTGATAACCAGTAAGACTTAACGTCACCTCATATGTGCTTATTACATTTGTCCTGTGGCATTAACTCTGTATTTTTATAATAAAATCTGCTGTTTGCTGATTATCACACCAAAGCCTTTTATTTGATTTTCTTGCTTTGGATTATTGGAGATAAATTCAGAAAACCTATATCCCAAATGAGAGTGAATTTGATTTAAATCAAGACATTTTAAGAATGTTATTTAAATTATTAGTCAAGGAGATTCAATTTAATTTCCATCAAAGCTTATTGCAGTTGAACAGAAATATATGTACTCTACATGACTCAGAGACTAATTAGTTTAACTTTAAAAGGTCTGTAAGAAACATTTTAAAACTTTTTTATTAACATTGTAGTTATATTAGAAAACTGAAAATTATTTAGTCGTATGATATTAGAGTTAACTGTAGTTTATGATTGTCAATACATTGGGAATTTAAATAAGGTCAGGACATTGCTAAATATTGTGTTATTTATTCAACTTTCCCTTGTTTATTCATTTATTAGATTAACAATTTTAAATTTTAGATACTTTAATTTCTAAATGATGCCTCAATTTAAATCAAGAGTTCATAGTTACCAATCGTCCAACAGTAAACCAATTTATAGCAAATTAAAAATATTGTACTTAAGCGTTAATATCTGATATATTTCTTATTATTTGTAGATTGAAATTTAATTTAAAAAAAAATTCAATAATAAATACAAGTACAATTATCTTTAGGGATGAAATTTACTGAATGTTTTTTTGTTTCAGTAATCCTTCACACTTGCTACATTTAAACTAAAATTTTGAGTTTTCAAAACCTAAAAAGAAAATAAGGTAGTCATATGTATACATTTTTTAAAACTTAAGATATTATGTTAGTTAATTCTTATCCCCGCTATTAACTAAGTTATTTATCCCATTATATCACTTATTATGAGCTTTTCAAATAATTAAGAAACTTTCAAAATAAATAAAAAATATTTCAAAAACCAAATGATATTTTCTAATTATTATGTGATTGTTCTTTACTGTCTCTTAAGTCAGTAAAATAAGGTAGGAGAAAAATTATTTTTAAAATATACACTTAATTACATTATTAATAATGGCAAAAAAATAAAAAAATGTCAAATTGGTATTTATTAATTTTTGTTTTGCTTTGATTTGTGCAAAACTAAAAATAGTAGGTCTGCAAAGCTCTACCAAAAAATAGTATTTATAAGTAAAACTTTCTCCCACAAATCTTCAAAGATAGAATATTAAGGTACAATGTTGAATGCATAAATGTAGTTTACTTTGAAAACATCAGCATTAGTTAGAGTAGTACCTGACTAGAAGCTCGGAAACAAGTTGTGCTTTGGGAGCAGAGGTCTGGATATGTCTCCATACCTGTGTGTGTATGTATTCGTATGTGCAAGCTCCTAGTTATGAACTTGTATTTTCCTCTCTCCAGTGTCTTCTATGCCTTGACATGTAGTCTTTTAATTTCAGCGTGTTCTTAAAAAGTTCTGCCAATATAGTTTTAACACTGTCACTATCAAACATACTATATGATTATGAAGGGAAAAAACTATGCAGCTAAACAAATCAACACACAAGCAATCAAAACTATATTTAAAAACCTGCATCATTCCAATCCACATACAATAAACAATATTGTATCCTTTATTGTATCTGTGTATTTTTCACAGCTTCATCAGTGTGCCTATGACTCAGCAGGAGGTACTACTAACATTTGGACTGGAAAAATGAAGTGGTAACTGAAGCCCTTCCTAGGTGACAATGCAAACTCTCCTGCCTGTTCAGTTACACTCTCCATACTGTCAATGGTGACTTATTCACAGCCTGTAAGTTACTGCTACCCAGATATCAACTTGAATAGACCTGAAGGGGAATAGACCACACCTGGTGAGTTGTCTGTTCTGCTTTGTTTTTAATGACAAACTAATCATTTTTACTAAATGTTATATAATCTATATTCCCATTTTATTTAGAAAGTTAAATGTTGATAATACATATATTACCAGGTAGTATCATTAAAATAACACTCATATATTATTTTAGGTACACAAAAACCATTTATATGGATCCCTGAAATGTATCGTACTACTGAGGATAACTCCTTATAAATGGTCTCCCGTGCATGGCCCACGACTAGCAATGAACATTCTAACTGCTTATAGGCCATAGCATTTTGTTTTCCCATTGAAGGAAACATTTCAGTAGTAAATACTGTGCTGGAGGGACACGGTTTCTGGTAATTATACCTATTAAAGTCAGTGGGAAAGTATAATTTAACTTAGAAATATGCATTTTTAAAGCAACATTTTAAAAACAAGTATCTGTCATTTCTGGTAGTGAGACTTTGCTATAATTATTACAGCTGAATAGTTGTTCAGTAACAGTTATTGGCTCAGTAACTCCTGTTGTGCATGTCTTGTTAGTTGTGTTTTATTGCTATTTCTAATGGGATTATATGCCTATTATGTTTTAACTGGTTATTGGTGATATAAAGTAACAGTATTGATTTGAGTATTGTTAACGTTGCACCTATCCACCTTGATGGAGTCTTTTATTTATTCAAATAGTTTGTTCATTGGTTCTCTTGGAATTATAAGGCTATCTTACCATCTGCAAATAATGAATATTTTTTTCTTTTCTTTTTAAATAGTTAAACTTTTTATATAGTATGTTCTAATTGTACATTAGCTAGATCCTCCTGAAAGGCAGAAATATAGCAGCAATAGCACATTTGCTTCATCAGGATAGAGTAACATTTCCATTACATTTCGCTTCTTTTGTTTGTTTGTTTTACATAAGATTCATTGTGCTAAACTGCTAGCTATATGCTAGAAAGTAAACATACACAGGTAATTCCATTACAAATTGCATTTAATTTTATGCTGTGTGTTGCATTGTCAAGGATATTATTTATCAGGATAAATTTATTTTTCCTAAGTTGTTAACAGGTATTTTATTTTTATAAATTGGTTGGGATAATCCTGATTAGTAAAATTACATAGGTACCAGGTGTACAGTTCTTCATTGTCTATGTACTGTATTGTGTTCTCAACAATCAGTCAGTTTTCCTTCCATCACCATCTATTTGAATCCCCTTCCCTAATCCGCCCCTCTTGCTCCCTTACCCTCTGGTATCCACTAAACTACTGTCTGTGTCCATGAGTTCTTTTTCTATTTTGATTGATTATTTATTCTCTTCTTTAAATTCCACATATAAGTGAGATCATATGGTATTTGCCTTTCTCAGTCTGACTTATTTCACTCAACACAATATCTTCTAGTTCCATCTAGGTTGTTGTATAATAAAAGGTAAGATTTATTCTTCTTTATGGCCAAGTAATATTCCATTGTATAAATGTACCACAGCTTCTTTATCCAATCATTTATTGATGGGCATTTAGGTTGTTTGCATATCTTGATTATTGTGAATAATGCTACAATTAACATGGGGTGCATTTTTTTTTCAAATTAGTGTTTTGGATTTCCTTGGATAAATACCCAGGAATGGAATTGCTGGATCATAAGGTAGTCCCATTTTTAATTTTTTGAGGAACCTCCACATTGTTTTCCATAGTGGCTGGACAATTTGCAGTCCCACACCAACAGTGCACAAGGGTTCCCTCTTTTCCACATCCTCGACAACACTTGTTGTTGGTCAATTTAATGATGAGAGCTATTCTGACAGGAGTGAGATGTCATCTCATTGTGGTTTTGATTTGCATTTCTCTGATGATCAGTAATGTTAAGCATCTTTTTATGTGTCTACTGGTCATCTGTATGTCCTCTTTGGAGAAATGTCTGTTCAGGTCTTCAGCCCATTTTTTTATTGGGTTGCTTGCTTTTTTGATGTTGAGTTATATGAATTTCTTTTAAATCTTAGATATTAACCCTTTATCAAATACCTCATTGGTGAATATTTTCTCCCATTCTGTAGGGTGTCTTTTTGTTTTGTTAATGGTTTCTTTTACTGTAAAAAAAAAAAAAACAACTTTTGGTCTGATGTAGTCCTATTAGTTTATTATTTCCTTTGTTTCCTTTGCCTGAGAAGATATATCATTGAAGGTATTGCTAGGGGTAACGTCTGAGAGGTTACTTCCCATATTTTCTTTTAGGAGTTCTATGATTACAGGCCTTACATTTATTTAGGTCCTTAACCCATTTTGAGTTTATTTTTGTATATGGTGTAAGAAGGTAGTCCAATTTCATTTTTTCTCATGTATCTATCCAGTTTTCCCATCACCATTTGTTGAATAGACTGTCTTTATCCCAGTATAAATTTTTGGTTTTTTTTTTAATCATAGATTAATTGGCCATATAAATATGGATTAATTTCTGGGCTGCCTATTTTGTTTTTTTGATCTATGGTCTGTTCTTATGCCAATACCATGCTGTTTTGATAACTGTGGCCTTGTAGTATAATTTGATATCTGGTCGCATGATTCCTCCAACGTTGTTCTTCTTTCTCAGAGTTGCTGTGGCTCTTCTGGATCTTTTATAGTTCCATATGAATTTTAGGATTGTATGTTCTATTTCAGTGAAGAATGTCATTGGTATTTTGATGGGAATTACATTGAATCTATAGAGTGCTTTAGACAGAGTGGACATTTTAACTATTTTAATTCTTCCTATCCAGGATGATGGTATTTGTTTCCACTTATTTGTATCTTGCTTGATTTCTCTCTTCAGTGTCTTATAATATTGAGTATAGAACTTTTACTTTCTTGGTTAAATTTATTCCTAGGTATTTAACTTTTTTTTTTTTGGTGCAGTTGGTAACAGGTATTTTAATAAATATTTATCATAAAATAAAACAATCCTTAGTTTAATCTACACTTTCAAAATTACTTTTCTTAAAAATATTCTTACATTATTAATAGAGATTCCAATACAAAATAAAAATGAACATCGTTGGCTACTATGTAATATCTAAAGGCTAAGATTCGTGTTTTGAAATTTCAGCAAAACAGAAATTTGTGAGGATGATATTTTCAATTATTGCTTTGGATAAAAACATATATGAATTAAAATAAATGTTTTTAAACAAAACATATTCATTTACCACAAGATAACTAGAAAATATATTTGTTTTTAATTTTTATGACTGGAGCATATTTCAGGATCTTTCAAGCAGGAATATACTAATATTTGCTTCTGGCACCAATAAAAGCCCAGAGAGCATAAATATGCATCATATATATTGAATAAGGATCTCTGGAACTGTGACACAACAAAATCAGAATGGCTGAAATAAAGTTATTAATTAAAGTAACACAGTGAAAGCAAAGAACTTTTATCACTGTCTCTTCTTTTAACTGTCTCTACACTTGTGGCTTCATAGTTTATTTTCTGTGGGTAATAATTAGCTTATCTATAAAATAAAAGCTGAACAACATGTTTCTATTTATCATAAAAAATAGTGCCTTTATTTGACTTACTCTGTCCACTCACTGTCTATTATCCTACTGTATCAATACATTACAGTATGGAAAGACATAAAATATCACAATAAAATGAATTTTGTTGGATATCCTAAACTGATTTATCTCTACTTCATTTTCTAAGTGAAATCAATAAGATTTTACAGAAATGCAGTTTTTTTAATTGAGATTATTTTATTCTTATCTTTTATAAATTATACAAAATTAACCAATTAAAAACAATTTAAGCAAGAATAGAATGCAATTCTATACTAAAACTATAGATAATAAGATGAAAGATTGATTTGCTTTAAAAATGATTTTAATGAAAAAACTTAGTAACTATGAATATAACAAAAAAGATCTCAAAGTTGGATAAGTATATGCACTGATAAGTAGATTCATCTAGGTGGACAGATACATATATCTCCAGATCTCGGTGTACTTATACATCTACATGTATACACATATATTCATGCCACTGCTTTCTTTACTTCATGTTGGTCTAGGAAGATTCTCTTATTTTGTAACTATTTTTACATAGTCTCAACGACTAAATATATAATTAATGTATAGTTTGATTACATGAACAAACTAATTTTACATTTCATAAAATTTACAGCCAAATAATTATTCTTTACAGAGTATACACACATATGCTTGTACATATACACACATATAAAAGAGAGATAAAGACAGAGACAGACAGAGACACAGAGAATATAATTTCATTTATAGATTTCTGAAAATTGTTTGCTACAGCAATTTAAGACTAATGAATCCATCTAACCCAGGGGTCACAAGGCATTTGAAAAATGTTTAATACCTACTATAGGGGTATTAAACACCTCTCGTGAAAATGCTATTAACTGAAAACAAAAATTTCTGGGTAAAATTCAGATGTACTAGGAAAAAATCATCTGCAATAAAAATACCCACATTCAACACACCTGTTAATCACATCTTCTAAAAACAAGATGTGAATCATGAAACTGAGGAGGTTATTCCATTTTTCGTGTACTGTAAGGTTTCAGTTACAAGTCACAACATTAAAGTATCTAGTTTGTCTTTTGATGAATTTATGGTACGTTTTCTGAGTCTTGCTTATTTGTAACATGCGACCAGATCCTGTTCAATCTTGAACATGTAGGTATGGACAGTTATGAACACTGTAGGATGCTCTAACTTGATGATATGTCATGAAGAAAACATATCCGAATCACCAAATCTATTAATACTTGAAAATCTGATTCAAGATTTAAATAGTAACTCAATCAAATATTTATAATATTAGTAGATCTTAGAATTATCATTTAATAAATAATGTTTTATGATCATACTGATGGATATCCTGAATTTGTGTAAGACTGAAGATGGCATAATTTTTTAAATAAAAATCTGTAACACCACATGGACCAATAGGAAGATCCTAAATAACAAAACATTTCAGAAAGTGATAAGTTTCTAATGAATAATTATCCTTAAATGGCTTTTTCTACTCTTGTTTAGATATTTTTCACTGCAAATGTGTTGTTTGGATTTTACCAAGTATTTCCTTAGATTTGCTGGGTGAGCATGTTTGTGCATAATAAGTGTACTCACATATAAGTTGTTGACAGGGCTTGAATTTCATCTGTTTAAGAAATCTGTCAATATATTCTGTTCATTTATAGCATTTGCCAACAATGAATTCAAGAGCTTATCTACACCAGAGATTCTCAACCGTAGTTGCACATTAGAATTACATGCAAGTTTATAAAAACCTGATGCCTGAGAATTACCCTAGACCATTTTATTGTGAAACTGTGCAAGTAGAATGTGGGAATATATAATATGTTTTTAAAACCTTCACAGGAGATTATCCTGAGCAGTCAGTATTTGGGAACACAGATTTATATATTTTATTTACTTTCTCCCCTCATCATCCCCCAGAAGTCAATTAATAATAACCAGCATCTCAGAATTATAAAGTACTATTCCAGGATTAAGAACAAATCAGAACAAAACAACATACTCAGTTTTAAGAATCTTATCATTAGAGGCATATTGGCTATCTGTTGGATACTCCTCAATCCTATAAAATATTTTAAAATTGTAGACCATTATATTATGTAGATACCAATGCTATGGAAAATAAAGAGTATTCAAATCCAAATGTAATGTCCTCCAAAGCATTGTAAATAAATACATTTTTGTTATTTTGCTATTTTAATTATAGAATATAAAAAGTACTTATAATAACCGGTTATAAATGACATCTATGTGTAAGGCACTGTATAAGAGATATATTGCACATATTATCTCATTTAATTCTCACAATAGTTCTGGGGAGATATTAAGTACGAAATTAAAATAAATTGCTTAGTGCCAAAAAATGCTCCATAAATGCCAGGACCTGGTACATCTGAATCCATAGCTTGTTTCTTTAAACTTAACTCCCTGGTCTTTTTATATATGAAACCCTGTTAATAACAAGATTTCTGTATGTATTAATACATATAATTAAACATGAATAAAAATTGTGGTTGCAAAGATTCTTAAAAATATTAATTGAGAGCACTAGATACATTCTAATTCAAACTTTTCTTCATCTTGAATAAGAAGAAACTATAGCTCTAAAGTGTTTAAGTAATTAGCCTCAGAGCAGCACATCACTAATGCAAAATAGCATTAAAACTATAAACTATTTCTTCTCCCCTTTCATCCTGTGTTCTTTATACTCTCCCACACTGTCCACTCACATTGTGATGAATTAGTACTGCATTTTTTTCACAGATGACACCATTTAGAAACTTACCTTTCAAAGGCGAAAGCATCAGAGAAAGTGCTAGACACACACAAAAAGTATCACCTCAGTAATAACTAATTTGTATAATAACTTTCAACTGAGCAGGTCAGCAATCTTATGCATATAAACACTACAGCTCACCACATTGATATGCTTATATTTAGTTTCACAGAGAAGTAAAGAACACCCAACTTATCTCCTGTTACAAAATGTGACAATGATCATTTGACTTCAAAGTAGTTTACAATGCAAACTAAATCCAGTGATGCTTCTAAACGCTTACAGGACACATGAATCATACAATCACATGGGGATCTAATTGTATGCACTTTGAGTTCAATATATCTGGGCTAGGGCTTGAGGTACTGCATTTTAAACAAGCTTCCCCATGATGCCAATGCTATTTAAAGATCTCACTTTGATTGGCAAGTAACATACCACACCATTCTACAGAATCATTAACTAGTAAGCCTATTAAAATGATTTTTCAGGTAGAAAAAGAAATGTTAGTAGAAGACACACAGTTACAGAGAGTAAAAGACGAGCAAGTGTCTGCAATGGAAGAAGTTATGCTGCTCAGCTACAATGGACACCCAGGGATAAGGAACAAATAATTCAGGAATTACATCAGACTCTAAAAACTCTCATAAGGGCTCAATAACTAGACATACTGCCAAAATATGCACATAAAATATGTAAGAGAATCCTCACTTGAATTTAAAGCGAAAGCATTAAGTGCATGGGAGCTTTTAATAAATCCTACTTGATGATGGCACTCACTTTCTAATAATGTGGATGATGATGGGAGAAAAGTAAGGCATGCATGCAATTTCATTTTAGTAACTTGATGATATATCAGAAAACAGATTTTTCATGACTTGGAAAAGAAACCTTCCAAGGACTACATTAGAATAACAAGTGTACCACATGAATGGTTTTGTGTCCTTGATCAATAAGCCATGATTAAGCCCTGAAAACATGTTGTCCTACTGGTATTTAAACAGTTCTATGTACAGTCAATTGAGCTCACGGTTTTTAAGACTACATCATCCTTTCTCATTTGCCTAAGCCTCAGGTGGCTCTTAGGGTTGCCTTTTAGCTCATTATTATAACTAAGAATGCACTGAAAGATGTGAAGAGAAAGATGGTCCTCTGGGGTCAAGGCAGAAGCACGGGGACAGGGCCCATCAAGTGCAGTAGCTTAAAACACTTTCAGTGCATTAGGGACAAAATGAAAACGCTTTCAGCACTTGGTATTAAGTACATTAAACATTCCATTTATGAGGGCTTATCCACTGCTTGCTGTGGTAGTCATAATCATTTTTCAAACCACTGAAGCCTCTCAAATATTTAATAAATATTTCTTTCTGAAGATCCATACAGACTTGGGGCTATTTACTCAAGTACATCAAGCATCACCAAGAGAAGCAATTGTTTTAGTTTTTTTATGTTGTGCCTCCAAGTCAGTGTCGTTTATCATCAAGAGTACTTGCCATCCTTCTCAGGATAGAGTCTGTATCTATACATGTGGTGGCCAAAATGGTTACAAGAGCTACGCTGGTCGGATCTTTTCTAACCAAAAGCATTCAAGGGTTTCCAAACATGATTTAGGAACAAAACACACAATTCTTTTTTCCAACTACCATCACCCTCGTTTCAAACATTTTAGTCAAGCAATTTTAATAATCTCCTCACTAGATATTCTGAAGCCAGGCTTTCTGTCTTTTTCATCCATGCCACCTCATGGATAAGATTAACCTTGGTAATGGGTAACGCTATGGTTTACTCACCCAAACTCCTTCATCAGTCTTTGTTGCCCATGGAAGTAAGCACAAAATGTCTAAGCCTTAACAAAACCATCCCTGAGCTCCTCCGACCTGTCTCCAGGGTCTTTTCTCCGTTTATTACAGTCACAATTCACGAGAGACTTTGTACTTTTCCTACTTTCATTTCCACCAGCTATTCTCTATACTTAGAGTAAGTTTTCTTGTCTCAGCCAATTCAAATAATTCCTGTTCTTCACACCTATTTCAAATATCACATATCTTCCATCTTCCCTCATGAGACTTTTCCTGATTTTCCAATTAGATAAGCTTTTCTTCTTTTCTTTCATTTTCTTTCTTTACATTTTTTTTCTTTTTGTCTCCTTGCATCTTTATAACATTGTTCTTATTTCAAAGAACCTTTGCTATGTCTGCCTTACATGTAATAGGTCCTCAGTCTGGATGACAACACATTTAACTATACACTTTTTGTGCAGTAGATGATTAGTGTGATAATTAGATAAGCATTTTTAAATTACTTAGCTCTTGTAACAGGAGAAATATCACAGAAGGTTCATTGCAATCATGAGGACTACAGGAATCTGTTCTGTTAAAATAAGAAATTCAATTAACTAAAAACATTTCCATCTGAAAAGAGACCTTAGAATTTGATTGGCTGTCCCAATTAAACATGAGGGTGGCAGCCACTCCAGATGGTAAAGACACATTTATACAAAGTTTTACATAGTCAGGGAACTTCAGTGGAAGAGGGGACATTTAAGTTCACCTAGTTTAAACCAATATTGGAATTATGTCTTCTACAAACAACTATCTGATCCCAAATTCTGCTTAATCTGCTCCACAGAATGGGAATTCACTACACCTACAACCTTTTCATTTGAAGAACTTTAATTTTCAGAAATTTCTTTTCACAAGATCGCTTTGCCTCATTTGTAGAATATTATCCTCTAGAATGAAATTCATGCATTTTTCACAATAGAGCTCTGTGATGTTTTAAAACTATAAAATTGGTGGTCATCACAAATTTTCTCTTCTTCTGACTTATTCTCAATTCTTACAATGAATGTGTCAGGTTTATTTCCTTTGACTTCTTGGAAATTTTTCTGTATGTGCAATCTGGTTTGTCAATATCATTATTTAACACAGTTTTCAGACTGCAGAGTGAGGCCACAGAGAACAAAGCAGAAATAGTATCATCATCTTTCAGTGACAGGGTATCATACTTGTATCCACCCAAATTCCTCATTCGTATTCTGGAGAGTCTTGTGATGTAGTTAATTTTGAGCTTCTAATAACTTCAAACTTTTGGTTTAGTTCTAAAAACTTTAATCTCCTTTATATAAATTCAATTATTTTTGCTAATGTTGCAAATAACTTTTTCTGTCACTAGTAATTTTTAACATATCCTGCTGGGAAAGTTTCAATACTACTATTTGTTTTGCAGGATCTTAAAAACATGATAGTGTTTCCTTGGTACAGTACTGGTCTCTTCACACTAACCAAAGAGTTTTCATTCACACTCAAATGAGCTATTCTGAGTTTTACAAGGAAGCTCATTGTAGCTATTCATTGAGATTAGAACAAACAAGAAAACTTGTCACCACTTATAATGCAGCACTAATTTATTTTTCATGTCTGAAAAATGTAATTATATGGTTTTATAATATAAAAGGCATTGCTGTATATACTTAACATAAACATTCTGCAAATCTAATTGACAAACATAGAATGGTTTTTAAATGACAAGTTATATAAATTAGGAATTCAAGAAATTATGTCATCAACTATTTTTGGAGTACCTGTACAAAACCCTGTTGTATGTTCTGTGGAGTAGGGTAACCCAGTCAATAGTATATTTGCTTTAAGTCAGTGGTTATTGGATAGAAAAGAAGAGTTAGATAATTTTCAGATTCATCCATGTTATCAGCAATTTTCTCAGTTCATATATAACTAGTCAGGTAATTTCAGGCTCTGGGAAGCAAAGGGTATAATTAGAAGAAAAATGTCCATCATCTGTAGTATCCTAAAGGGTAGTGTCTGCTACAAAAATAATTTATTAATTTTACTTCCCAACCCCAACCACTTATTTTTTTTAATGATGAGACCTACGTAAAACAAATAATAAGGATAATTTTGAAGAGAAACAAACTGAATTGTGGTTAAAGTGTGCCTCAAGGAGAGATTGATGGTTATGTATGAAAATGAGGAGTGTATGTCCATCCACTTAGCTTTCAGAGGAGGCTGGACTAGTATTTTAGATGCATACTGACACTTAAAAAAACCACATTATTGGTAGTGAAACCACCATCTCTGCCATCAGTAATTTTAGTAAGGTGTCGCCAAAACACCAGCAACCCAACCCCCAAAACATGGTATCTTGGATATGCATCTCAGCTATACTATGGGAATAGTTTGGACTGGGATAAAAAGAGATTTTTGAAATATTTTTAGTGATAGTTTTAACATCTCTTCCCTATTCAATATGCCTATATGCATATACGAGTATCTGGATGTGTCATACTTAATACAATTGCAAGGTAATTATGGGGAGGGTAAAAACAAAAAACAAGGAATATTCTACACTTAGGAGTAAATAGTTAAAATATCTGTTCTGTAAAGTTGAATAGCCTTTATAATGTCCCCAGTCATGATGGATTATTTTGGGGGTACTAATACGAGGCAAAACTTAAATTTATCCAACTTTGTTTAGAGCCACTTAATGACCTTACATGTACACCTAGAAGGATTTGTACAAAGTTCTGAATGTGAGGGTAGCGGAAGTGACAGACGAGAAAGTCATCAAGCTGTGCTATGTCCTAGAGGTCTGGCAAGTGTCCACATAAGCCCTGGGAAGGCCTGGAGCTTTATTTGCTTAAGAAAAGCATGAGGCAGGCTGGCAGGCTCTTTGGCAGCAGTTGAGTGAATTCTGACAGTCCTCGTATATACCTTCATGCCTAGTCTAAACTGACATAAAAACAGGGCTTGTCCCTGCACCCGTGGTCATATGTGCCCCAAATACGTAAGTTGAATTCAAAGTTTCTTGCCCTTTTTCACTTTCGATAGAAATTACGCCTTACAGTCATAATTTTTAAATGATGTCAGGGAAGAATGAGAAAGAACAATTTAACCTAGGTTCTACAATTTAAGTATTTATTACTAAATTACTCAAGAAAATAGAATTACGTACAGATATTATCCATGGCAGAATTTCCCATAAATAGCTTGAATAATTAAGATGAACTAAATTCTAGCAATGCTACCAAAGGCTTTTTAATGTTTGGGTGAGTCGTTTAATTTTCAGATCTCTCACTTCTTAATTTTCTCAATTATAAAATGCTTATATATCTCCTTACCTACTTAATGGGCTTTGTTTTTAGTATCTAATGGGATAAAAATATGATTAGAAAACGGTAGAACTCTCTGGAAATGATTGCTGATTTAATTATAACAAGTCATGGGGAAATCCTCAAATTACTTCCCACTTTAGTCCATGCCAATTTTTGGAATTTTGGTCATTTTCCAAGTTTTATTTCTCTGGATATATTTTATATCTATTTTATTATATTTCCTATTTACTTCTAGGTCAAACTGCCCAACTAGTGTTGTGTATGTGGGGTGCAGGTGTCCTTCAAGGTACTGCTCCCCTGACTCTTTGGTGCAAAGACAATTTGAGCCTTCTGCCTGGGCATTGAGGCTTGAGCAGCAGCCAGGCTCCCACAAGCTATCAGAAGTAAGGGGGTTCCCATCAGTGAGCATGAGGAGCGTTGTTCAGTAATCCATCGCTCCCCACTCCACAGCTCAACACCTTCCTAAAGGGCCCTCTGCAGAGTACACTGATTTCTAAGAAGATGGGTGGAGTAGATTGAAGACTATCACTCTCTTAGTGGTCAAGAAGGAGCGAGGCCAGCCCAATATGGGGCTAGCAGGGAGATGGAGAGCGCAGCTGGGCATTCCTATGAAATATGGTAGCCATGAATCTTTGTCTTCAAACAAATCGGGAAACTGTCTCCATTTGCTGCTGCTGATGGGTGGGTGGGTGGGTGGGTGGGTGGATGAGTGTGTGTGTGGGTGTGTGGTGTCCAAGAAAACCACAGAATTACAGGTCCAATGTTGCATTTATATTCTGGAAATCCAAATTTCATCAACATTTTAAATATTTGATTGTAGAGTATTATTGGATTAGAAACTTGAAATCTGTAAACAAATATGTTGTTTGGAATTTTATACAAATTCAATCTATATTATATTCCCTCACGCTTTTCATTTTTATTGTAATACCTGACATAATTACGTGTAAAAATTATTTTCACTGAGATTCACTCATAGAAAGGCCAACTTCCTTTAGTATTAGCCAGTACACATAAAAATAAAAATACATGTATTTTCTATGCTTGTTTTCTTGTGAAAAAGCTTGGGTTGCACTGCTTTAAGAGTATTCAAGAGTTTTACCATATAAATATTTGGTTGTACTTAAATATTTTAGGGGAGTCATTTTAAAAGACATTTATCTTACTACAAAATGTGTACTTTCTCAATATTAGAACTTCTAAAAAACAGTTTCCCTACCCATAACCAATTCCTTTCAAAGAAAAAAAAATTATTTTGGAGAAAAATAGGAGCAGTTGTTTAGAATTAAGGTACTCTGCTGAGATAGGAAATTTTAAAAATACAATTAATTTATTAAACACATATTCTGAAAACTATGTAAATATTTTATATAAATTATTTTATTTAATCTTCAAAAGGGTATTTAATATTAATTCTCTATTTCCATATACTGAGGCTAATTAACCTGATAAAGATTAGATGCTAATTCTTAAAACAGTCAAGATTCAACTTCTCAGCTATTGAAGATAGCTTATACTATTAACATTATATGTATGCTACAATATATAAATACTTTTACATTCATTGGAGACATATGATATACCTTTTCCTTCACACTAAAAAAATCATTTTTTAATTAGAAGATGGATAATAGTTTAAAATGACAAAGTAGTAAAGCAAAAATATATTATTGAAACTTTTTCTTCAAATTGCATGTTTTAAAATGCAGGATATAGTGGGGGGGAGCTAATATTGCATAAGAGAAAATTACGTTACTGAAAAAGTTGAATGAGAATTTAATTATCTATCTTATGATCACTCCATCATTAGTTTCCAAGAACAGCTGAACACTACAACATCTAGGTGTTAATGTTTATTTCTTAAACATCTTTAATGTAAATATAAAGTCTATGCAGAATTGTTAATAATATAGTCAGATTGCAGGGAAACAAAAGAAAAAATTAACATGCAAAGAATATAAGTTAAATTATCTTCATTACTTCTCACACACAAGTTCTTGAAAAAGTATTACAGTCATAGTTTTACCTCTTTCGATTCATGAGACCTAGAAAAGATGACTTGTGTCCTTGCTACTTCACTGAAACTGTCACCACTAATGTCTTCAATGACCTAAGTGCTAAACTCAATGAACACTTACCTATTATCTTTGTCATAATAAACCACTGTACTATTTAACATAATTAACCACTTTCTTCTTCATTTTTCCCATTCCTTATTTCAGTTTTGTTAGGACCATGTGGTTCTCATTCTACTACTATTTTTTTTCCTAAAGTCTCTTAAATGCTGCATTTCTATATATTCAATTCTTGGCCATATTTTCCTTTCAGATTTCCTTTGGAATACTCCTCCTTGTTGATTTTCTTTATTCCTAAAATTTAGTCATCATTGGAAATTCCAAAATTTCTCTTTCTAGTCTAGACCACATTTTATACCACATGCATGGCTGGCTTTTTTATGCTTCACAAAATTTCAAACTCACTTGCCTGCAAATGGAACCCATCATTCTCTCTTCTACACTATCTGGCATCATGGACTCTCCATCAACAATTGGTTTTGTTTGTTTTTGTTTTTTCCCACATCATGTGTAATTGGTCACCAAGACCTCTCAGTTACGTCACTAACTTTATCTTGAGAACTTTTAATTTCTGCTTCTCAATCCTTACTGCATTGTCCCAATTAAAATATTAAGGGTACCTTATCTTGATTATTGTAATGATCAAACTGACTTCCTTTTCTCAAGTTTGACCCTTGCTATGATATTTCATTTCTGCTTCCTGAATAGCTTTTCTCAGTTGCCACTATTTTATCCCTGCATAGTACAAACTCCTCACCATGGAATATAAGGCCTAGGAAACTTTATCCTTGACCACTTGTTTCCTATTATGAATAAGTACAGTTTTAGGCATTTTATGCAATCTCTTTAGATTTAACATGTTTTCATCTATATGGAATACCTTCTTCCACCCCCTTTGTCCACCAATTTGTACTCATACTTAAAGACAGACATTAAAATGCATCTATTACATAAACTAAATTAAATCCCTCTCTTAATACCTATACCATGATCTATTTCTTCATTTGTGAATCAATAATCTCTTCTCCATGTATCTTTTTATCACTTAACACATTGCATGTGAACTATGAGTATTCCTTCAATGAGTAGGTAGTTTCTTGAAAAATGTCTTTGGATTTTTATTTTTATTTTTCCTGTAAGTATGTAACACAGTGCTTGGCATATTATACGAGGTATACCCATAAGGGTATAGCAGATGTACATAAGTTAAAAGATGGGTAATAGACACTGTAATTCTCATTTTTCTAAATATTCAATTTGTATATCATAATCCTCTTGATAATTCAAAGATGGTGATGGCTGAGTTATGAGTGCCTGTATGTAACTTTGTTTATAAGAATCAGACAGAGGAGATAAACTATAGGATAAAGCATTTAATAATCTTTAGTAATATAGCCTCAGGTTTCTTGTTTGCAAAAAGGAATGTTAATTTTAAAACTATTTGTGAAGCTTAAATAATTTATGTAAAAATATTAACATTCTTTCTAGCATACTGTATGTATTCAGTATGTTTTACTGTCTTTCTAAGTTGTTTTCTCAACACAGGCAACTTTTTGTCACCTCTTGCTCCTTGATTTTGTTTCAGTTTTATTTAAAGAGCTATATATCAGTTTCTATGTGAGTTCCCTCTTATTGGAAACATCACTGGGAACCTCTTATACTTTTTATTATTAGAGAGGCTTTATTACCTATGACCAGATTCAAAACAACTATTAAGATTTGCATTGTAATTTCTGTCTTAAGACATATGGGAACCATAGTAGCTAGGTAGACAACTGATTATCCTATCATAATAATTATTTGGTGTGTGTGCCTGTGTATGAAAAATTGGTAGGTCATGAAGGACAATAGTATAGAGAAAGAGTGGCCAGTAAGTATATCACTGATCTACAACAAAAGGAAAATGCAGTGTCTCTGGTGGCAGAAGTTAAAAAAAAAAAAAAAAAGCTCGAGCCAAGGTATATAGTGGCAGGAAATCAGACAAGATTCACGGCATGAAGGAATGTAATATAAAGTAAAAAATTATTATGGAACATATTGCTAAATAGTTTATGGTATTTAACATGTACATTAAATATATGAGGGCTGTCCAAAAAAATCCAGTTTTAAAGGCCTCTATTTTTTGTATTACATAGCTCGATACTTTCCTGAGCACCCTTGTATTTCTTTAGTTAAGAAATAAATTTCTTTAGTTACAAAAATAAATCTGAGGGGGAGATAATATAAGGTGATGGAAAGAGAACTCACGCTGGGTGATGAACTTATTGTACAACAAGTTCACAATGCACTGTAGAATTGTACACCTGGAACCTATGTAATTCTTGCTAACAAAGGTCACCCCAATAAGTCTAACAATAAAATAGATAGATAGATAGATAGATAGATAGATAGATAGATAGATAGATAGATAGAGCTGCAGTACCCCTCTATTCTTCTTATGTAGGAGGGTATGCTAAGCTATTGATCACTATTCTGGATAATGGGTAAGATATTTGGAGATTATGGAAAAATTCTCACCTGGATTTGTGACATGCTAGATCACTGAAAGATAATATACATCCTAACCAATAGTTAAGCTAAAGTAATAATAGTCTTTACATGCAATTAATTATATTTTAAAAGCCATATTTTCATTATATAACTCAATGTTAGGTAATTTTTTAAAAAACCTTTGTCATGTAGTCTGTCTATCATAATTACTATGCCAACAATGTAATTGCAATAAAATTTTTATGTAAATGTCATAATTATTTCTAAGTAATAGTCATTTTTAATAGTCACATAAGGATTTTGTGATCGTATTTTAAAATTATAGTCTCTGTGAATTTATCCTTTGATTTGATTTATTCTTTTAGAGGTAAGGCAAATTTGCATTTTCAAACTATTAGTAGATGCTTACATATTGAAAAATTTCATTATACCTGAACAATGGCAATTGATATATAGTACTTTACACTTTGGAAAATAAAATCAATAAACCAGACCAATAACTTTACACTTTGGAAAATATAATCAACAAACAGACCAATGAGTCCACAGGTTTGTTGATTGTGAAAATGGTAGTTTAATTCTGTGTTGATACTCACATGAATTAATGGATTTATCCCTTAAAAATAAAAGAAATTAATAATGGATTTGGGAATACGGCACCTAAAGAAGAAGTAAAGTTTTGGTTCATTGAATCTTCATACATATTTTAAAATAATGCAACATGATAAGTTCCTTTGGCTATTTTAAACAAATCACCACCAGGGGCCAACTGAACAAATATGGCATATGACTGACAGTGTAGTCAGGATTATTAAACTTCCTTAAAAATAATTAGACCTCTCAGGAATGAGATCTGTACACACTGTCTGCCACCAGTGTGTCAACCACTACTTATAATCATAATACAGATAACACGGTTTTAATTAATATAACCACCTGTCCTGGCTCCTTCTTTCTTCCTCCTACTTTTAAATCTTTTGGGACACTGTTTCAACTGGAAAAGACACCATCAGTGTTCTGAAGATGGTTATTTAGGAATACTGCTGAATATACCAATACTAAAAATACACAGGAGATTGTAGAATGTGTTTTTAGTGAAATTATAGGAAGCTCTCCCCAGTACATGCTTTTTAGAGAGAAAATCCAAGTCATACTTCACAAAATGAGGGAGTGCTGGACTTTTACCATCATAACCCCTTAGTAAAACAGTTTTGAAAGATGTCAATTTTGTTTCTTATCTTTATTTTATTGCACATTCACAGCAACAAAGTCCCTAAAAACAGTCTCCCCACTTATGCAATACTTTCGTTAATATAATAAAATATACAAATACTGGTTTACTCATTAATCATAGATATTATAAAATATATATAAAATCAATTTTAAAATAAGATGGGGTAAAAATTGACACAAAAATTTCCTAATATGTATTTCCACACTAGATATGGTCTTGTGCACAGCCCATGTTGTAGGACAAAACATACCTACATCAAGAAACATAAAAACAAGGAGGGCAATGTGTTAATAAGCTAGACCAAAAACTGGACATCTGCTGAAGGATTATGTGAATAGAACATTCTATTTTCTACTGTTATATTTGTATTTTATATAACTAATATCTAACATGAAATTTCCAGGTCAGGTTTCTATCATGAGTTTCTAGAAAAAAAAAAGAATGTCAAGTAAAATAATTCTTGTGCTACATTAATAGCATATCCAGGTTCAAGATTTCCTCCATTATCCAGTGACTTAAAGTATGTATTGAAGCTAGCTAGGTATCAGAATAAATATTTTAAAAATACACTGAAGTTCAACATCAAATCATGCGATAAAGCAGTGGACTACTGGGAAACAATTGTGAACAGTTCAGCAGCCTAACAGTCAAAGATGGGGTGTTTTTTAAAAAGAATCGCCCCTGCACACCAGGCCATGTGAAGGCACAGTGACATTTCAGAGAGTGCCAGGCTTAGTATGCAGTGACAGCTGTAATGAACCAAAGGACATTCTTTGTATGAGTTGATTTTTGAAGAGTGTTGGATACATATCAGTTTGAAGGATTATTTTTTCTAATCCATATCCATTCACTAGCTGGCTCTCTATCAGTAAAGATTCTTTCAAAAAAAGAAAGACACTGAAACTTTTTTAAACCAGGATGTTCTTAGCTTAGGTGCCAAATATCCACCGAAGAATTTCACTGATTTTTCTTGGCAACAGGCTTTTCTGGAACCATCCCTGTCTGATTGGTAAGTCTTTCCTAAAAGGTAAAAACAGTGTACAATATCTTAGCCCAGAAAAGACTTGGCAGAAAGTATAAGAAAGAAATATAACCTACATCAAAGAATATGCTCACTGCTGAGAGGAAGCAATTTTAGAAAGCTGATATACCAACCCTAGCTAATTTCTTCTGGAATGTATCCCTCTATAATGGAGAGAGGAAAGACCCTTCCAACTGACCTGGAATCCTGTGCCAGAAGTAAGTTCCATTATTCAGTGCTATAGCAGATCATCACCAAGCAGAAAAGCCAAACTGTGTGGGGATTACATTTTGAATCTCAACATTCTCGAGTTCTTCTTTGGGGATTAATTCCATTCACCACTGAATAGATATGTATACCTCTGTACTGAGCATGGTTTTGGCCAGCTGCTGCTAATAGGAAATACTTCCCCTCACCCCGTTGAGCACATAAGACCCAGAATCTATTCAACTTCACTCATCACCACAGGGGCCTTTGTATTATTAGGTGGAATGAGAGAAGTTTCAGTCATCAAGAAACTAAGGTACAGTAAGGTGACAGATAGAATGCTACTTGTCCCTACTCAGGCCACAGAATTTTGAGGGACACACTGAGGAACCACTGTGTGTTCACACTGTGAGACTCTAGCACAAAGAGATTAAGAAGTCCAAGGACATGATATGGCATTAGGTTGGAGACAACATGCTCCTCTAGTGTAAGAGAGCTCCTTTCTGGTGCTTAAAGAATTAGAAGTCAGGGAGCATCCGGATATAACTGCATTGCATGGATATTTGGTTTTACATCTCAGATAATGACAGAGGGAATGTTTCTTCAAATGGCTTTAGTGTAAACAACCAGGAAAGTAAGATAGTGATGGGGTCTAATGGGGAATCACATGGTTCCTGATGGTGACAGATGCGTTCATAGACATATATAGTCATAAACATCCTTTTAGGTCAGGGGTCCTCAACCCCGGACCATGAACCAGAACAGGTCCGTGGCCATTTAGGAACCAAGTCACACAGCAGGAGGTGAGCAGTGGGCAAGTGAGTGAACCTTCATTTGTATTTATAGCCACTCCCCATCACTCGCACTACCACCTGAGCTCCACCTCCTGTCAGATCAGCAACAGTATTAGATGCTTCTAGGAGTGCAAACCCTATTATGAACTAAGCATGCGAGTAATCTCAGTTGTGCACTCCTTATGAGAATCTGATGCCTGATGATCTGAGGTGGAGCTGAGGCAGTGAAGTTAGCACTGGGATGCGACTGCAATACAGATTAACATCAGCAGAGAGGTTTGACTGCACAGAGACCATAATAAATCAATTGCTTGTAGACTCATATCAAAACCCTATCAGTGAGTGGCAAGTGATAATTAAGCTGCATCTGGTGACTGGCTTCACAGTGAATTGTATAAGTATTTTATTATATATTACAATGTAATAATAATAATAGTAGTAATAGAAATAAAGTACATAATAAATGTAATGCACTTGAATCATCCTGAAACCTGTCCTACAGAGAAACTGTCTTCTATGAAACTGGTCCCTGGTGCCAAAAAGGTTGGGAAGCGCTGCTTAAGGTTACTTACTCAAATCACTAGGAGGGCAGCTTAGAAGAGAACCAAGACTGCTCTCCATACACAGTATCAAGCCAGGTGGTGTTAGAGCTGGACAAAATGATTCTGCTATAATTCACTTAAAACAAACAAACAAACAAACAAACAATTCACTTATAAAACTATTCACTTATAAAATAATAATAATAATAAAAACCATCTCTTTGAAATTCTGCAAATGGTAGAGATACAGAAGAAATGAAACCTCTCTTTAAAAAAGGCTTAGTTATATATTGCTGAACTTCTAAAAATCAAATTTTGGAAAAGCAATGTTGAAAAATATGTGGATGTCAAACCCTCAAAGTTCCATAAACAAAAGCTAAAATTAATTCAGTGTTCATTAACCAAGCATTGTCACTGCCTTATTTAAATCTGAGTCCCAATCTAAAAAATAAAAATCAAGAAAACAAAGTTGAAACCACCAATTCAGTTTTATGCTTGAAGATTGCTTATATGCCTGAGACAGGTAATAGCTAGGTTGAAACAGTTGTTCTCAACAAGAAGCACAAAATTAATGGGTACTCACTCTCCCAGTCGCCATTTGTTTTCCTGATTTGTAAGCAACACAGCTCCAAGTATGCATTTGTGAGAGTGGGTTTGGAAGAATGCCATAGAAATTATTCTTGGCCCTTGATAAAGAAGAGTGACTGATAGGGTACTACAGGGTAATTACATTCTGAAGGAATGTACACTAATATTTAAAGCTCATTTCCTTTCAATTATGCCTGTATGAAACAAATCTTTATTCTCCTTCAAATGCTCCTTTATAGTTTGGTGCCTATTACAGCAAATAGTGGAAAATAAGCAAAGTGACAACTGTCACTTACTTTCAGACACGTTTTTTCTTTGAATTCTGACATTTTCCATCATTTCCACAATTAGCCTATGGACCTGGCTGAAAAGCCACTGCCTGTCTGCCATGACACAATGAAAGTACAAAATAGTAACACCATTTTCTTCCTGCCAAAGATGACAAATCTCCCAAAGGGATAATTTCTCTCTGGGGATAAAGCCACACGAGGCTCTGAATCGGATCTGTTTTAAGAGTCTTCTGAGCCTACATGCCAATTATGCATGAAATAGTGCAGGAACTACTATAGATGACTAAACCCCTCTCCTTGAGGTTAGAAACAAGAGCCTTGGTATCTGCAAGAAAAGAAAAGAAAAAAAAAAACAAAAACAGGACATGGGAACCACATATGAAAGGTGGAAAAAGAATACAATTTTAAGAGCCCAAAAGATACAGGAAGAGGATATTATGAATGCATTTTTTATTCTCTTCTCCTTCCTCTTCTGACTCGCACTTCATCTAAGTTAATATTTATCTTCCCTCTCCCTCTCCTTCCTTCCTCAGGGCCCAGCCCCACATGAACACACAAAATCCACAGAGAATAAACTGCTTACTCTGGGAATAAAAAAATAATTTGAATCAATATAGATATATGACTAAAATTACACACTGATAAAAATTTAGAGATTAAAGAGCACGCAAAAAAGATGAAATGTAAGGCAGATTTAAGTTGCTAAGCAACTTGGCATTCACATGAAATCAGATATAGCAATTTGCTTTGGCAAGAGTACACGATAAGTTTAAAGAAACAAAACCAGTTATTAGTTTGAGCGACTAAGTAATTAAAGGAAGAAGAATTAAAAGATTGAACTGAATTAAGTCAGTATTTAACATATAAGAATACAACCAATTTGTCTCAGAGGCCTGAGGGTCTAAACTGATATTTAATTACAAGACAAAAGATGACTGTCAATTTGACAAATGCAAAAATAGATTAAAACATGATACTATATTTAAATCTGATCTTGTACAGTGAGTTTTGACTTTATGCCAAACTCCTGTGGTATAATTTCTTACCTCATGTATGTAATAAAATGCTCATGTAATAAAATCTCTCTTGCACATAGATTCCAATATATGTCTTCCTTTCTGCTGGATCTAAAGTATGTATGCCACCTCAAAAGAGATTTCCGTGCTGAATATAGTCAACATTTATCACTTTGTTTCTGAAACAATGAAAATATGCATTATTACTAAACTTCAGGGGTATGCTTTTGGTGTTGCCATCAGCAATCACAATCAGAATGTAAACTAGCAGAACATCGATTCCAAGGATGGGTAATCTGCTCCTTTAAAACAGCAGAGGCAAAAAGGATTAAGCCTATTGTTGGTTCATTTGAGGTGGTTTAATTCTCTAGCAACTAGCCCCATGGCTTTTCTTCTCTCAAGAGAATATGTGGAAAGGAAAACAAGAACTGCTATCTGCAAGTGTTGTTCATTTTCAGGCACTAATCTGAATTAACAAGTCTCCAACCCTCCAGCTCCAGGTAACCTCAGCAGTGAAGCAAGGAAAGACTTGCTGATCCAAACAAATAAGCAAGCATGTTAACAAAGGCAAAAAGGGAGCAAATTATTTAAAGGATGTTCTAAGTAAGGAACACTTAATTCTCTGATCAGCTTTTGAACCTGAAATCTGCATTGGCTCAAATACGTTATGCAGTTTCTCCTATCTCAATGCAAAGTTTATAGTAAAAGCACAAAACCAAAATGCAATTTTAACTGTGAAGAGGTCACATTTTCTTGCTATTTTTCTTTTTCTTTTTTTTTTTTTTAATTCATTTTTATTGTTAGACTTATTGGGGTGACATCTGTTAGCAAGGATTACATAGGTTTCAGGCATACAATTCTACAGTGCATTGTCAACTTGATGTATAACAAGTTCACCACCTAATGTGACTTCTCTTTCCATCACCTTATATTTAGCTTCCCCCCCTCCTCTCCCACCCCCTCCCCTTTCTATTTTTCAAAAACTTTGCATGAAATGTTTCTTTGTTTTCAGGCACGTTATTAGGCTCCTGAATATTCGATACTTAGGTTCTCATATTTCTTATTATGTGAGAACCCATGGAATTCTATCCTCAGTGAACTGAGAATCTTCAAACTACATTAGTTTATACTGCCTGAAGGTTTGGTCTTAATGAAATCAATCTAAGGTTTGGAACCTTTGCTTTTTATTAAGTCTAAAGGAGGTATGACTTTTGGCTGCTAAGTCTACAACTGGGTGATGCCAATTTTTTTTTCTTTTTCACTGAGATTGCCACTCAGTTAAGATATGAAACGGCAAGTGACAGAACCACATTGGGCTTCTTGATATTAAAAGTGAAGAACAAGGTAGGTGATTTCTTCTTTAATATTTAACTAGATGCTGACAAACATTAAAAATGAAAAAAAAAATCTCTCCTACTGGCCTCTTCACTCTGTACTTGACTTTGAATCTTTCTTTCAAGAGAGATACACTATCGATGGGACTCAGAAAAATACAAGTTAAGAGAAAGACAAGTAAAAGCAGAAAACTGAAGTGCGTATATTAGTAGGTCACTTAAATACCGTTAAAATGTATTTATTTGTACTTTTGAGTAAAGTATAACTTTCAGAAAACTTATCTGTGAGTTATTTATGAAAAGCTGGAACATAATTACCAGAACTATAAGGGCAGGGAGTAGACTGTAAAATAGAATTAAGGTATTTAGATTTCCTCTTCACTGATACTGTAACTTAAAAATATCATGATTTTAGAAATTATGAAAAAATCCATAATTTGCCAAATATTTTCCTAATGTCTTAGCATCAAAAATCTTATCACAAATGTATCTAACTCATTCATTTATTTAAAATCATTTCTCTCTCTCTTGCCCTGTCTCTCTTGCTGTGTGGGTGTGTGTGTATGTATGTGTGTGATGCGTGTTATATTTTTTCTTTTTGTGGAAAATAGAGAAAAAACATAAAGCAAAAACATGATCGAGTTCTGAAAATACTTTTAGAAGTTTATCTTTAATAAAAACTCCACTCAATTATGCATTTATAATGCCAAGGAAATAGAAAAGTTACATTCACATCTGTAATATAGATAATCTCTGGTTATAACAGTATTTTCTTCTTTAATCTTCTTGTTATAGTAACCTCTGGGGAAGTCACCAAATTATTTCTTTATATAGAAATATTCCCACTAGATTATAATTGTGTGACTTGCTGAGCACTTACTATATGCTAAGTAAGCAACTCATTTATCCCTATTAAAATAAGCTTAAAGTGTTTAATACCTAGATCAAGTTTACATGTTAGTAAGCATCGAAGATGGCCTCATCCCAGGAAGATGTAAATTCCATGTTTCAGCATCTAACTATTGAGGTTGGAATTTCAAAAGTATCAGAACCATTTGCTCAAATTGATTTAAAATGTATGTTCCTAGATCCCACGGTAAACATAGAAAGTTTGTACTTTGTGCCAAGCAATTTGATAATTCCTAAATGTGGTATTATCTAGTGATAATAAAGGAAATAAAACAAAATAAGCACTACTAAGAGAGCTACTTAAATGGCATCGGGAGGCCATTGATGGAGTGGGGCCTATGCATGCCTACGTCTTAGTTCTTGGAACCACTGTTAAATCACTGTTACTATGACCTATTGCTAAATCCAACTAAATGGCGAAAATTACACATCTTGGATCAATGCCTTCTACACAAACATCTATGAACTTTACTTCTTCCTCATCGTGGAGACCAGAACATCTGAATTCTTCACCTTCAAAGAAATAAATCCATTTCAACAACTGATATTCTCCATTTACATAATGAACCTAACCAATCCCAGCTGGCCTAGTCAATGTCCTTAATTTACACGGAGCACATTAATGAGAACAGCTCTCACGGTTTTGCCCTTTAGAAACCTGACCGTTTTTTTGTTTCCTTCAGGGCACAGTTTTGGTTGCTATGTGAATCTGTTCCCAGGACTGCAATCCCTGTGTTAAAATGAATGCTTTTTATTTTTAATCACAGCCTAAAGTTTTGTATTAACATTATATAACCACTGAGGCACATGACATATAAGATACAACAAAGTTAGCTGAACTGATTTTGCACTGAGTACTCATTATGTTCTAGGACTTGAATGGAACTACATACATATATGTTTCTTATTTAATTTTCACTTAACGCTCAGTGGTACAGACTCATATCATTTGCTTTACATGTGAAAATACCATTAAAGAAGTGTGCCTAAGGTCACACAAATTGCTAATGGTGATCAGACCATTTTTCTCTTCTGAACTCACACTTAGTATACATCTGTGAACACAGAAATTGAACTGCCTTTTCAAAATCTCAGAAAAAGTTAAGTAAATTATGCAATCATCATTTAACTGTACATAGTGCTAAGTACTGAGAAAAGACTGTAAGTTCTTTGTCTGTTTTAAGGAGCTTTCTTTCATCCTTCCTTTGACCTCGAAGAGCTCAATAACTTTTTCCTCATATTTTAAGTTTTAGTTTTCGGGCCACCAGTGAGGTTAACATTAGCCTCACTAATTACTTTTGTAAGGAAAGAATAGTAAGAAATGGAAGATAAAAAGACAGTAAAGCAAGAAAGGGAGATTGAAAAGAAAGACTGAAGGAGGAAATGCAGAGGAATGCTAAGGAGGTTGTGTACACCATCACTTGTGTGGTTGGCGAACAACCTTCTCATATGCAGAGGTTGCCAAGCTGACTTGTGTTTTCAATTGTTAAGTAGCAAAGTTCCTAGGAAAGGTTCTGTCCCAATACTTAAATATAAAGTAATGAGATAAAGAAAACAGACATAAAGAAAAGGCCTTTTTAGTAAGAGAGAAGGACCTACCACACAGTCTGTCTGGATGCTATTCTTATAAAGAGACAAAAAAGGAGACTCCTACCCTCTACGCCACTACAGAGGTAGAAAGCATTTTTAGAGATCAGTTGAAAGGTGTAACAAAAGATTGTTGCATTTCCTTCAGTACCTGAATAGGAATAAAAAATATTTTTGTACAAAGCAACTAAGAACAGAAATAGAAAAGGCAAGAATGACATACACTGGGTGATCTCTAATCTAGGCCTACAGCTTGTACTTTCAAGAGTGAACTTTGGGCACTTCTACATAGACACAGTGAGTGTCCTTGCAGATTTAATGCATTGGCATTTATCTAGAGAATATGCATGTCCGCAGTGCAAAGTGGAAAATGTGGGTCAGAGAACCAGGAGCAGAGAAATACCAAACAGAGACCATTCATATGTACTGCCCTAACTCATGTTCGCTTCAGCAACGCGACAATGACAGAAAAGTGGAATTGTGTGTTAACACCAGTCCTACACTGGGGTTTTACAGAATTACAAGAAATTTCACAGTGTAGCTGTAGTTTTTATCACCTCATTTAGTCCTAGGTTAAAAGAATCTTTTTAAATATTTATATAATAAGAGAGATATCTGAACTAGGTGAGAGGGTCTAATAGACTTTTAATTATCTTCATCTCCCAACTGAGTAGACAAGTTCGTTGTAACCATTATACTTGCCAATAGTCCAGGATCCTTAATTTTTTTCCTATTTACTCCCGAATCAGTTGCTTATAATTATTTAAAATTTACCTTATTTTCAAATATCCTTCCTATCAATGATTTTCTTTTCATATGTACCTCTATTTTAAATTCCAGTATGATTTTCCACATTGTTTAAAGAAAGGTGATGCATCATGTTGGAGTTCTCAACAGTTCTTCAAAACCACAGAAGGAAATAAAATGGACACGGAAGAAATGAACAAGAATAATACATGACAATCAAATTTAGCATTTTCATATATTTATCACCTAACGGTATATTTCCATTTCCACATAATTTGTAAACTAGGCATCGTGATACCTGGCTGTTAAAAACTTACATAATAGACAATATGTATCAGGAAAAATGGACATGGGGGACAATTAAGAAAGTAAAGGGGTTAAACATAAGGTGAGAGAAGGAATCCAGACTTTGGGTGGTAAGTATGCAGTGGAATACACACATGCTGTATTATGAAGTTGTGCGCCGGAAGTGTAGTAATGTGATCAAACAATGTTACTCCAATAAATGTAATTAAAACATAAAAGAACGAAAATAAACCATGCATTTAGAGTAATAATTAAGGAAAATTAAATACACATAATAAGAATAGTGAAGCCATATACTGTAACTCTTACTTGAATTTTAATGACTCAAACTTTAAATTATAAATATCTAAGTTTAATAAAAACATGCATCTGTATTATATATTTATAATGTAGCTAATGCAGATAAAACTTTAATGAATTTAAATGATTATACTGTTCCAAATGCACAATATAAAAGTTATTGTATACTATAACACATACTAAAACGATTCAGACTCAGATTAAATAAAAAATTTTAGTTTTAAAATGTTAGCACTGTCTTGTATCTAGCAAGCAGATAAAAACACAAGTTACTATTTTCTTTCTTTTTTTTTTTTTTTTTTGCTTCCCCGGCTGGGAATCGAACCCAGGCTGCGGCAGTGAGAGCGCTGAAGCCTAGCCACTACACCACCAGGGAATCCTCAGAAGTTATTTTTATTCTTTGTATAACTCCAGATTGCTTAAAACAATGAATATATGTTTTGCTGAAAAATGCCTTAGAGAAAAATATTGGAAAGCTATGCAAGAGTTACTATTTAAAAAACAGAACACATAAGTATAATGACCAAAAACATTGGGGGACTATATTAAGACATTTCATGTGGACACATAGGAATAAAGATATCAGTATATGCAATAAGACCTTCCGGTTTCGTACTGCCCAGTGGCACTTGGAGTTGCTTTTGATTCCTAGCACTTAAGTCATTTCTCTTTTTGCTAAAGATCTACGAGAGCTGGCCGCTCAAAATCCAGCCATAAATGTCTCTATTTTTCATAGTACGTGGCTGAATACTTTCCAGACAGCCCTCGTATTGTGCTCGCCATTTTTTTCTCCACAAACAAGCCCCACATATTTGCAAATGTTTAGCCTATTTTCCATTTGCCGTGGGAAGACGTGCTAACGGGGCGCTGGTGACTGCAGCGTTGAGGCCGAGACAACTCGCGGATTACAGTTTTGATCTTGCTTTTCAGAGAATTACATCCAAACAGCACTGATGCAGTTGGGACAGTTTTTGTTTTTTTTATTTTCACATTGAAAACCAGTCAGATTTGCTTCAGCCTCAAAGAGAGCGTTTATGTAAAACTAAATGAATGCAGAAGCGAGCTGCACTCTTTTTTCTAAAGGGGAAATGAGTTAATTGGTCTCAACACACTTCCATAAAACTTCAAACTGTCATTCTTTCCAGTGTTTGTGTCTCACTCCTTTCTCCCAAAATGTCCCTGTTTTTTAGACAATTTCTTCCGCAGAATTTTGCTTGCTCTGGTACTATTGCCCAGCATCATTACCTCATCACACATTTAAAGGGAATATGATCAGAATACAAGGAACAGAGAGCTGCTATATTAATATTTTGAGGGTGTGTAGAGAAAGGGTGTGTAGAGAAGCATTAGCTTCTCCGAGACATATTTCAACAAACATAACAACTGTATTTAGAGTGCTGACAATTCTCTACATTGACATTTTTTTATAGCTGTCTCCAACAATTTGGAAGTAAACAGTATAAACACAAAGGAGCTTCCTAAAAAGAAACTTTAAATTCCTATTCAATGAGTACCTGGGGAGTGAAATCCAATCAGGAATGTGTGAAATGTAATGTGTGCATAGGGAATAAAACCACCTTTTAATTACTGTTGATGACTAGAGAATATAGTCCTCACAACTAGTTAATTTCACATTTTTTTTGCGTGTGAAAACAACATGATTTTATCACCTCTAAAAGCAAAACTGATAGCACCTAAGAATAGAGGCATATCTTTAAATGTGGCTTCAATAAAAACAAAAGCAAAACATCAGCTGCATTTCTTTATCTGCAAATTTAAAGAAAGCAATTTTTTTTCCTTCATTCTTTCCAAATACAAAACTCTGATAGCTGTGAGAAAAGATATATGGAAAGAACGAATCCTGGGGGAAAAAAAAAATCTCTCGGCATAACAGAAAAAGCTAAGACAGGGTTTATTAAGGAAAATAAATGTTCTTTCCTCCCAAGTGCCATGACAAGGTTAATGTAGAATCTTCCCTTAACTGGGCAGCGAGGAAGGGCACCGAAGTCACAGCACACGTATTTAGTCCATTTCATTCCCTCTGTCAAGGGAAGTCAAGCAGAATGTCCATATAGCATGTGAACAATAGAATCATTTGAAAGAACTATTCCTAAAAGTCAAAAAATGATATTCCACATGACCAATTTCAAAACCTACCTGAACACAATTCTCAATGCAAAAATGCTGACTCCTTCTGAGATGCCTGAAAGGAGGGGCAGCTAACTATTTCATTGTGATGCACAAATGATTGATAGGTAACATGAAAGAGAAAAATGCATTCCATTTGTATATTTAAATTCAAAACTACTACACCACACGAGATACTTTTTTTCACATTTCTCCATAAAAACACCACCACAATTTTGGTATACTCTGAATGTGGCTCTTTTGATTCTGAGTGTTCCTACAAAATGTTCCCTGTCTCTGTGCTTTTGCAATAACAGCATTGAAAAAAGAAAGGCTTCTTTTCCAAAGAGGCGACGTGGTCCTCTGCCTTTAAATTAAAGACTTCCTTTAAATTGTCTCTGATGCCAATGTTATGTCTGTGACCTTGTTTCCAGGTCATCCTTCCCAGTTAAATATTATGTAACTCAAAATAAAATATAGTAATGGGGATTACTGGACCTTCTAGAAAGTGATTTTCATTTTAAATATAGCCACTTATTTCTTTCTTTTCCAAACAGATTACCCACAACAAACTGTATTAGACATGTAGATGACCCTAGCATAGCAGTTATCAGTAAGGGGCTTGGTGCTAGTAGAAAGACAGACACAGACAGTACACATATTAATGAAGCATGTCATTATTGAGTATCTAACATGGACCAAGCAACAGTTAAGTACAGAACATGTATAGACAAATGACAAATGATGTAAAGTCCTTGCGATATAGGTATTTGCCATAGCATAAAATGAAAAATTACTATACTGGACATACATAAAGCCTTTATGAGGAAACTAGATGGTAAAAATTGAGCAAATAATATTAGAAAACAAACAGCTGCATTGATTAATGAAAATGGATTTCATCAGCTTAAGAAGAAAAGGAAAATGAATCTGGGCTGAAAGAACATATGTAGCCACCCAGACAGTCTCCCAAAAGAGTAGCCTATGTTCTGCGAGCTGAGAAGGTGAGGAAAATCAAAATACAGTGAACAGCTTGCATGGGCCCATCTAAATTCAACTGCCATCTTTCTGCAAGCTGCCCTATGCCCTGCAAGGCTGACATACGAAGTCAATTGTCCCCCTGTCCTCTCTGACCACCTATTGAGTCAAGTCGAAGAAAAACCAAAGGCAGGAGAGAAGTGAGGATTCTGAGGTGTGGGTATTTACTGCCTTAGCTCTGTAACTATTAGTGGGACAGTGGCTGCATCCATAACTGAAGGTCACAGCTGCCATCACACAGCCATTTCTTTGCCTCCTGGTCCAGTAACTACACCATCCTCTCACATTTTCAGCCACTGAATGAGAAAGTACCCCACTGATACTAGCTACTGGTACTTTTCTGTCCCATATGCATTCCCTACACTCTACTTACACCTGTAAATTGTCCCTTTATAAAATTCTAGTCAAATTAAGCTAATTTTAGTATACTATTTGTTTCCTGCTACAACCCCAAATAATATACATGATAAAAAAAAAATTAGACTTTCAATGGTGGGAGTGTCTTAGGGAGTAACAGAAAGACTACAAGAAATTAAATTTACTGACAAACAAAGATCATGGAGGAATCAAGTGAGCCAGGATTGAAGATCTGGTTGGGAAAGAATGGTCGAGGCTGTGAACAGCCTTCTCCTCCTCTGAGACTAGAAATATACCTACATAACATAGAGGGTCATTGGAGGTCAAGGAAGATGATGTCTGAAAAGTTTTATTTGTTCCATAATGTAAATGGCATGGTGATTTCTTTCTTTTTTTGTCGGGAGGGGTAGTTCCCTGGCTGGGAATCGAACCCAGGCCACAGTGTTGAGAGCGCCAAAGCCTAGCCGCTACACCACCAGGAAGCTCCCAAGGCATGGTGATTTCTTACACATGGACAGAGCAGATAATAGGTTCAGAAGTTAAAAAGAATGAGAATGATTTTGATTAACAGTGAGAAAGGGAATCAATTTGGGACAGTGATAAAGTTTAATAATCAGCTGAGGTAGGAAACCAACCACAGATAAATCTGCTGGTGTGCATGGCCTTGCCATTTTTTTCTAGCCATGTCCTACAAGTGATGTTAGGATTCATCTACCAGGACTGAAGAAGGGATGAGAGCAAGAGAGCAGAGAGATAGGAAGCCCTGGTGAGAGAGCAATCGAATTATTTCACCATGCAATTCTGGTTACACACAAAAAAAAATTAAGTTGAATGACCAGGATAGGAGGGAGCAGTTAATGGTCAAAGTGTTTTAAGAGGTGAAACAAAAGAAGCAGTGATATTAAGATATCAAGAAATAGTCAGAGAGTAGATATTAGAGTTAAATGTAAAATAGTTCTGGGAAGATAATGTCTTGGAACTAGCAAGAGGGTTACTGAAGTAGACTGGAGCAGAGGAAGTGAGAACAAAACCAATCTGTGCAAGTCAAATATTTGACATCTGCAGATGACTGAAATACTTTCATCTAGTTTTGAAATTCAAAGGATGAAAATAAAAGGGTGAGTAAGTGCTATGAGATCATCAGCCTTGCCACCTGTGTAAAATACTAAGCATGAAGATACACGGAAATGCCTTGTTGAAATTCTTGGATGAGAGAAAACAAGTGTCATGATTCAAATTCAAGGTAAGGATTCTGTTTGATGGTAATAGAAGGTTTTTCAGAGAGCAGAGTACCCAGAGTTTGAAGGGAGATGTACAGATTGACAACAGATCTTGAACTGAATAAGAATGGCAGTCCTTAAGATAAAAGCCCACTACACTTCAGGATTGAATGAATATTCCACTTCAAGATTATGAAGGTGAGAAATCCACTATCCACTATATTAACAGTCAGAATCGCTACATGAGTGCCTGTGGCCACTGCTGATTCTATTTCTTTCAAGAGCCCTACCACCCCAGATACACATCTTTTCTTGTCTTGTAATATTTAGCTAAGTCAATCATTTGAGAGGAAACAATCAACATCGACTTTTATCAAGTGGTCATCATTTAAGAGAAAGAGCCACATTAGGAAAGAGATCCTTGTCCCAACTGAAGAAATAACTACTATCGGACCATAAAAAGGCTCAGTGTTTTAGTTGCACTTAAAATTTCATTGAGATTAATGAATTGTCAAACATGATGACTAATTCAGTCAATAAATGGCCAAAATCCCTGAATAAGCTGTCATTAACTTATTGCTGTTATATATACAAATATGAGTAAAATGACAAACCTTGAATACCAAATTTAATTAAAATAAAAAAGCAAATACAAAATTCTTCCATATATTAAAAAAAAGAAACAGTTCTAAAATAATTTCCTTTCTTCAAACACAAATAGAATCCTAAAGTATAATTCTACTTAATAATTAGAGCTGATAAGTAGCCAAGTTTTTGTCTAAAATCTGTGAGAAAGGAAATAAATGCTATAGAAAGTAGTGAAAGACATTTAAATTACTATATTTCAGTTAATAAGAATAAATTTGAATATCCAGTTAATAAGCTACATATTTTCTAGGGATGTGGATAACAGTTTTGAAGTTTTTTAAATTTGAGATAACAAATTTTTGAGTCTTGGTATAGAAATTACTGATGGGGGATCATTTTACCTTGTTTCCTAATTTTCTGAGTTTTCATTCTGTTGGTAGAAAAAAATCAGACTTGTGTAATAGGAAGGTGGGATTCATAGTTCTTACACAGCCAAGTATTGTGTACCCTGACACCAAATATCACCAGAATTCAGACTTCTATTCGTTTCCTTGACTAAAATATATTTGCTTTCACTGCATTAGAAAAGAATCCCAAGATCAGGATGTACAGAGATTTTAAAATCAGACAGATCTGAGTTTTTGCTAACAAATGTCACCCCAATAAGTCTAACAATAAAAAAAGAAAAAGAATAAAATGTGCTCAATCTCAATAACAGCAACAAAAATAAAATCAGATAAATCTGTTCTTAAAGCTACTGATTGATACTGTAAGATTTTAGGTAAATCATGCAGATAAACCCATCTTTAGTTTTCCTAGTAGTAAAATGAAAATAATGATTCCTACTGTACATGATTTTGTGGAAACTAAATGACATAAACTAATGAAAATATCTCTACAAGTCTGACAACTGTTATGCATTTGTTAGTCATTATCGATTCTCTTCCCGTTTTCAGAAAGGTGGTTTAGGGAGCGAGTCACAGTCACATGTGGTTGGTTCAATGTGAAGAACTATGTTATTGATATTCTATTGCATTGAATTTAAATCTTGCCTCTATCATTTGTGTAGCTTTGATAACATGTTTAAACTCTCTGAGGATGTTTCCTCATCTGTGAAGCGAGAACAACAATATCTAGCTCTGAATATCCTACAGAGGATTAAATGAAAAATTTAAGTAAAGAACTAACATGGTGCCTGCTATATACGAGTTCAAAAAGCTTTTTTTCTTATCTCTGTCTCTTTTTAAAAAGTTGTATTATTTTAATAACGCAATAGCAATGTAAGTTGAAAGGGAAAAAACATTTTGTATGTTCATATATAAAAAGAATATTTCTTTAATGAAACTATAGGAAATTAATTTTAAGACAGAGATTGATGTTAAAGTTAAGACTGGTTTGGGCAAATATGTCAGCAGACCTGAACAGAAATCCTCTCTCATTAATAGGCTGTGCAACCATGGGCAATACCATTAACCTCACTGTTCTGGTGTTCATAATATACTTACCTCAAAAGTTTGATTAGAGAATTGAAGAAAATGTTTAATGGAAAGCTCTTTAACCAAGAGCTTTAGGTAGGTTATCTGAAAACATTAGAATTTATTATTTTGACAATGTTCTGAAAATTTAAATAAAATAAACACCTTTGTAAAGAATACATTTGGTCATTTTAAAATGTAGAAATATTAAAAAAATATATACTCTGATATATAGTCAAGTATAAAGCATGTTTATTAAAAAGCAATTGCATATTTATAGCATAATAAAACTATTCAAATGAAACTTCTAAGTTATTCCACCTACTTATCTAAAGATATTATTTTAAAGGAGCTAAGAATAGTGTCCTAAAAATATCACATGAATAAATATCAAGAACACTAAGCAGAAAGAAATGAGCTAAAAGAAAGGTATCCTGCAACAAGCTGCTGCCTAATGTCTTTATTCTCTCTTTGCCATAAGCTGGGTAAAAGCAGTGCATAAAATAGTTGCTTACAAGAAATTAATTACAGCATTTCCATACTAGTATCTTCGAAAAACAGCCAAATATTTCCATTTTCAACAAAGCAGATTAATGCAGAATGTGTCATTGTATTCCTAACATGACTTCTATCCAACATAAAAAAAAAACAAACAAAACAAGAATGCCTTCTAAAAAGTGTTGCTAGCTCTGACAATAAAAAAACTTGTTGCTCAGCTCCCCCTAGGCAACGTCTCTATTCAATTAAGTATGTTTTTGAGAATTGTTGCAATTTTTGTACATTGCCTTTTGGGGTACACATAGAAGATATGTTCACCGATGCATTTTGTTTTCAGTTGCTCTTAAAATTGAATTTAGTGTAATAAATCATAAGGATCTGGAGTACATACACAAAAGAAAATTATCATAATTTGAGGCAAATACAAAACTACAAGGAAAATTAATCTCAATGTTTCATAAGCTATCAAGTTAAAGAACAAATAAAATATTGGAAATGCTTTATTCAGCTATATTGGAAATATTTTTGAATCAGATTGAAAACTATGCAATATTTTGTATATAAATATATATTTGCAAAATATTTTAAGTTTTTAAATAAAACAATAATTGTTCTGTTTCATTTAGTATCTGGCTTATTATTAAATACTGAGCAAGTAACTAATGCATCCTGATAAATGAAGCAACATGTGATCTTCATTTCATACTATGGATATTATTGCAAAACAATAAAAATATTCTTGAATATCAAGGCAAAGTTTATTAAAAAGTCTTAATCTGCTATGAAAACATACCCAAGAATAATGTAAATTCTTCTGAAACAAATTTCTGCTTAAGTTACTAATTTTTGTAAGTCTGAGATTGGCATAAAATGAGTTAAGACTGTCATTTATTTACTGTTCTGTCATACACTGGCCTGATCATAACGTTCTTGAGCTTTACTTTGGAATAATGTATTGGCAAGATGAGAAAAAGGTAAACCACATTGGGAGCCAGAAAACATTTATATATTTCAGCAAGTCACTACACCATTAAAAAAGTAATTTTTCTCATCCATGAAAGAAGATTTTAGATCAATGATCCAAAAGCTACTTGCCGTCTCTGGAACTCTAGAACAGTGTGTTCTATGAAACAAGATACAGTGAAAACATTAATAACCAGTAACTTTAATACTAAACTAATTCCATCTCTTAAAATTTGAGCAAACTGAGGAGAAATAACCTACACTGATTTTTCCACAATGTTATTTTGAGAATCAGTGGAACTGACATGTGTAAGAATGCTTTCTAAGCTCAAGTGCACTACACAAATAGTTATTATTCACAAACAGTGCATAAATAAGATCTGTTCAATGTTTGCAAATATTTATTGGCAAGCAGGGGAGAATATACTACTTGTCAAAGACTAGGGCAAAAGCTAACAAGCCCAAGTTGTTAGGTTAATGTAATACATCTTATTAAGTCTGCTATGAACAATAATTTCTAAAGTTTATTCATGGAAAAAGAACAAATGACCCTAAAGAGTATAGACTATGACATCTTTGAACATGGACTAATCAATCTTTAAAAAAAAGTGTATGTCCAAAAATTTTATTATTTTTATCATTTTGACAATTGAATCAACAAGTTTGTGGACTGTATTACTTACACATTGCCTCAGTTTAGCTGCCAAGAACCATAAGAATACAGTCTGTCATAAGTTATATTCCAAATAACAGAAACCAAAATAACTTTAACTGAAACATGAAACAACCTTGTTTCACATGGACAAAAGCCACCTCATAGTTTTACAGATTACTGTATTTCTGTACTATAAAAAAGATGAACTGAGTAAAAAATTTTAAGTAGTGTAATTTTTTAAAATCTCAAATGAAAAAGAGTTAGTTTTAATTAGCTAAACAAAAAACCTGACTTAAATATTGTTTCAGGCTGAAATATGTTTGTACAGATTTATATTTAATAAAACAAATAAGAAAAACAGAATTTCAAACTAAAATATATTCACGCCTTTACATAATTGCTGTATTTCATTTCCTTGAATATTTACATGATTTTTTAAATAAGCCTATTATATGTCACATGTTAACCAATATTTCCTTTCAGAATGAAATAAATATCTATGTACATACAAATCACAAATTGCTTTACTTGGTTTAGTTAACATTTTTAGTATTTTTTAAAATAATAAATTAACTTGTCAATGTTTTTTCATTTGCATATATTAGTAAACTCTTAAAACTCTCTATATATTAGTGAACAGTTAAACAAGAAAAAAATAATAATACTCTATCATAGTGTCTCTTCCTATAATCAGCTACAAATCTATATTAACATCTCGTAAATGGTTTTATAATTTGGTTAATATATTTTTATGGTTATAAGAATATAGTATCACTTTACTTTTTATAAAACAATAAAGTGGAATATTTACGTAGAAGCCATGATGACCTTATTTGTAATCAGAAATTTTAATAACTTAATAATGATCATTGCATCCTGCTATGTAGGGTAATAGTTAAAAAAAAGATAGGCTCTGGAATTAGGGAGACATAAATTTTTAATTCTGACCCGTTCATTAAGTAATTATATAATACCAAGCAAATGATTTTATATTCCCCAAGCTTCCTGTTTCTGTCCATAAAATTGGACAAGTAATATGACCCACCTCAAAGAATCTACTAGAAGATGAAATGAGAGAACGCACAGGACCACGTTAAGTTCCCAGTGTTTACCATTAATAGCAGTTTTGTTATTTGTATTTGTCCTTTAATGACATATAATTTGTAAGATATGTGTTGATCTCATATCAGAAGAGAAAAATAGGGTTTACCACTGTGTCAATAGAGCACTACAGTTCTGTATTTTTGAATCACTAAAGTTTAAAAGTGCTATAGCTCTTGAAAGTAAACACATATTTTGTAGCTTCATAATTAGCTCACCAAAATATAAGACAAATTAATATATTTCTTATGTGAAAATGACATGAAAAATTTCTGAGAATATTGTTACATGTGTATTACATGACTGGAGGAGCAAATCCCAAATTCTTGTTACTAATGAATAAAAAATTATGTCTGAATATTCAAGATATTCTTAAGGACACAGAAAAATGGGTATAATTAAACAAAGAACTCAGCTTTTTCAAACACCTCATTTAAAAAATAGAACACCAAATTAAGAAAAAAAAACTGATAAAAATAGGTAACTGAAATGGCATGAAATAGTCATATATGCATGTTTTTTAAGAGGGACTGCTGCATATTCTATAGTAAAACAATCTATACAAATTTTACTGAGTATTTAAAGCTGTAATAGTTATTGTATAAAGAGTAAGAGATGCTTTTTATTTTTAGTTTGAATAAAATAGTGATTTGCATTTAAAATACACACACACACATACACACACACACACATACACACACACACACTCCAGTTCAAGTAAAGGAGAGACTGAGACTTTTTTTCCTCTAGACTCATGAAAGAAAGAATCCGATCTATACAACCAGTAATAAAACTACTGGGAAAACATAGAGCAGGTGGAAAAAAACAAGCAAACATGAAATTGGTGCAATCCATACAACTCTGTTTCAGAAAGAGAAGAAAAAGAAAAATTGCCCGAGAAATCACAAATAAAAAGCATGTTTGATAAGATAGAAGACATATTAAAAAGAAAAAACAATTCTCGCAACCCAATCCTACTGAGATAATAAGTACAAATTATAGACAAGATTTCTTAGCTGAAGCAGGATTCAAAAAACAAAAACAAAAAGTCAGCAATAATAAAAAACTAACTAAAATCTTTGACATGTCTCTCTAGAATCTAACCTGAATGCATTTTAAAATCAAACAGTTCCACAATTCTCTTCCATGTTAATGGTATTTAACTGAAAACTTTTAAAATAGAAATACTCATGTTGCTTTTGCTATGAATTAACCTAAAAACATTTTAGCCATTGAATGACCTTAGATGTTTTATATAGAGTAAAACACTCATTTTATAAATAGAAAAATTAAATCATAACTGCAAAGATGATTTCTATGAAAGATGTTTGAAAAAAGTAGGGGTTTAATAGGTTCTATCAAATATATAATAATGTAATTAAGAAGAGGATCTAATATAACAAACACTTCAGGAGTCTTAACAAATGCACCGTATTTAGCACTCAGATAAAATTAGATCAAGTGAATTCTTTTGTTCATTTTCTCATTTTTTTAAAGGTATTTATTGATTCTCTACGGTGTAGACACAGGTGGATATATATTCATGAATAAAATGTGGCCTCTGCCTTAGAAGAATTCAAAATAATTTCAGTGCCATGTGGTATGATTTAAGGTTGAGGTACATACCACGTTCAGTGGTAGAACACACCACTGAGAGTGACACGAGAGCTTGTCCAGTGGAGAAGGAAGGAAAAGCATATTAAGCCAAGGATCTAGTAAGGATGACACGTGAAAGCAATCTATCATGGAGTTGGAGAATGAAATAACTTTGCAACTGAAACACTTCTCTGGGAAAGTAGAATCTCTCTGCCTTTGCTCTTTAATAAAGACTCCCAGGAAAATAAGAAAGACCCAAAGATGCTATTTCCCCATGCGACTGCTCCAGAAATCAAGATTATTCTATAATCATTCTAGGCCCCAACGTTACAAATGCAAAGTGTACCCAAGCTGCAAGTATAAACTCAAATAACCAGGGTAAAATGTGTGATAAAGACCTGAGATACTTAGCACCTTGGCATAGGGGAATCTGGGAAGCTTTGTGTTCTCAAGGGAGTTTCTATGAACAAATTTAGAAAAATGACTGTTACTCTGGTGCTGTTACTGATGCTCTCATGTTAGGCTGCCCCTCCTCTTTTGGTCAAGTAATTTCTATGAGGCCCTGGTTCTTAAACCATTTTGTTCTTATGTCATTTTGTTTCCTCCATCAGCAGTTAAGTGATATTGCAGAAACTCATTCTGTTTTAGAGGAATGGTGGGCATGTTGGAACGCATTGGTCCCTGCGTGGGAAGACACAATGTGAGAGATGGCGGTTAGGCCCCTACTGGGACAATGGAATTCCATTAGCAATTTCCAAACTGAGGTCTGTGAGATCGTAATAGGTGCTTCACAAACATAACACAGATAGATGCTAGTGGTATTTTTCCCTGTATGAGAAAAAAATGTCCTAGGCATATTTCTAAAGCTAGGCTTATTCCATGAGGCTTATCACACTTAGTAAATTCCAAGGTGTGGCCTGCAATGGGACCTGGTGCACTAATTTGTTACTTTTGCTCAATGATGTATTGGGAGCATTTACCAACTAACTGGGAAATTCATGTTGAAAATGAAAAGGAGAGGGTCTTGTGCTTTTCAAATTATAATAGAAACAGAAAAGACAAAAATGTGGACCAGTGAACTGTGAAGATGATTTAAGCAGCTTTGTTTCTAAAGGAAAACAATACAGCTATACATTAACCCCTGAGTTATTTGAGAAGAATCTAAAATGTAGTTTTAATTTTCTCGTCTGCTACATAATAATTATAGAAAATGACATTTTTATGTTATGCTGCAATAACAATACAACATATTTGAATATATATATACATAATATACCTATAATATACTCATATATATATATACACACATGCATACATACATGTGATGCTGTATCTGATTTGTTACCTTTATGTTCACTATTAAGTTGATATATGAGTGATGGAAATGATGTTTTCATTTAAAAGTGATATTTTTTAAACTGAGTATCATCATCAAAATGTAAAATGAAAGATATTTCTCTTTTATTGTCATTACTTTGTACTCTTCATTCTTAATCATATAATGTTTATGTTTCTGTTTTATTCACTTATAAAGTATAAATCATGAATAAAATGAAATTTAGTACAGTTCTGAATGTATGCATAATACCATTTTTACTTCAAATTTGAGGTGTTCATTATACCTCATGACTTATTGCTGATATCTGGGTACCTACCTTAATTTTTAAATCATTCCATGTGAGTTTGAAAACTTCTGATCTAAGCAGCCAAAGCATTTATCTAATCCTATAGCAAATGTCAGTAGGAATACTTAGCTTTATTAAAATACTATACTGAATGGCATTCTTTCTGATATAGTCAATAGGGATTCAAAATGTTTCTTACTAAAACCACTAGGCAACATACTTGTAGGATCCAACTGCCATAACAATCTTGATATTTTAAAATTCAAATTTTACTTTAACATTAGTCCTGGACATGTTTTTACTTTATACTAAACCCCATTCCAATCCATTATTAAGAAAAAATGAACTGCATTTCAAAGCCTAATGGTTAATTAACTATGGTATCTCTATTTGATAGGTGATTACACCTGTACACTTAAAACAGTATCGTTAGGAGTTCACATCATTTCAAATATACGTGTGTCTCTATGGGCGTATGTATTATCAGCTAAGATTAGTGACTTAAAGGAAAGAGCTTGGTATTTGCAACTGTTTTAGAATCTTGCCCACCTCTTACTAGAGTATGATTTTGGACAGGTCAGTTAACCCTTCTGAACCTCAAGTTTCATAACTGTGAATGGAATATATATATATATATATATATATATATATATATATATATATATATGGCTATTCTAGTAGTTATAACATATAATTTGCTTGGCACACTGTAGGCCCTCAATTAATGAAGATTATTATAATAGGGTCTCCTTTGATTGTTTATTCTCTGGGTTAGATTCAAGTTGAAACTGTAATACCTGAATAGTATCTTGGAGTTCTTATTGCTATTCTTGTTTCTCTACTATGAAATGTAAACAAATACTCATAAAGCCTGTGATATGGACGGTTGACAATGCTAGAGTCCAACTGTCCTGGTTTGCTCAGGACTAGAAGGATCCCCAGGAGGCAAAGCTCTCAGTGTGAAAACTGGTAAAGTTTTGGGAATACCAAAATGGTTGCTCACTCTACGAGTATGTTTCATCCTCCTCGCTCTTAACTCTATTTTAGCCAGAAACTACATTTCCTAGTATCCTGTAACTAAGTTAGTCCATATAACTAGCTCTGGCCAGTGAAATGATGTGTGCACTTCTGAGCCAGGTAGTTAAGCATTCAAAATACTTTTCCAATGCTCAGATGGCAACATGTATGGTGATCTAAAAGCCACAACATCACGGAAAACCATGATGAAGATGAAGACAGACGAGGGTCCAGAATCAGGGTGTGGAAAAGGATTTCCCAAATTTCATCAAACTCTGAAGTGAGTGACAAATGAACTTCTTTGTATTAAATCGCTGAGATTTTGGAGTAATTTGTTACATCCATTAGTATATTCAAAATTTTAAAATTTTTATTTTAAAATAATATTGAAAGTGAATGTATTTTGGCATATATGGCAGCTACAAAGCAGCCATTCTTTATTAATAATATGCTAAAAGTTTCCCCAGCAACTTCAAATGACCCATGGGTTTATTTATTGCTTTCAATAGTCTTAATGAGCACATAGTAGCATTTTCTCCATTTTGGAGAATTAAAATAGAACTTAGAGTCATTACTTACTCTTCCCTAATTTGGAGAAAGATAAATAGCAAACCTAAGAATCAGCTTATTACTTCTTATACCGAACTCCATGTTCTTTCATTAAACTGTTTCCATTACTTGTCCTATAACCACCCTTAAATACAGACAAACAAGCATAAATACACACACTGCAAAGCAGTAACTATAGTGAAAATATGTGCAGTCTGTTTTCAAGTAAATTATCTATTACTATCTGACTAGAATAGCATCAAGAATTGCAAAAACTAATAGAGATTGTGACAAGTCTGTTATGTACTAAAATATGGCCATTCTGGAAACATGCATTGACCAAATATTAAGCAGCACCATTAAGAGGTGCTTTGTTTTTGTTTCTCTAGCTTTCTGATTCCCTTATAGATAGGCATTATAATAATCATCTCTGTATTCCTCAAGAGCTTAACAGAGTATCTTAAACATAGTCCTAAGTACTACTTATTCGGTTTCTAATGATAATCCCCTATTTTTAAATAACCTTTAACTCAAGTAATAGTAACAAGATAAAAGCCTCAAGTTAAATAACCTTAATATTGTTTCTCTCATGTCATAAAAACAAGCCTGAAACGTAAAGACAATAATACTGTGTTTACAACGAAGAGATTATTTACAGAGAGCTTTATGACAGTCCTAACTTTTAAAATGATTTATCTACAGGGCCCATAGTAATAGGATTTAAAATCCAGACAAGGTGAAATGAGTTTTACATAAACTGGGTTGGCAGGACTTTGTTGAAATGTAGGGAAAAATATAGAATTAGATCTAGTGTTTAAAAATTAATATTTAGCAAAATGACATCAGGATAAGAATTGGTTTTGTTTCTATGACTGAAATAAGAATTTAACTGGGGAAACATTTATTTTCCCATGAAGACATAAGTGAGAGAGAAACCACATTACAATATATTGCTGGATTAAATCATAGTTTCAGCTTCATACCAAAGTACCTTGCACTGGGAATATTTCCAAATAATTCTATTCTTTCTTCAAAACTTAATGTTCGTGATCTCAAAAGAAATCCAACGTAATTTCAAATTTAATATCTCACCATACTATCACATTCTCTTTTCCTTTCACCTGTTCTTCAGGAATTCCATTCACTTTCTTTAAATCTATATACCGTCATCTTCTACTATATCTTCCCCACTGCTTTCAAGCAATTAGAAGCTGTGTGTTTTGTTTTTATCCACCTTCTAAAATTCTCTGTAGCACCTCAAATTGTTGATTACCTGGCTCCTCCTTCAAATGCTTTGAATCTTAGGTATATCATAAACAAAATATTTTTCCAAATGTCCCATCTTACTTTTTAGTGGGTCTCATTTATGTCCACCATCCTCATGATAGAGACAGTCTTTAAGGTTGCCTTTTCACTCTACATCACCTTTTCACTCAAGTAATTTATCTACTTCCATTCCTACTTATCCTCATTTCACCTCTGTTCAAAACTGTGGTCTTTGACCCTAGTTCCAAGTTTCTTCTGAAATACTGACTGGCAGGTATTTACTCATGTTTTAACATGTACAAAGGATGGTGTAATGGAGTCTACATCCTTGGGGTAAAATTGCATTACTGCTAGTTTCATCCCATAAACTACTTTTGCTCCTTATTTCTATTTCTTCTAATGGTTCTAATTTTTGAGTCCTGTTTAGTGTAATAGATACATCTAGGTATGTATGTATATGGGTGTGTGTACATGTGTGTGTATATAAGCTGTCCACACAGTACCTAGCCATGTATTATGAAAAATAGAGGCATTTATGGTTGGAATTTTTTCCAGACAGCCTTAGCACGAATGTGTATATATTTACACACACACACACACACACACACACACACACACACACACATACTCCTCTGCTTATTATTAAAATACACTTATTCTATTTATATTTATATATATCTGCTCTACTTATTCTCTTTGCCTAATAAATGTTTATTCATCTTTTCCAAATATAATTCATTTAGATATATGTTCTTAGATTAACCTAAGCACATATCTGCTCCTGTATCTCTCTTGCTCAAAATTAACCTTCATTTTTCCCAAATTAAGTATTCACTCCTTAAACTAGAATTTAAATAAAATTTTCAATACTGCTCAGAGATGCCTTTATAACCGTATCACAACTACTCATTAAGTTTCAGCCAAGCAAGGCAACTACATTCCCAAATAAGCTCTACTTCTCACTCCTACTAGTTCAACATTTTCTCCCTGGAAAACCCCATTCTAGTTCATCCCTTTGGAAAATTGAATCATCCTTTAAGACCTAACTCAAAAAAACTTCATAAAATATTTCTTCCCGTACTTGTCAAAAAGTCCACTTGATAACCCTCTTCCTTGTATTTCCCTTATGATACTTACCTCAACTCAGTCAAATAATGAACTCTCCTGTAAATTCATCTTTCCCAAAGAAGATTCAAGATTTCTTATGGACAGGCATTATAATAATCATCTCTGTATTCCTCAAATGCTTAACAAATATTTTATACAGAGTTCTTTCTCAAAGAAAGAAGTTTATTTACATGGAGGAACATTCAATGTAAACTATTGTTTTAGAAATAATTGAAATGCTAAAGTGTCTAAATATACGGGGCAGTAAAACCTGAATGGAGTTAGATAATCATGAAGCGATTCCACTCCAAGGAAGAATCATATGATAATTAAATAAGTTTTTAACTAATGAAAAATGAGAGAATATAATTTTAATAAGTTAAAACTTTCCATCTTAGTTTTCAACAGTGCCATGGATTTCCAACGCACAATTCAACAGGAGAAACTAATGTCTAGATATTTCTTCTGGTTTAAGTAAGATAATATATTATAAAGCTACATAAAATTACATATTTTTCTCTATATACTTACATATCTGTGTATGTATATACATGGTATAACAAAAACATTGCAATCCCTGATAAAATGTAAAAGGGTTGACAGTTTGGACTTCTAAAACACAAAGAAAGCGTTGTATCTCTTAACTAAAATTTTCTCTTTGAATGGTAGACAATGATTTTGCGTTTCCAAGAAATAAACTTAGAAAGAAACACAACATGCTAGACAGGCTTCAGACTGTCTCCGTGTGCTTCATACCTTCTGGTATTCACATCTTTATGCAGTCTCTTCACAAATTGTACTGGAGTCATTGTGTGTGACCAGTAGCATATAGCATAAGTGATGGTATGTCATTTCCTACATTAAGTTATAAAAGACAGCAGCTTCCATCTTGGACTCTCTCATTTTGTCTCTTGCTCTAACCCTGGAAGAAGGAAGCTGTTATGCAGTCCTGGGCAAAGTCTTCATGGCTAGGAATTGAAACTTCTGGCCAAAAGCCAGTCAGAAACCGAGGTACATGACAAACTGAAACCCACCATCAACCATGTAAATGGCTGACACTTGAGCCTTGAGATGACTGTAGCCTCTGCAACCTTGTGAGGGACCTGATCCAAAACTAGTCAGCAATCCTGCACCCAGATCACTAATCTTCTGAAACTCTGTGAGAAAATGAATATTTTTTAAGTTTCTACTTTTTGGGACACTGTTCTTCAGCAATGGGTAACCCACAACAGCATACATAGAAACTTTTCCACTAAGCCTATTTATAATAAAACTACGAATGCAATCTTAAAATAGAATTTGTTGACTACAAATTTTATTTACTACATTAATAAAATTTCTTCAAAATAAATATTCTAAAAGAACTGAGATTCTATTTAGCAAAGGTGATTACACCCCCTTACAATTCTAAAGATTTGACTTATTGGGCCTCACAAAACCATAACAACTGTGGGTTATTTCACTTTTCCTTTAAAGGTAAGTGTTTTAAGGATTTGGTTTTATTTACTATAGTGTTTCTAAAGATTTCAGGTAAATTTCAATGTCTGGGTGAGGATCAGAAATAGAGAATTTTTAACAGCCATGTGGAGATAGCAGGAGAGAGCCACAGGTCATACAAAAAAGATAAATTAGATTCTTCTTCCCAGATCTCGTATTTTCTTGAACCCAGTTTTTAGATTTGATAAGGGTTAAAGACAGACTGAAGATTTTTCTTCTCCATGATTGTATGAATCTTATTTCTTTTCCAGAGTTGCTATAAAATTTGAGTTAGTCAGATCACAGACTGAAAAAAAAAGTGATTAATCGATTTTATATGTTATTACTATTATATCTTTATCAGTATGCCAAGGCTTTATCTTTAAATAATTGTTTATAAAGCTAAAATGTACCTTCAGTTTAATTTTAATATTGGTCTTTCGAATAGCTCCAAAATTTTATACTTTTGCTAGGAAAACACCAATAGAAAATACAACAAAATACACTATATATAAAAAAAATGATTCTTGGTACTTTTTTTGTCTTGCAGCAATGCAGATAATTGGCTCCATCTACTAAATGATGCTCTGGCACTAGAATTTTATTAATAACATCATCATCAGATGACTTACAATTTTTATACTATAGAAATAAATTTTAATTGAATTTATTATATGTAATATTATTTAATTTTTTAAATATGGATTATCATCACTAGAAGAAAGTTGGGCTGTCTGTATTATTCTCATACTTTATGTAAATGTATGTAAAATGTTAAAATGGTTGTATTTTTTATTACTAAAAGTGAAAACAAAGTTAATTATTTAAATATTGTCGGCAGTTTCTGGTTATCACCTAATTTATCTTAAATAATTAAACAATCTCTTAAACAGTGTAAATAAATACCATAAATATATAGATATATTTAAACTTCATATGTGCTATTTTGTAAGAAATAAAAGTCTTAGGCACCTGAAAAAATATTGAATTAATTATAATAAAATAAACATTTTAGAAATAAATATTAGACATCTTGGGAAGAACAAAAGCCTTTTGCAAAGAAATAAACTCATTATTAAGAAACTGGAAAAGCCTTCAAGTTTACTATGGGAGATATACCATCAATATTGTAGGAGCCTAATTATCCATCAACCACCAACTTTTTAAAAGTTAACTGTAACAAAAATTGACATAACAATATGTTTATGCTTTGTATCCAATCTACTTATAATTACTGAATTTTGCTGTGTATACTGCCTTCTTTTTTGCCCAAATTTGTGAGGAAAAAAAAGGCTGTGCATTAGAGATGGGTAGTAATAATTCCGTATCTATATAAACATTTTTAATTTTTTCTTTATGCTTATGAGTTAAAAGTGTAACTCTAGACATCAATAATGATATCTGTATGTGAAAAAATACCCTGGAATACAATAATCTCTTTTTATATATTAAAAAAATTCTATACATAAAATTCCTTGTACCTTGTATCTGTTCTTGTATTTTGTAATTATTGCCATAAAATTTCTCATACCATAATCTGTTAAAAAATGCTAAAATTTCCTTATAATAAAAAACAAGTACCTAAATATAAACAAATAAAACTGAAATAAAAAAATAAAAAATATATTCCCTGAAAGATGGGGCCAAAAACATGGGTGTGCATTATACACAGCAAAATATGGTAAGTCATGACTAAAAAATAATTTTCATATGTTTCTTCAAAATAACAAGAAAGAGAGACTCTATCATTATATCTCAATGGCTAAACTCTTCTCTTTAGTAGAGTTTAAATCAAGAGTTGCATTGGAAATTTAATATTTCATAGCTGAATATATTTTAGTGTAAACAGTATTTCCATTCAAAACAACAGACATCTGTCACAACTCCACAAATTTAAAATTCTCTGTTCTTCTTCTTCTGATAGTCAGAATATTGCTAAGTTCTACTACATCTTTGGAAAACAAATGTAATATTTACTTTTGTTTGTATTTTATATATCTTCCTTCAGAAATAAATTGCTATATTCTGTACAAATTTCGTGGAATTCATATTTTCATTATGTTTTAAAGTTACACAATTATTTTTATGATGCTGTATACGATTTTACCCTCACAAAACTTCATACTATGCTGTAATTAATTCTGGGATTTATGCAGTAAAAATGTTCTATCAAGAGATCTGGTCAAGACGGCAAAGTAGGTCAGTTCTGTGCTTACTTCCTCTCACAGTCATATCAAATTACAACTAAACTAAGGAAAGATTATCATTGAGTATAATCTGAAGTCTAGCTGAACCAAAGCCCTACAAGTAAGGACATAAAGAAGTAGCCACCTTGACACTGGTGGGAGGGGTGGAGATATACAATGGGCTGTTCCCACACTCGACTGTAATCATTAAAAATAAGGAGAGCTCTCAGCTGTGCAGGTGCCCCCCAAAAGAGTGAAGGATCCCAACCTTTCACCATGCTCCTAAGCCCAGAGGTCCAGTATCAGGGAAAGAAACCCCAATGACTTCTGCCTGTGAAAACCAGCAGAGATTGTGGCTGCGTGAGATGAGAGCAGCTGCATCCCTAGGTGTTCCTTTTAAATGGCCTGCACCAAGACTTACTCACTGACTTGCTCTGAGCGCCAGTGTTGGGGCTGCATCTTGAAAGGCACCAGGGATATACAGGTAGGACTGAACTGTCTGGCTTTAGGGTGAGAGCTGGAGAGGCAGCTTTCTCTTGAATAGAAGATCTGGCAAAAGCCATTGTTTCTTTGTTGAGCCCTCCTGCTCCCTGCGTGCAGATGTGGGCAGCAGTCCTATCTAAGCTTCCATCTACTTGGCAAACACCATTAAGTTTGCCCTGATTTCCTGAGACCACACCCCACCCAACATTCGAACCCACCTTTCCCATATAAACAGCTTACCTTGGTTCATGCTGGGGATTTTCCTAAAATTTCTCAAAGGCTCACAAAACCCAAATAAGCAGCATCTGGCTTTGCCATGTCCTGTACCTCTGACTGAGCAACCTCAAGCCTGGCAGTAGTGATAGCCAGCCTTGATTTACAGCTCAGCCTCTTCCTGGTAACTCCAAGCACAGCACAGGGGGCAGTCATTTGTGGATGGCTTTGTGGCTCATGCCAGGCTGCCTTGGGCTATGGCTAAACTTGGCCTGCAATGAGGCTTCACCTGGTCACCACTAGAGATGACACACTCAAAGGGCAGAGTAGGCAGGCACCAGAACCCTGCTAAAGTGAATCCTACTTCATAGAGTCAGCCCTTGCACAACAGATCTTCCATGACTCGTTCTCACAACCAAGCACTCAGATGATCAATAGCTTCCACTGACATGCAAACAGCAGTCAAGGCTCAACTACAACAGGAGGGCACACACAACTCACACAAGGGACACACCTGCAGAACTTGGCTCTGGTGACCAGGAAGACTGCACCACTGAGTCCTATAGTAAATCTACTGTATTAGGCCATCCTGCTAAGATGGAGAGACATAGCAGCCCTACCTAATATACACAGAAACAAAAGGAGGCAGCCAAAATGAGGAGACAAAAGAATGTCCGAAATAAAAGAACAGATCAGTGCCAGTTAAAGAACAAAATAAAATGGAGACAACTAATCTATCAGACAGAGCTCAAAACACTGGTTATAAAGATGCTTTATGATCTCAGGGACAATATAACAAAGAGATAGGAAACATAAATATAGAGATAAAAAACCAAAAACAAACAATAAAAAAATAGAAATAAAGAATACAATAACTAAAATGAGGAATACTATAGAGGAAATTTAATACTTTAGATTAGATGAAGCAAAGGATCAAATCAGGGGGTTAGAAGATAAGGTAGCAGAAAACACCCAATCAGAACAACACCAACAAAGAATTCAAAAAAAATAACGATAGGTAAAGAGGCTTCTTGGACAACATCAAGTCTACTAGCATTTCCATCATAAGGGTACCAGAGAAAGGAGAGCAAGGATTTGAAAACCCATTTGAAGAAATAATGACAAGAAACCTCCCTGGTCTGGTGAAGGAAATAAATATACAAGCCCAAGGAGCACACAGTCCCAAACACAAGAGGCCCACACCAAGACACATCATAATTAAAATGCCAAATGTGAAAGACAAAAAAAATCTTAAAAGCAGCAAAAGAAAAGCAGTTACTTACCTACAAGAGAGCTCCCATAAGACTATTAGCTGATTTCTCAATAGAAACTTTGGAGGTCAGAAAAGATTGGCTCAAAATATTCAAAATGATGAGAAGCAAGAACCTAAAACCAAGATTGCTCTACCCAGCAAAGCCATGATTTTGAATTGAATAACAGATAAAGAGCTTCCCAGACAAGAAAATGCTAAAGAAGTTTATCAACACCAAGAATTACAAGGAATCTTAGAGGGATTTCAAGATGAAAGCAAAAAGGTCAAAATATGAATAATAAAATGGCTTTAACAACATATCTATTAACAATTACTTTCAAGGTAAATGGATTAAATATTTCAATCAAGAGATAAGGTGGCTCAGTAGATAAGAAAACCAGACCCTTATATATGTTGCCTACAAGAGATTCACTTCAAATCAAAAGACACACACAGACCAAAAGCAATGGATGGGAAACAGCTATTTCATGAAAATAACAGCAAACAAACAAAAAAATCAGGGTAGTAATACTTATACCAGACAAAACAGACTTTAAAACAAAGTATAACAAGAGACAAAGATGGACCCAGTATTTGTCTGAAGGAAACCAAAACGCTACTTCGAGAGGACGTGTGCATCCACTTGTTCATTGCAGCATTATTTATACAGCCAAGATGTGGAGGCAACTTAGATGTCCATGAATTGACCAATGGATAAAGAATTGGTAGTACATATATAAAATAGAATATTGCTCAGCCATTGATAGGAATGGGTTCTTGCCATCTTTGAAGGCATAAATAGATCTAGAGGGTATTGTGCTGAGTGGAGTGTCAGACAGACAAAGAAAGATGCAATGTGATTTAACTTATATGTGGAATCTGAAGAACAAAATAAACAGATAAACAAAGCAAAAACAAACTCATAGATACAGAGAACATTTTGAAAGTTGCCAGATGGAATGTGTATTGAGGGGATGTGTGAAAAAGGGGAAGGGACTAAGTAGTACAAATTGATTGTTAGAAGTGTTGGGGAGGCTGTGGGGAAAAAAGGAACCCTCATACTCTGCTGGTGGGATTGTACATTGGTACAGCTACTATAGAAATCAGTATGAGGTTTCTCAAAAAAGTAAGAATAGATTTGTCATATGACCCAATAATTCCTCTTCTAGGTATCTACCCCCAAAATCTGAAAACTATTTTCTGCAAAGATATATGTACCTCAATGTTCATTGCAGCATTATTTACAGTGGCCAAGACATAGAAACAACCAAAGTGTCCTTCCACAGATGGTGGGAAATGTGGTACTTGTACACAGTAGAATACTACTTTGCCATAGGAAAATGAAATACTGCCACTTGCAAACGCATAGGTGACTCTTGAGATTACCATGCTAAGTGAAATAAAAACAGAAAATATCAAGAACCATATGTGGTATATAAAACTGAAAGCAATAAATGAACAAGAAAAATAAACAGAGAAACAAAAACTCATAGACAAAGACAACAGTTTACGGGTTATCGGACCATAAGTGGGGAGGGGTGGTAGAGGAGTCATGGTGTGGGGTGTCAAATAAAGAAGTAAAAAGAAAAAAACATATTCACAAGAACACCAGACTGGAAATGCAAATCCAAAGCTTAGGGACTTATTTATGGAACCCTTGTTTGCAACATGGCAGTCTCAAATGGTTTTTTAAATAAATTTTGAATACACTCGATTCCATAATACAGTATCTAGTCTGAATCCAAAAAAAATGAATATAAAATAGTATTGAATGTCAGCTATAATTGAAAATTTTGTAAATGAGGGGGAAAGGTGAGGGAGAATGAGAAGTTCAAATTTCCAGGTACAAAACACGTAAGTCATGGGGATGGAGTGTACAGCATGGGAAATAGAGTCAATAATATTGTGATAATATGGTACAGTGTCAGGTGGTTGCTGGACTTATCACAGTGATCACTTCCTTAGGTATATAAATGCTGAATAACTACTGTGTACATTTGAAACTAATACAATATTGTATCTTAGTTATATTTTAATAAAAATAGTTTTAAAATGTACACTTGAAACCTATATAATTTTACTAACCAATGTGAACCCAATAAATTCAATTTTAAAAATTAAATAAATTTGGGAACAAAAATATAAATAAAATAGAACATTTCATCACAAATTTTCTTCACAAAAATTAAAAATAAAAATGAGGCTGCCATCGAATAAATCTTTTCTATTAAAATCCTACCTATAAACAAATCATAGCAGGTTGAGGAAACAGAGATGAGTAGATGTACACACCTTATAGACTATAATGACAGTAAATCAAATAGATCGGTAGCTATACTGTAGGTCAGGATATGAGTGGCAAAAATGATATAAGCAATGATTATGTAAAATTAAAGAAAAAAAATATTTCAGTAAGCTGATAATAAAAGCTTCAATTATTTTTACCATGTCTATTGTAATATTAATTAGCTAGTCCATTTAGGGAGAAAAAAATGATCAGCTATCTAAGACACATATGACAGTCTTTAAATGCCACCTTCAATAGTAAAGGAGTAGCAAGGACAAGTCCAAGTCTAGCCAAGGCAAGGGGTCTTGAAGGTATAGTGAAGATCTTTTTATCCTAAAGGCAAATGTAATGTCAAGAATTGACAGAGTTCTAAGTGCTTGGAATCGGGAGTTATAAGATTATTTATTTCATCTTTACTGTCAGGTAGAGACTCATGGAATCTTGGAGCTAGACATACTGCTAGCCTTTAACATGGCTGAGATGGCTTCAGCCATGCTGTTCATTTTATAGTGCTGTCACCTCTGTATAATAAAATATAGGACTCTGATATTCCTAGACTATACATTTTAGTTACTGTATCAAACATTCTTTAAGGTTTCAGGAGTTATCTTTTTGTTTTGTTTGTTCGTTTGTTTTTGCTATTTTAGCAGGTTGATGTCACCTCAGTTCTTGTGCTATTTTCATAAGTTTTAAAACTTACATTATTTTTCTTGGGGTGAGGTTTATCATTACAACTCTAATGTGGTAATATATTGGGATGTTGGGTTGTTTTAATAATAAAAGTTCATTTGATTACTCAACTTTCCCAAACACCTAAACCTATTAGAGATGTGTTCATTTTTTAAAATTTTTTATTTCAAATTTTTGCTTATATATATTTAGGTAGTTGCTATTTTGTATTATAAAGGTGATTTGTGTTCATTTTAAAAGGGGTTTGCTATTTTGCTCTTCAAAATCCTTGTTGGGACAACCTCTATTTACCAATATGATGAGGGGCTCTCATAAAAAATATAACTAAATGTTTTGTTGTTGCTGTTGTTAATAGTCAACAACTCACTCTGTAATTTTGGGGGGTTGGAAATAATAAATACTTCTTCATGTTATTTATTCATGATAATTTATTTTATATTTTTAAAATTAAAATTAGATATTACCAAGGCCTGAGAATTGGTATTTATTCAAAAGTGAAATAAAGTGATTCGAATCAATGTCATCTATTCCAGTCCTCTTATTTCCTACACGAAGATGAGGGAGATTTATTTATCCAAAGCTATATATTTAGATAGTTGCAACTTCCTCATGAGTTATGACTTAAGTAGGTCCATCATTCAGATAAAATCTATCTTCCACTTAGATTCTATCAATCACAGATAATTCTTATGAACTATTGTCTAATAATCATTGAAAGCCATTTCCATTTCTAGATGTCTGTGCGTGCAAGGAGGGATTAAAAATACAGAAAGAAAAGTCCTATATACTGGAAGACATGCCAAATGTAGGGAGTTTCAAGTTTAGGCCCACTTACTCTCAAACTCCTACTTTGAAGGAGAAAAAGGTTTAGTTAGCTTTTAAGAAAGATGTGAGATTAAACCTCACCCTAAAGTGCTCCTCACATCTAGGCTGATTCTCTCATGTAGATACACCAGGGTCATCTATACAATGAAAATCCCAACTATGGGCAGGCCCACAACAAATTTCATCAACTTAATATTTTCCCCCCAACCCTCCCTATACTACCTTCGTTGTTTGTTTGTTTTTTCTTACCCTGCCTCTAATGTGCAGACTATAGATTCCATTGGCTATTGCTTATTCAGGCTCATCTTCATTCTAAAAATACAGATGGAAAACATGAGTACCAAGCCCCAAGTCCACTTTTCTTGGTATCTTTGAGAAAAAATTTTTTACATGCACCAATAGTGGTGTCTTTAGGTGGCTGACCCGCTGATCTCAGGGGCATTGATTCTTGCCAGGTTTAACTACTCTTTTCAGCAACTGTACAGAAATACTTATTTATTGTGAAATTTCCTGGAATAGCAAACACTATCTCAAATTCCCAGAAATTCTGCATTTCCACTAGCTCCTCTGACAATGCCAGCTAGACTGGTGGCTGCTTCTAGGCCTTTTTTTTTTTTTTTCTGGTCCTTACTAGAAGTGTTTTCCTAACCCAGAACTGTCATTTTACTTCCTTGTTGTTACCATCACGGATGGCTACTCAGTAAATATCCAATTCATAAGGACTCCATGGGAGGCACCAACAATACCACTGGCCTCATCTTGAGGTGCATATATGTTTCAAAGCTAGATTTAGGAACTGTGTAATCGCATTATTGCTTATTTTGTGTTTGTGTTCAGGATTTTTCATTTGCTGTTCTCTACTTTCTCTAGTTATTTACTTTCTACATATTATTTTAGTATCTACTTAAAATCCCAAATTCTGTATAAAGTATTCTCTCAGGTATATTTAAAGTCCACCTTCCTTGAGCACCTCTATTCTAGTACTACCACATCACATTTAAATGTAATGATTTCTTTATATGTTCCTATTACCCACTAGCCTAGGGGTTGGTTAAGAAGCTTTAGCAGGCCCAGGACTGCTTTGAATGCAACCCAAAACAAATTCATAAATTTTCTTAAAACATTACAAATACTATGCGCAAACCTTTTTTTTTTTTTAGCTCATCAGCTATCATCAGTATTAGTGTTATTTTTATATGTGGCCGAAGACAATTCTTTCAATGTGACCCAAGGAAGCCTAAAGATTGGACACTGCTGGTTTACACACTGACCTATATATGGCCCTCTGTTTTCGTGAAGTTTTATATTATAAGTCACACTTATCTGTTTACACATGGCCTATGGCTGCTTTTGGGCAAAATTCAAGTAATTGCCACAGAGACTATATGGCCCCCAATCCTAACATCTTCACTATCTGTCCCTGTACAAGAAAGCTTGCTGATATCTACACTGGACTGAAAACTCTTAAATAAGATGCATTGTGCCACGTTCATCTTCGTATAGCCACAAGCTAGAGTACTGAGTGGGAAATAAAAATAGTTGTCTAATGAATGAGTTTTTTCTCAAGCTTTGTCCCTATCTCTTAGTATTTTATATATCTCCCTCTCATCTACAGAAGGAGTGTAACTGTCATGAAAAAGTTGAACAATTCCAGCAACTCTCATTTATAGTCAGCACTAAATATGTATACAATAAATATATAGAAAGAATAAAGTTGATTAAGCATTAAAATCTAAGAACACCTTATTGGATGCTAAATGGCAGATGAAAAATCTCTGAAGGGATGCTCAATGCAGGGATGTGTGATCTTCAAAATGAAGTAAGAGAATTAGGTTACTAACTTAAGAAATGGAGGACATACAAATTTGAACATAAATTAGTGACATGGGTGATTTCCTTTTAATATTTATCTTTTTATTTTCTTGATATTATTATAACAGTCTCTTTCAAAATATTCCTTCAATACTAACCTTGAAATGTAGTGGAAGATGATATTATATTTGTCAATGTGTGTGAGATATGTGTGTGTTATGCTATGTGTGTGTGTGTATTACTTTGGCCTTCACTAAATATAATTGATATTCTATATGAAGAATAAATCAAACTGAGGATAACCAAAGAGGCAGCTGTCCCACCCTTGACCAGGTTCGTAGCATTGATATGAAGATACATCCAGAGAATGAGAACTAGGAACTGCATTCCAAAAATAGAAACTTCTAGCAATTTAAGTTTTCCTCCAAGTTAAAATAAAATCACGTTTAATTGTGATTCAAACAAAAGCATTTCCAACTTTAGCTTTATCTTTTCACATGCCACTAGGAGTAAAGGTACTCTTTCAGGTTGGCAGATAATCTCTGTGACTGCTGAATGGGATCTATGGTTCTGTGTGACTCAAACAGCCACGTAGTTCCAGATTGCATTCCCTACTGGGCTCACACAAGATGTGCCCTTGGATTATAATCCTCAGCCTCCTTCCCTAAGGCTTGTTGCAGTTCATAACACTTTTGGGTTCAGAGTCAACCCTTAAGTTTGTTTTTGACCCTTTCGCATGTATTGGATTCACATTAAAAGTTTTGACTATTTTATGCATTTAATAATAACATTTTGAGCTGCTCTCTGTATGTAAATGACATTATTTTTAAATTTTGTTATACGATAACAAACTTACCATTACATTGAATTTTAGCAAAAAAAAAAAAAACCATACTAAGTGGCATCAATTAGATCTAAGTATAGATAAATTAGAATCTAATGCCATGATTACATGAAAATTTTATTAGAAAATGTTACACAGAATGTTATATAAAATATCTTTGTTGTTGATAGTGCAAGCCACAGGAAAACATATTTAAAAATCGTATAAATAGAGAAAAGTCCTTGAAACAGTTTCACACTGTATAACAAGGTCTCTAAGAGCTCATGGGGTACACTTGAACCCCGCAGTCAGCAAATGGAAATATTCATTCGGCTACATCGGAACGTCGCAGCAAAAGGGTTAAGCGATGAATGTTCCTTAACACTGCCCACAAGGCTGCTCTGTGGCTGCTTCGATGTCACAGCCATCCAGCTATGCCACATTGTTTCCATCTGCTATTCAGTAAAGTCCTAAAAGTACTTCTGCTTCTATGACAGTTGGCCATTACTTCTACTAGCCGTACATCTATACTTATCAGAAGGAGAGCAGTCCCGTTGGTATTTATTAATAGAGCTGCAATTAGAATAATACTAGGCTCCTACTCAGTTAAAATCCCCTAAGAAAATAATTTAAAGGTAAAGTCATAATTGGATCCCACGTTAAGCAGAGATATTAAAAATTTGTTGCTAAACCATTCAGAGTTGGTAATAGCAAAATAAATCAGCCAATTCCATTAAGGAAAAGAACAAAATTGCCCTCAACCGGGACCTAAGCCGAACCAGGTCACTGTAACAAAAACCTACGTGTTTTTATTAGATCTTAAAATCATCTGCTTCTTGGCAAAACCTGTGTTATGCCATTTCTGGATGTGATATAGACAGACAGAGCTGCTGGCTCATTCCATAAATGTAGAAGATGCTGTTATTCTAATTGTCTAGCCAATCTCTCCTGATTTATTTCCCTATGGTTTGTTTGGTCTTCTTACCTGTGGCCCATGGTGTAAACTACGGATGTGAACAAACACATAGACAAACTAGAGATTTTTTCCTCTTTTTCCTAATCTGTGTATGTAGAAAAGTCAAAGTTCTACTCTGTCCACTGAGTGTAGTGACACAAGTACATTTTAATTGCATTAGCCATGCTCCATGACACAAACCACAGGATCTCAGCTGCCCCTTTTGTAAATAAAGTTTGACTGGGACACTGCCACATGCATTTATTTATGTTTTTCTGTGGCTGCTTTCTGGCTACCACAGCAATGTTGAATAGTTTCCACAGATAACAGACCATAAGACCAGAAAGGCTAAATATTCCCTAAAATTCTTAAGGAAAAGTTTGTCAACTGCTTTCTCCATAATCTTGGGATCTGAAAGAGTGGTCTCAAATCCAGAGTTCTGCTATCTCGAATTAGCAAGAGCACTGGAAGTAAAAGTGGTCCAGATATTTATTTCCAGGGGCTATAAATATGCCACTGACATGGAATGCTGTTTTTCATGACATTAGAGTGACACATGTTCTGAGCTTCAGATCAGATCACTCAACTGCCCCCTGCTCATTTCCACTTGGAAATACCAGATCACCAAATTATCTGCTTTTTCCCAGACATTAGTCTTAACCATCCTCTAGTCAGTCCCTCAGACTGCCACCAGAGAATGCTCTGAAAAGACAAAACGATCATGTCTTATCCCTGCTTAAATCTGTAATCATCATCCTCTATTTTTTAAAATAAAATCAAAGTACTTAGTATGGCTTAAAATAACCTCCATGTGAGCAATCAAATCTTGGATCCAACTTTTTGATAAACTGGCTATCTGAAATTCCTCTCTTGGTTGGAGCCTTCAAGTAGGTGCTCATTTCCTCAACCTTTGCCTGGCTAAAGACCACTCATCCAAAGCACCATCTCAGATATTTCCCTACCCAGATGTCCTTAGTTTGTATTGATCCTTGACCTAGATTCAGCATCCTACATGTGTGCCCCACACATACCCACCCTGTGTTTAGCCCCATCATGGCATCATGACTGGACGCTGGCTTGTTTTATTTTTCTCAATGACTTATCTAAAAGGTAAGCTTCTTGAGGAGAGGACATTTTATTTTGATTTCTAGTTTCTAAGAACTTAGCACAAATAAAATATTTCTTGGATAGTGAATGAAGGAAGAGTACTAAGTCTGCTTTGGTGAGACATAAGAAACCAGTTCAAAATGATGTAGAAAGAATGTGGGAAATGGAAAAAAGCTATTTTTGTGATACATGTGATAATTAAGAAAAACCTCTTTGTCTTCCGTCTACAACCATAACTCTCAACAATTTAGGTAATATTTTGAAAAAAAATTGAATACAACAGTCAACTGAAAAGAAAAATAATCTTGACTTCTTCAGTAATTATTCAATTATATATGATATTGTGTTATCACAACACAATTTTGTGGAAGAACGGCTAATGACAACAGCTTCTTAAAAAGTTTATGAACTAAAAAAAGAAAAAATACATCCTACCTACAGGTATTTTTCATATAGCTATTAGAGACCTCGACTTTTACAAATTGGAAGTTATAATTACAGTGTATGCAATCCAATTAGCTTATTATCTACATTTTACAGATGAGGAAACATACCTGCACAGGAATATTAAACCATCTATTTCAAGGCCATAGGTAAGTAACACAAATATAAAAGCATATATTTGCATTTTCTTTCCAGGGCTAATGCTTAAAATTAGTATTTCAGTTTTATTAGATATTTCTTTTCAAAATTATCAACAGGAAGGTAAGAGCTATTGTATCAAAGAATTTCCTGTGAGTCCTTAATTATTGCACAACACTCTATTAGAAAACCATGTTTTGTGTGTGTGTGTGTTTTGCTTTGCTTATACCAAGTAGTCATGTTTGTAACAAACTGGTAATAAAACTTGCTAACTAATGGTCTAAGAGATGGCAACAAAAAGTGTGAATTCCAAAAAGATTCCATTTTAATTTCTGATTCTTATCTTTCACCAAATATGGTGAATTCTCTCTCTTAACCATCTAGTATTTTAAGGATTCTAGTTCATTTTTCAGCTTTTCCACAGAATTTCTAGATTGTAACAACTTTGACAAAAAGCATCTTATCTTAAAAATAACAAATAACAATAGATTACTGTGGTGAAACACATTTACTTATGAATAAAGAACAATCTGAAGTAGTTTTTTTTTTTTAACTGTTAGAAATCATGTCATTCCATATCAAATAAACTGAGAATAAAGAAAAACTGGAACTGGGAAGAATTCAAGTCAATGAAATTATTTGAACACCATTTTTAATATTTGGTGCTTTTATATCTAGCCACCAAGAGTTGTAGGAAATACATGCATCTCTGTCATGACAAAAGTTTCAAAGAAATAACAGGTAAAAGGCATTTCCTCGAAATTCTACTAATTTACTCTGTACACAGACACTTTAAACTTTAATACCTTCACTAGCTAGTTGGTAGAAAGTCAAAGTTGTAAAGAAATAAAAAATAAAGATAAAAAATAGGAAATAAACATATTCTAGCAAATTGTGCTCTAAATAACCTGTAGTTTTAGAAACACAGGAGTGTGTGTGTGTGTGTGTGTGTGTGTGTGTGTGAAAATATAGAACAGTTAAAGTTATTATAGAAAAGTTAAAAAGTACACTCCGAGATGGTGGAGTGGGCTGACCCAAGAGCAAGAAGTAGCCAGGATTTTTTTTTTAAGATATATGAAAACTGGTTAGTCTGTACTTTTTTTGAATGAATCTGTATGCTTTTAAAATATGTGTTCTTTGATTGTGATGGGCAGTAAAGTAAAACTGACTAATTCTGATCTTTGTAACACTGACTTTACAAGATCAAGAGTCTAGGAAATTCCTCGTTGCTGTCACTCACTGACAGAAAGGTGTAGGAGTATAATAGTGCACAGCAGGAGGTGCAACCTTGAAAAACACCAAGGGGCATAACAGTAAAGCACCGCAGAACTAAAGATATGTCCCTGGGTAAAGAATACAATACACACATCGCAGAGGCAGCAGAAAAGGGGGCAAAGAAGATGGCCAGAAAAGATATCATTGATACACACTATAATTAGGGCAGACACTCACTTGAAGTATTTATAAAGTAGATTAATATAAATACCAGATTTAGCAAACATGTGAAGAAAAAAATTATGATCCTAATAACAAAATATATAGTCATAAAATGGAATAAAATTAAAAAGTATTGGTTTACCTAACAAGTACTTATCAATCAAAGAAGTCATCCCAATTTTTCTTGCCTAGAGTACCACCAAACTATTTAGCCATTTTTGGTTCAACTGAGTGGTTCTGTACATGTTAAGCTGGTATTTGAAAGCAAGGCATTTAACTATTTCAAATTCAGTGTGTGTGTCGAGGAGAGGGTGGGTGCCATAGATTGAATGTTTGTATCCCCCTAAAACATAATGTGTTGAAACCTAATCTCTCCAATGTGATGGTACTTGGAGATATGGCCTTTGAGAGATGAGTAAGTCATCAGGGTAGAGCCCTTATGTATGAGATTAGTGCTCTTTTAAAAGAGACCCTGAAGAGATAGAGTCCTCACCCCTTCCATCACTTGAGGTTACAGGAGAAGGAAGCCTGCTCTCATTAGACACCAAATCTGTGGATACCTTGATTTCAGACTTCCCAGCTCCCGTAAGAAAAGAATGCATTTCTATTGCTTAAAAGCCACCCAGTCTATAGTATTTTTGTTATAGCAGCCTGAATTGATTAGGACCATGGGACAGGGGGCACTGAAGTACTTTATTTTTAATTTCACAGAAAATAAGTTACGCTCAAAGGGAAAAATAGTTCAAAGTTCCAACAATATTAATGCTTTAAAATTATTTAATATTCATTTTCTCTATCAATCTATTGGTATTAACACTTCCTTCCAGAAAATACTGTCGTGATTTTAGTCCCATGATAGTATAATGAATCTTATCTCATTTATTTTTAATATACCTCTGTGAGATAGTTATCTCTTGTATCTGTAGAGATATGAAAAGAACCATTCAGAATAACAAATAACCATTTCTATAAAGTGAGCAAAAAAAATTACTTGCCTTCCTGATATTTTAGACCAATTGATGATTGGTTATTGATTATTATCTTAAATAAAATAATCTTGACAAAAAATAAGTTCACACATTTAGTATACTGTAAGCTGCTATCATTACACTCCAAGAGATAGATGACAGGTAGGTAGGTAGATAGATAGAGATACTAGTAACATCAGGTAAAGATAAAATATTTAAAATATTAAATAATAGGGATACAGATAATATAATTTTTTATATGAACTGAAAAACCAATATCTAAAAATGTGATTAAAGAAACTGAAGACTGAAATGTTGATAAAGGTAACAAAGAAAGAGAGACTGAGAGAATGGCACATGGATAATTAAAAGACATAGAAATTCACAGAGATCATCCTAATGAGTCATTTGTTGATCCACCTGGACTTGTCCATTAAACTCTAAGGACAGATTAAGCTATCTAAGTTAACATGATGGCAACAATAAGAACATCCACATATCTCTTATTTCCTTTGCAAAGGAAAGTACATTGAGTGTGAAATGTAGCATAATCCTATGAAGCAAATCTTTCGGAAGACCAAGTTTCATCAGTAAAAACATTGTTTTCTTATTGTCAGTGTCACCAGAGTGGCTGTGAGTACACACACACACACACACACACACACACACACAATATATATATTTTCAAAAAAAGCATTTGGACAAAGCTACTAAAGATTAAAAAAAAATGAACTCATATCAGTAAATTGATTTGTAGAGTATTGAACCAAAAGTTATAATCAATCATGGTAGAAAGTTTTAAAACTTTGTACATGAGACTGTCTTATTCAGCTTTTATTTTTTTAAATCAATAATTTGTTTGAATGTATAGAAGAAAAAAAGTATTAAGATATCATCTTAAGAAGACATTTAACTTAAAAAATATCAGCATATTAGTACTTCACAACCTTGGTATTTCTAAAAATTTCTTACGTGAACAAAGGAAAGGACTTATGCTCTGTAGTTTTAAAAGACGAGAAGTAGAAACAACTGATAAAGATTTTATTAAAAGAGTCAAAAGTCATCCTTAGTGCCTGTGATCTTCTAAGGTCCCACTCATAGTAAATGTTGAAGCATAATTTGATGCTGATTCTTCAGAGATATTTTACAAGTAATTCTTGTGAAGAACAAAGAGCTGAGGGCATGAAGGACACAGCCTCCACAAAATCCTCCCGCAAAAGTAAAAAAAAAAAAAATTCCTACGTGCTGCAGGAGTTGATCCTTAAAATCTCTTGCAAGTTTAAAAATTCATAATTATCTCCCAGAATTAAGAGGAAGCTCCATTTAGTCATGCTAGGCACAAACACATTCCAAAATCATTGATTGGCAACATAGGGTACAGTTGATCCTCATTGTTCCTGGATTCAGTAATTTGCAAATTCACCCACTCAATAAAATTTATTTGTAACCGCAAAATTGATACTTGCTGTGTTTTTAGGTCATTTGAGGACAGATTCAGAACAGCAAAAAAATATGAGATGCACACATTCCCAGCTGAGGTCACCAAAGGCAATGCTCTGAGCTGAGGTGGATAAAGGCAACAGTGCCATTTTATTTTAGCTTTCGTACTTTGTTTAAAGTGTCCTTTTCAAAGTAAATTTAGTGCCACATTTTTATGCATCTTTAAAATGGCCACCAGCATAATGCCGAAGCCCTGTCTAGTACTCCTAAGTAAGAGAAGACTGTGATGTGCCTTAGGATAAAAAATACACGTTAGATAAGCTTTGTTCAGGTGTGTGTTCTAGTGCTGTTGGCCATGAGTTTAAATATTCATGAATCAACAATACATAATAAGTACAGTGTTTTCCAACAGAAACTCGCATACATAACATTATGTATTTATCCATTGACAAAAATGTTGTGACTGGAGTCTCTCAGGACTCTAACACTGTATTTTACAGTATTCTCTAAATCGGTGTTCTAGGAACTTAACAAAAAAAATCTATCACGAATAGTAATGTACTGTATTCCTTTACATAAAGCTAATATTGGATATATAAATCTCTTCAAAGAGTTGCAATAAGGACAATATCAAGGTCTAAAATTAACTCCAAAAATGAATCCCTTGTGGCTTGGTATGCTTTGTATATTCCTTGTGAATCAGTGATAAAAGCAATCATGTCTAGAAAATGTTTTCCAAGCTCTGTGATTGAAAAATCCTGCCTTCCTCCAGATAGATAGGCACGCACATAACTTTTCTAATGTCTCAGCCTTCTCATATTACAAAATATCTGGGAACTATCTAGAGACAATATGGTATCATATAAAGTATTTTTCAGCATTCACTTCTGTACAGCGAAAGCTCTAACTATCAGTCAATCAGGTTGCTATTTATTAGCGCCAAATTGAGATCAGCAAATCTGAGTGTCTGGCTGCCTGCCCCTGATCACGGAGGAAAACATGCACTGCTCTACATCTGTTCCTGGAAGCCTCCAAGCCATAGTTTTTTACAAGGCAATGTTAGGAAGCCTGAGAAATCCAAAGAGTTGCTAAACAATTGTTAGCACTAATTGCAATACTCAAAACTTACTGTAAATATTTACAGAGCTGCAAGCTAGTTGAATGCACACTCTTGCTCAATCATGAACATTAAAATAAATAAAACTTCACATTTATAATTTGATCAATATTTGTGCAGTTTCTGAGACTTGCTCCTCAGTATCTGTTCTTATCACAAGATGTTTTCCTTCAGTCCTGTAGTTCAGGTATTAAAAAGATGACATCACGGCCTAAAAATTGGATGGAAATTATTGGCTCTAAAAAATATATTTGTTTTACTAAAACTGACAGCAGAAACTTTTATGAATTTAATCTAGGGATATAAAACACAAACATTATATTTAAATTTATAAAGATATTCTAAAAGAAAAATACCTTTTGGAAGACCATGTTATGTGACCAGGTATCACATAATAATGGCCTTCATTTGATTATCTGAGCCTCATAAAAAATAGCTTAGTGTATGTACTGCAAGTAGATTCAAAGTGAGCGTTTATGGAAAACAAAAGATAAGGAAGTCTTAGTTAAATTTGATTTTTGCTGTGAAATCTACAAATTGCATTTTCATATCATGAAAAAGAGGTAGAGCCCACTTGCAAACACAGAGTCCAATAAAGTCAAGTAAAATGGCTGCTTGCAATTTTACATGGGAAAAATTAACTTTGTGGTTAATGAGAGGGATATTAGGATGACAACCAAGGAAATGACTTTCAGAATAGTCTTCCTTCAACAGTCAGTAAAAGCTTTCTCATATTGAGCATACCACCATCTTTAGCCTTTGCTTGGATTATTATCAAATAAAAATGAACCCAGGACCACCCATTTCATTATTACGTAACAGAATCATATTGTTGTATTATTTTTATTTTAATATATCAACAGGAAAATTATTTTTTACCTTTGTATACAAGTTTGATAGCATTTAAAACCATAAAAGGAGATAAATAATATAAGCAATTGAATAATCTCCAAAGATTCACAAATGACATATAAAATAAATATGAAATTAAAACAATATACGTAAGAGAAAAACTTACTTAAAATCATTTTCATTTTATTGTTCTCTTTTCTTAATAGCCAATATTTTTCTCACTTTACTAAAAATGAGAAAAATGCATGTATGTTTTCTATTGTTGCAAAATATTCATTCTGACTGTTAAATAAATTCTAAAAGAAAACAGACAATTCTTTGTAATTCAGAAAATATAGAAAGCAGTGGGAAAATAATTCCAAAATTTAAGATATTTGTTATATCACTTAGGTTTGGGGTCACCTATCCAAAAATTTATCACATGAATCGGGATGACAATGAGAGTGACACTGTGTAATGAGAAGATGATTCCAAACATAAGCACGTGTGTCTCCATTTAGTGCAATATGTGAAAACCACCCCGGAAAACAGTAATATACTTCCAAGTTTTCTTAAACAAATAGAGAAAAGAACTGACATAAAGCATCTGCTTTGTTCAGATACTTTTTAGAAGGTATTTTAAAAATTTGAATCCAGGGCAGAGTTCTGCTATACAGTTTTGAAACAGAACCATGCTGTGATCCAAATTGTTTATGACAATCCCTGCTATTGTCTGTAGGAGAGGTAGGGGTTGATTAACAGTAAATGCTTTTTTCAGTGCTCTTTAATAAGAGTACCACCTAAACATTTTCTTGAAATTATTTGCCCCCTTCTCTTTTCTTTCCTACTCAATTAATTCAATGTATTTAGTTGTAAGGAATCCTTCAGCACCAGAGGTTTATTTGAATTTATGGAGTGAAACTAACCCAAAGGACAGATCTAGAATTTTTTTTTTTTTTTTTTACTTTTTGGTATGTGGGTAGCTCCCTGACTGGGAATCGAACCCAGGCCTTAGCGCTGACAGCGCCAGCGCCGAAGCCTTAAGCCACTACACCACCAGGGAACTCCCTAGAATATTTTTAATGATGCTGATTTGTTAATTTGAAAGACAGTGATATTAGACAAATCAATTACATTAAAAATTCCTGGACAAAGGGAAAATAAAGCATGGTGAGTGTGCCTTCCATATGAAATACAAAAAAATAAGATATGCATAAATTACATGAAGCATAATTTTAATTAATAAGAAAAATGCATAATAATTTTTACAATTAAAACCACTGAATGATGAACCTAGCTTTTTAAAATATACAAGAAAACAATGTAAATAATGAGATAAAGCTGATAAATACTGGGGATTTTTTCATAGTCTATTTAAGACCAGTCCAAAATAAGTGATAATAAAGTATATACTACATAAAGTCCCTTTTATACAAGTAAATTAAATATAAGGTGAAGCACAGATTATGATAATTAAGCACACTAATATTAATGTGTCACACCATTGTTTCCCCACAACCAAATTTTAAGCATTGAGGCAATTTAACCTAATATTAAAAACCTGTCATTTGCTACAATCCTATTCCAATGAAAAGTACTATACACAATTTGTATTTTGAGTATAAGAAGCTTCATTTTCCTTGAAATATGTGTAATACATTTCAATTTAAATAAATTTGGTGTTATTGATATTTCATCTGAAACTTGGAACCCATAAACAGTATCAGCAGAGAACAAGGCTGGGAAGGTGGACTTGTCAGATTTTGCTTGAGCTGATATATACATTACTTGTATCTGCCCACACCTCTAATACAGTCACTTGCCATGTAACATTTCAGTTAGAGAATCGCATTTGAGGGGGTGGTCCTTTAAGACTTCAATGGAGCTGAAAATTTCCTATCACCTAGTGGTGTCCTAGCGATCTCAGAGTCCTAGCACAAAGCATTACTATATTTTGCCTTGTCTCAGCCTATCTATAACAATGTTATGGACTAGAAATGCTCAGGGGCACCCACCCCCACCCCAGATTCTCACTGGCGTCTCCCTTTTTCTAAACCAATGTTAGGATTGGACCAGCTTCTTGTGGTTCTTATTATGATTCCAAGACACCTACTGCGATAACTAGTAGGAAAGTGAAGAAAGAAAAGTTTATTACTTACAAGGCAAGTGTGAGGGATATGGCGAGGTCCTAGGTAGAGAGAGAGTTTGCACAGGCCTGGAGTTCCGTTTTCATTGAGGTCAAGGGTGGGACCTAGGGTTTCATGGGCTCACTTTTTATTGCTGAATTTAAAACGTAAGAGCATGAATTTAAAAGTCAGGAAGAGAAAAAACAAGTAGCCCCTCCGGTCAGTTACTGAAATCAGAATCTCTCAAATGCTGGACCCTTGAGCCAGCTTTGAAGTGCATGCCTTGGCACTCAAAGTGAAAGTCAGGCACTTGCGTAACTAAAAGAAAAGCCACTGTCAGGGATTACACTACAATTCTCACTACACTATGATTTCTGGTGATGCTGGTGTAAACAAACCTACTGGGCCGCCAATCATAACAGAGTATAACACATACAGTAACAGCAGTAGGCTCTACGATCTAGGTTTGCGTTTTACAAAAATCATGTAATGATGCATTTCCAGAACATATCCTTGTCAGCACGTGACTAATTAACTGAGACAACAAGTTACAGCCTCTCTTGTTATTTAAGTTGTATCAGTTTTCTCAATTCCCTTCCTGAGAACCAAGAGGCACGGAAAACCTATTACTTGATCAGTATAAGAACAAATACCAAATAGCAGAAATCTCATCACAAAATAAACCAATATTATAAATTAGTCATTTGTCCTCAACATCTCTGAATTTTAAGCCATCTTTGAACAACACTAAATAATCTAGGTTCTTCTATAAAAGAAATGAATTCCCACACAGGCTTAAAAGCACTGTGGAAACAAGAAACCAGAGGAATGGTCAAACATTTTCAGTCATGGAAGGCAAGAGTATAATATTAATCTCTTTTATGGGCCAAGTACTTAAGCATGCAATTGTTATAATCTCTAACAATTTCCCCAGGTATGTATTATGTATCCCCTTTTATAGATAAAGAAACCAAGTCTTAGGAAGATTAAGGAACTTCCCTAATCTTACCCAGAGCTTGGATTCAATCACAGGTATTCTCAAATCCAAATCAGTTTCTTTCCACTATAGGGGTGTCAAAGTTGCCTTAAGCAAATCTCAACTAATGCAAATCCTCTCTTATTTCACTCATTTAAAAATTATTATATTTATAGACAATATAAAATTTACCAAGAATCACATAATATCCAAGTTGATGGATTGAAGTCAATTGTCAAACTGTTTCCTCTTTAGCTGGCTGACGAACGTATTTGTCATCGTCCATCAGGATTGGTTATGGATTATCTTAGTTTGAAATTACAACACGTCTTCAGAGGCATAAGCCTCTTACAGAATGTGGCTAACCCATATAGCATGCTGCCTCAATTATTTTAGAAAAAAATCAGTTTCTAAAAATTATTTGTGCTTCTTGTAGAAATATTTTTTAAAAATCTCAAATGAAGAAATGTGACTAGACCGAATCTTATACATTCTAAATAAGTTAAAAATAATTTTTGTTATATATAAAAATAATTTTTTTAACCGTTTATTAAATCACCCATTACACTTTTTGATGTGATACTAATGTTAAGGAGCAGGAACATGATGTAATATATGATCTTAAATAAGCCAATAAAGCATTTAAAAAAAGACTGACAGGAAGTACTCTAAATTGTAATTGTCTAAATTACAGGGTTTAGGGGATATTTAATTGCTGTCCTACTTACCTCAGGACACAAAAATCCTAACTAAAATCAACCTTTTAAATGTGCATCTTAATGAATGATCACATATGAATCACTGTTTTCTTATCATTTACAAATGTTGAGATTTATTAAAATACAGTCTAAATGTATCTATTCATCAGTAAAAATCACAACTAATTAGATTATTATTATAATAACACATACAATATTGACACTTGAAATAAGGAAACTTCCAAAATTGGTGAAATCTATATTTATGAGGATGTATTTATAGTGATTTTGGCACACACTCCTCAGGCTTAGAGAGTTAAAGTCGAAATATGATGTCTGTGCCAAATTCCTTCAAAAATGTTACACACTCTAATACAGTGTACATGACAAGCCTGAAGTGTTGAAAGGAAGCCATTTGAATTATCTGAGCACAAAAAATGGGATCTGGAAAATTACCTAACAACTGAAACATCCTACTCACATTTTTCCGGAATCTCATAATGCTAAAAGGATGTTCAGCAGGTCCCGAGTTTACACTAATTTGCAAGCTTTTGAACAAGTATAACAATTTCAAAGAACAGGTACTATTTGGTGGGTGTATCACTAATAAATTATGATTTTAACAGAAGAAAAATAATGTTAACCTTAATTTTGTAACTTTTGTTATGATTCTTCTTATAACATTAATATTTAGTGTTATATTAATGTGCATTTAGAGATTATAACAGAAAACAAAGGTCATAGTTCATTCTTTGTTCTGGTCCCTAAGGCTACAAAGCACAGAATAAGCTAAATAAAGCAACCTAACTCTTTTAGAATATTTCTGCAGGGAAAAGTGACAGTTCATATCAGTGTGCTTCTGTTAATAGCTTTCAGATTTTTGCTTCAGAACGCTGAAGTTAAGGTGTTTTTCGTGGAAAACCCACACTTTATGACTTTTTGCAATCCCTTCCTAATGGTGCACCACTGACCACCAGTGTGCAGTTCAAGACCTACTCTTTAAAGTGGACTCTGTAATAGTTACAACCAGGACCAGCAACAACTTGATCTTAGCTGTTATCACCACTGCCTCTTCCACAGTCCTACTACCTCATTTCTCCCAGTGTTCCTTTTTCCTTATCTAAAAAAAACTACTCCATATGATTTGGGAGGCAGTAGTGCTTTAATCATTAAGGTAGCTTCTGTTACTAGACCATACCAGCGGGCTTCAAAACATTATTTACTACTCAAGATCTTGTAGATCACTGTAGTGGACTGCAGTAGTCGGGCATATTCCTACCTCTCTTTTGGTAACAATCCCACCTTCTTTTGGGAACCTTTTTTCCAACCCCATTCCTACTGGGACTGATAGGCTCAACCCTGGAAATAGTGTTAGAATATTGAACCAGACTGGGCTAATGATAAAACTCCCTATTTTCATGTACCTGCCATATTTTTTCCTCTTAAGCTAGTTCGTTTTGGGTTTTGCAAGAGTTGACATTACTAGAGTTACTGAGATGACTAAACCATACATGCAGAGTTGATAACATTCAACATCTGATCTAAATATGGGCATCAACCTTAATTTAAGGGACATGCCATTTACAACCTACAAAGGCTGCTCTTCACCTTCAGCTTTTGCACAAATTCTCATATTCACTTCCCCTGTTGTTAGGCTGAAGCAAGGTTTTCTTTTTTCCTATTTGTGTTTCTTTTTTCTTTTGCTATTTTTGAAATATTAGTGACCATTCTGTTGGAACTACGGGCCTCTGATAATAGAGTTAGTCTCAATAATTAGCAGTCTCCTTTATAATACGATTTGAAATACAAAAAAATCTCCAAGTGTCTGGCTCAATCTACATATCAAAGAGACTATTACTAAAGATTCATTTCTATATGTTAAGCAACATTTTCTCTGGACTTTATTTTAAACATAAATCTTATAAATTAGTCTAAAACATCATGACTATTATTCCCTCACCCCAACCCCAAGGATTTCTGATTGATTTTTTTATCAAATTGTTTTATGGTAGAAGACAGATCATGAGAGACAGAGGGCTGTCCAGAAAGTTTACAAATACCCCAAACACACTTTGCTATTTCACAAGTTTGCCCCTAGTTTATGTCCAGGATAGGTTTAGCATGTAGGTTGCACCCTAGGAAGTGTTGGACTTAGAATATGGGTCACATTTCAGGAGGCCCTTTGGTCCAGTGAGTATTTTAGTACAATTCAGAGCCCCATATAGGTTTATAACTTCTTCTTAAATACAAAAACTGTGAGAGATCTCTATAGAGATCTGAAATACTAGAGAGTATAGGCCATAGAGCTAATATGAATAAAGAGCTACAAAATAGTTTAGAAATAAAGTAAACAAAAATGCTGGGCCAGAAATTATCTTTGAATAATTAATTTTGACTCCTCCAACAGAATGAAAGTCAGTAAAAAATAGGACTGGTATTTTACTTTTAGCATTACAACCCATTATACATGTCCATGTATTATTTTACTTTATTTCTCAAATAAAACAAGAACAATAAAATCAAAAGGCATTTATAAAAACCTAATCAATGTAGTGTCAGAAGCTTTATCTCTGTGGTTTGTCATATAAGAAAACAGGTTCAAAAATCTGTAAAGAGAGAGAAGATGGTGAAGTAGATAAACACTGTTTGCCTCATCCCATGAGCACATCAAAATTACAATAAAATTATAGAACAATCAACCTTAAGAACCATCTGAAGTCTAACTAAACAGAAGTTTTATATCTAAAGTTATAAAGAAGAAGCCATGAACGAGACTGATAAGAGGGCTGGAGATTGACCCCCAAATCTCTGTGTGGCAGTTAAAAATCGGGAGGGATACCTCAACAACAGAGGTTCCCCACAGAGAAGGGAGGAATCCCAGCCACACAACAGGCTCCCTAGCCCAGAGTACTGGTGCCAGAAAGAAGATTCCCCCCACAACATCAGACTGTGATAAACAGTGGGGATTCCAGGAATCAGAGCTCCTCCCAAGGGGCCCCAGAAATGGCATACTTGAAGTTTGACTTCAGAACACAGCAGAGCACTATCTAAGTAGCCTGACAAGTGGCACAGCTAAAGAGCAGTCTCAACAGACAGCCCATGGGGCAAAGCCCCCTCCACAAGGTAAGTCTCCCACACAACAGCCTATAAGCTATAGACATTGCCACACTTCATGGCCAATCAGCCTGAGTGTCAAGGCTACCCACTGATGTGCCAATAGCAATCAAGGATCAATTATAACAGGAGGGCACACACAATCCACACAAAGAACATCCTGGAGCATGTGACCAGGATGACGGTGCCAGGGCCCCACAGGGCAACTACTATATAAGGCCACCCAGCAAAACATAAAGATGTAGTCAATCTACCTAATACATAAAAACGAACACAAAAAAGGCAGCCAAAATGAGAAAAGAAAGAAATACATCCCAAATGAAAGAACAGGAGAAAACCTACTCCAGTGAAAGAACTAAACAAAGAGACAGCAAGCATAAAAAAGACACAGCAACCATAAAAAATAATCAGGCAATATCAGAAATGAAGAATACATGAGAAGGACACCAGCAGATGAGGTGAAGCAGAGAATCAAATAAGCAATTCGGAAGACAAGGTAACAAACACCCAAGCAAAATGTCAAAAATAATTTTTAAAAATTGAAAGTAGTTTAAAAGACCTCTGGGACAACATCATGCATACCAACATTCACATCATAGAAGTACCAAGAGAAGAGAGAAAGCAAGGTATTAAGAACCTATTTGAAAAAATAATGACTGAAAACTTTCCTAATCTGGCAAAGGAAATAGACATATAAATCCAGGAAACACAGATAGCACCAAACAAGATTAACCCAAAGAGGCCCAAAGCAAGACTGATTATGATTAAAATGGCAAAGGTTAAAGACAAAGAGAGAATCCTAAAAGCAGCAACAGAAAGCCAACCAGTAGCTTACGATAGAGCTCCCATAAAATTGTCAGCTGATTTCCCAATAGAAACTTTGCAGGCCAGAAGGGAATGGCAGGAAATATTCAATGTGATGAAAAGCAAGGACCTTCAACTAACACTACACTACCCAGTAAGGCTATCATTTAAAATCAAAGGACAGATAAAGAGCTTTCCAGAAAAGAAAAAGCTAAATAGGAGTTCATCATCACCAGATTAGTATTATAAGGAATGTTAGAGGGACTTTTTAAGGACTACACAGACACAGACACACACACACACACACACACACACACACACACGATAAAATGGCAATAACAACATATAATATCTATCAACAATTACTTTCTATGTAAATGGAATAAATGTTCCAATCAAAAACAAAGGGCAGCTGAATGGATAAGGAAACAGGCACCATTCATATGTTGCCTGTAAGAGAGTTAAATCAGATTGAAAGACACAAACAGACTGAAAATAAAGGGATGAAAAAAGTTATTTCATCAAAATAAAAACAAACAAACAAAAACACTGAAGTAGCAACACTTAAACCAGACAAAATATACTTTAAAACAAAGGTTATAACTAGAGATAAAGAAGGACCTGGTAATTGCACCTCTGGATATTTATTTGAAGAAAGTCAAAATGCTACTTTGAGGGGACATGTGCGTTCATGTGTTCATTGCAGTATTGTTTACAATAGCCAAGATGTGAAGGCAGCTTGGCTGCCCACTGACGGATGAATGGATAAAGAGGGGGTGATACATATACACAATGGAATATTGCTCAACCATCATGGAAGGGAGTGGGTTCCTGCCATCTGTGGCAGAATGGATGGTCCTAGAGGGTATTGTGCTGAGTGGAGTGTCAGACAAAAACACAAATGCAATGTGATTTCGCTTTTATGTAGAATCTGAAAAACAAAATAAACTAACAAAACCAAAATAAACTCATAGATACAGAGAACAGTCTAATAGTTAACAGATGGGAGGGGTTAAAAGGGGGAAGGGATTGATGAGCACCCATTGGTTTTTACAAAGTAGTTATGGGATGTAGGGTATAACATAAGCTATATAGTCAATAACATTTTAATAACTAGTATGGGGTCAGATGGATACTGGAATCGAAGTGACAGATGGAAGGGGAGATGGGGTACAGTTTGAAAGAGGTAAAGGAATTAAGAAGTACAAATTGGTAGCTAGAAGATAGTCATAGGATGTAAAGTAAAACATATGGAATATAATCAATAGTAACAACCATGTATATAGTGCCAGGTGAATATTAGACAGGATAGGGGGATCACTTCTTAAATTACACAAATGTCTAACTACTATTCTATATACCTGAAATTAATATAAAATAATATTGAATGTCAAAATACAAATAAATAAATAAAAATAAAAACAATCTGTAAGCTTATATAAATTAATGAGTGAATTACTTCTCCATTTGATTTTGCTCTTAAAATAAAAAAGGGAGTTGAAAAATTAACTGTATAAAAAATTTTAGACTAAGAGTAAATATATCACTGTGATTCCTATCAAGAGTTTCCCCCTCCAAATCATTTTCATTAAATATGTAATAAAAAATTATAAAATGTTTCTTTAATTTAGTACTTAAAATTAATGTTAACAATTGAATCAAGCATGAAGGTTCTCTGTCATTTAAGGACAAAAGGGGGTCATTTGTTTCTTTCAAATACTACTACAGGAATTAATCAATTAAAATTACAAATTTTTTTAATACAGGAAAGTAATAAATCTATAAATGATTCTAAAACCAATGTTTTATGCTTTAATATCAAATTATGAACTTAGTTATATCCCAGTTATTGTAGTCACTTTAGAATGAATCAAAACAGTGCTTCTAAAGCAAAAACATTTTATAAAATTGCACTGGATCAAGTCCTCAAATAAAAATAATATATAAATCATCTTAGTAAAGTGTTTTATTTAATTTCCTAAAATACCAAGAAATTCAGACAGTTTTTATAGGTCATTTTAATATATTGTAAATGTGCTTAGTCTTTAAGGACAATTATGCAGATACTCATTTACATGAAATCTTCGTGTTAATGGATAGAATTATATTCTTGAAATCCATACCCTCTCATGTTTTATTAAATATAATGAGATCATTAAATATTAAATACTTCCTTCAGTAGAATATTGTTCAAATATACACTAGTCAATGAATTAAGTACTGTACTTACATATTCATCAATTGTCTTCAAAAGAATCTATAATTCTATTAAATTTTATTCTGAGTTTATTTCTCCTATTTTTAAATGACTAGACTTTCTTCTTTCTTTTACTATACCTTTAATTTATAATGTTTCTTTAGAAATAGGTAAGTGGAGAAATGATAAACAGGTTAGGAAAAAAAATCACACAAACTTAAAATTTATAGAATCCTTACACTGTAACTAACATCTGTTTTTAGAGTTTAGGTGTATTTTATTGGTAAGGATATTTTTAACTTATCATAGTGCTAAGTTAAAAAAATTATTTCAGTTAATTCTCACATAAACGTTATGAGGTAGACAGTCCTATTAAACTCAATGTCACTGTTTTACAGGTGAGGAAACTGTAAGATGTGTACACAGAACCACACGTAATTTAGTGGGAAGCAGCCAGGTTATGTGGGGTTTCAATTTTAACTAAAATTTGAAAATTGACAACTATTAGTTTTTACAATGGATATTAGCTAAACAAGTATTTATTCATAAATATATGAAAATAAACACTAGAGAAAAGCATAAAAAGAAAAATATATTCTCCTGGAATATAAGATGAAAGTTTAAGTCATCTAACCATTGACAAAGACAAAGATATGTTGCCCATTATAAACACACAAAACCAGCTAGCTTCAAAGCTTTTTGCAGAAATTTATTTATTTATTAATTTATTGTCATCATTAATAACTTATCTATTGAAATAACTACATATTTTTCAATTTCAACCTGATAATCCAGTGGAAAACTAAAGCAGGTTTAAGATCAACTATAAAGAAAATTGTCTCAAAGTATGAGCAAATTGTTATCTAGGAGAAAACTCCAAGGAATAGTATGACCAACCTTGTTTTACATTATTACGTATAAATTATTTTGTAAAAATCTGCTGCTTTTTAATACAGAGATAACTAGAAGTTAAAGCCACAAGAGACTCACATGTGGTGTAAAATATCTACTTTTTCATATGCAGAAACTCCATTTGCCTCTAAGCTTTGCATAAAGAGCAAAGCAGAAGGGGAATTTTAAATTAGCCATGAATGGCACCTTAACCAAGACCCTCTACTGCCTCTATTTTATCTTTTGTTCCTGTCTATATAACCCAACCTAGCTAGAACATAGCAGCTATTTAATACATATTTTCTAAATTAATACCTTTTTAAAAAAATCATTAAGTATCAGAAATACTGTGGTTTAGGCAGAGTACAGTACAGGGAAGTAGATGAAGATATAAACTAACACAGCCTTTATTTAAGTTAAGGAAAGCATTTATAGATAATATTGGAGTTTAAGATTGAAATTAAAGATATGACAAAGGTAGTAAGAATAACATAATCAAAATGTTCAGATCTTACTAAAAGGCTGAATAGGAATCATATGATCAAACTAATTTAATTATATATAAGTTTGACTGAGAGGGGTAGCTAGATAAATCAGACAAAAACTAGGAAAAGGTAGGTGTTCACAGATAGCAAATAGGATTTCAAAGGAAAGGAACTTGAGACAAACTATATGATAATATTGTATGTTCCTAAAAAAGTAACCAAAGTGAAAAGAGATTTGAACTTACATGATGGCAACATATATTTACTGAAAATTTGCTATCTGTTGGGACTACGCTAGGTAGTAAGGATGGAGCAATGAATAAAATAGTGAAAAACCCTGATCCTCAATGAGACTATATAAAGTGTTCTATAATTAGAAATTAACCGAAGCAATATGGATGAGTAGGGACTGAAATTGGGCTTAAGGGCAATGTGATCAAAGAGGCTGTGTACAAGGGCACCATGAGGCCGGGGTCATATCACAGGATACTAAGTGCTGCCATCTACCACAGATTATCTTTTAGGAGAAGGAAATGTTCCTCTGGGTGTTTTTCTGAAACACTGATACAGGTAGCCAGAAGATGCAAAAGCAGCAGTGTCCAGCCTGGCTCTGGCCATGCTGTGGTCAGTAAGCGGATGGGGAGCACAGGAGAGTCCCTAAACTGACTCAGGGGTTGTCTCTCTCTCTCTCTTCCCTGCTCTGGCTGCCCTCATGTCTGTGGTCACAGCTCCAAATCAGGACCCTCCCTGGAGAGCATTCTCATCCTCCTACCCTCAGACAGAGTCCGTGTTCAGTGTTTATGACAGCACACACACCCCTGCAGGGGGAGAACTGGGCTCATTTATCCTTATCAGTTCCACCAATTAAGAAAACAGATGCCTCACAGAACAGTTGTGGTACATTAGTAGATGGCAAGTCACTGCATGGTCTAGGGAGTCGGGGAGACAGCTGGGCTAGGCATAAACAAATACGAGTTGCTGACTGCTTAGAAAGTTCTATATCCACCGTAACTTTTAATAAACACAATAATCACAGCTAATACTACTGTGGTTACGTATCTATACCATCAGACCAGATTAGCCTATTTTAATTCAATTCACATCACTTACTGAAGGCCTACCATGTTTGAGTAGATTATGGAACAGAAAAAGGGTTAACATGAAAGGTTAGCCTTCAGAAGAAGGTCTGCTATCTGGTAGACAAGACATTCACATTAATAATACGAAGAAGACTGTGATGAAGTCTACACAAGAGTCCTATAGAAGAAGAATGCAGGGTGTCAGAGATAATCTCTTGAAAAAGAATTGTAGCTGAACTTCAATTCTCCTTCACAGCTAGTCGGAAAAAATCCTTTATATTCAGCAATTTACCTTGCATGACACAAAAAAAGCAGAGACTAGCAGTTTAAAATGACATCTGGCTGGCACAGTTCCTTGTGTAGTGTCTTCCAAATTCCCAGTACAAACATTAAGAGAAGACACTACCAAAATAGTCAGTCAGGGTATACACACACTCATACCCATTGCTAAAATTAAGGAAGATAGTGCTACTCCACACAAATGGATTCCAATGCATCTGGCATCCAAATGATGTTAGAAACTCAACTATACACTTCTTAAAGTGGGTAGGAAGTCTTTCATTTTTTTCCTAATGTCTGTTCTGTGACTTAGACATGAAAGATCCATTTCAAGTAGAAAATAAGAAGCACCTTTCTATCCCATAGGTGTACCTGTTCAGCACACCATTAATACCTTCCTTACTACATGTATTGGAGAACTGTTTTCTCCATAATGGTAGTGGGAGATGGAGTGGGGCAACTGTCCTCTGTTCAGAGAAACATAATCCTCACAAATTATATCCTGTGGACAGGTACACAAAAGAATCAATCACTAAATCAATTACAGAAGGAAACCTAAAAAAGATATTAATCATGCTGCAAGTCAGGTCACAAATTTTTGATCAAATTTGAAGAAATATCTTGCAGGAAAAAGTTATCATCAAATAAAAAGGTTAAGATCAAGTTCATTTCAAATGAAAATAACTATTGTTACTTGATAATGTATTATCCTTTAATTCAATCCAGTATTTCCTCAATCTCCATGTTAAATATTTTGATCACTTTTTTAACTCAGTATTCCTTTTTCTGAAATTAGGCATGAGTAGTTGTCTGATGAAGTTCACTGAGAAGCTTTCAGAAATGCTTACTCAGCGGACACTGGCTATACCAAAGGAGAGTTGTATCCCACTAATGGGGTCAGCTAACCCATGGGCCACTTAAAAAACATGAAATCATAGTCTGAATTTAAAGCAGTCAATATGAACAAGATCTTTTCTTAGGTTAGATTAGAATCTTTTAATTGCATTGAAGGTGCATCACTTACTGATGCATTAACTGAAGTACATCCAATTTAGGCCCACCAGCAATTATCAGGTCAGCACGGCTATTAAAATAACTGCTTTTATTAAAGAGCAAAAGATGTTACAGACTACTTTGCTTTTAGAGACATTATGGCTCACTTCCTATACGTATAGAAGAGTAAAGAATGTCAAAATACCTTAAATGGAATATATGTAATAATTCTGTACGTCAGAAGCAAACATCAATGAATATACATTTTTCTCCTTTACTCGTCTTATTACTAATGAGCCATAATTAAAAATTAGTTTCTACAGTGATTCAAATTCCTATGACAAAGTATAAACTAAAACTCTATATTCTATTGGCTTAACTCAATAAAAATTATATTGTTGAATCCTTTGTTTTAACAATATAATTGTTTCAATTAACCTCACTTAGACTCTTATTTTGTAAGTCTGATTAAGAATTAAAATATCTGCTGACCAGAATTGTCCATGCCTTTTTGAATAAGTTAACTTCCAATACTGAATTACAATTATGATATATTTCATAAGGTTATAAAAGAGTATCAGCTAAATATTAAAATAGTATAACTATATGCATATAACAAACCTATAAAATTCACAAATAGAGCTTTAGTACTAGAATGATATAATTACATAAAAAACTGATCACACTTAGAACAATAATAATTCCTGAGGCCTAAGCATGAACCCACACGAGCAAAACCCAAAATCTGTTTCCCTTGATTTCATTTCGTTGCCCTATCTGATGTCTATAGAGAAGTGGATTCACAATTACGCCACCTATTAAATTTAACTATTAGAAAGACTCTGTCATTAAGCTCTGAGCATCAAATATGGTTTATTTTCAAGATTACTTTGAGTTCCACATGCAATGATTAGTACATTTTCTCACCTGTTAATTTTTGGCGTGTGAAAGTCCTAATGTCATTAGAATGTGTGTACTTTGGGAAATGCTGCAAGTTCAATGGAAATATGACTCTCAGAGAGTGAGTGGGGTGGTTGGCAGTAAGTAGCTAGCCTTTGAGGGCAAAATGAGAATGCCACTTTGTCACATTCAGTAGTTTGCTCTTTAATTAGTGTTGAAAGCAAAGAGCCTATAGTGAACGTTAAATAGAAGTAAAATGCAACCAAACATTCTTTTTTAGGCACATAATCCTAGAGATGGTGCAGAGGGCGGGAGGGAGTGGGACAGATGGATGAGAGAATGTAGCAATAGTGTAGATTAAAGGCTGCCAGATTCCACACAAGGTCCTGGGAGTGGTGGTAAAAAGGAAAGGACGCATGTCAGGGATTGAGGACTAAGCGAAAGCGGAAACTCAGGGAGATGGAGAAGGACAACATCAAGGGCATTTTAGCAAAGATGTTGCTAAAAATGTGGCTGTAATGGCATTAACGTGGGAAATTCTGGAAATACAGAGGGCAGGGAGGAGGTGTTTGAATGGACAAGGTGAGTTCAGGTCTTGGACCTGTGTTTATGCGCCTACACATCTTTCAGTAAAGATATCCAGGGAGCAGTTAAAAATAAGGCTTGTAAACATGGAAACAGGTCAGGCCTAGGGAGCTAAATTTGTTGGACTAATCAGCACTACCCCTCAGGCTCTTGTTTGTGCCTTATTAAATAAGTCAATCGATATATTTGTAAGTGGATTTTTAACACTTTATTTTTTTGTTTTTGATCTGCATTCTTAATATCAAATTGTACAAAGTCAAGGAAGTGACTGTGAAAGGCAAGCATAATGTACAATTAGGAGAAACAGAAAACTCAACATTTGCAGAATTACGTTCAATGGTGTATTAAGAGCAGAGTATCAGTGATGTTGAGAAAAGGTTAAATTACTTTTATCATTTTCCACAAGAGAAGGCATAGTAGATTATAGAAAGGTTTCCATCAAAAATGGGAAAATTTTTCTCGAGATGCTAGCTATATTACTTTCAGGTCAAAAGTTGAAATATAATATTTATATTCCTACCATACACAGAAAAGTTAGATAAAACCTGTACTCATTCAAACATGTCTGAGTGAATGGATTTCTCCAGTTGTAAGGTTGGGAGCCTCCCATGCGTTAGACACAGACCTGAGCACAGGACACACAGAGATCTCTGCATTGCAGGAAGCCATTGTCTCCATCTCCTACAAATACATCATTTAGTCAGATATCTAGAAAAAGAATATTGCACTACTTCTCTTTTAAAATATCCTTCCAAATAAATCAAGAAACAAAGTCTTACTGCTGCATTAATTGCTGGTGATGAGTAACCAAATGAAGACAGCATTCATAAAAATGGAAAGCCCAATGGAATGTTTAAAATCTTGGGCACTTCTTTTCTCTCTAAAAAATAATTTTGGGAATTTGATCACTGCACCCACGTATAGCACATTCTCTGGATGTTTTGACACTCAGAGCACACATTTTTTCCCAGCTCACCTTCACAGAGCTAAAAATATTTGTATTATTTAAATCCCCATTTGTGTTATATATCGAAATTGCAAGGATGAAAAATAACAATCATAATGCAATGCAAAGGCTAATGTTTGACAGAAAACTCTTCTGGCTGCCATGTCTGGCTTGACAAGTTAAAAGGCAAAATAATATGGATTAAATGCCTTTACATCCTAGCAGGTGTCTAGTCATCAATAATATTCACTGAAGGCCATTGTGTGGAGAGCATTTCTCCTCATTTCCTAATTCCCTGCTTGGCTCTCAGCAGAAAGAAAGGAAGGCAGACAGGGCTTTCTGACACCTCTAAAAACTTTGCACAGAAAAAAAGGTTTCCCGGCAATGTACAGGTATTATTTCATCAACATTTTCTTAAATATTAGCCATTGGCTTTCTCATAAAATTTGTATTATTAGAATTGACATCTGTGTAATTCCAGGCATAAAAGTAAAATTCTAATAGAATACACAAGAATAAAAAATTCTGTATTTTTCATGAACAAACACTGGATGTAGACAGAAACTCCCCAAGAGAAGAAACAAACTGATTTTACAGGTATTTGTTTTTTAACATGACACAGATTAGGAGATGTGACCTCTGATATATTTGGTACAGAATAAGAAAGTGATGAAAAACATCTTAATATCCATTTTAGTAGCCTTATAGTGACAGCACAAAATGATTAACAGGAAAATAAAATATCAATACTTTAATATCCAAATAAAATATATAAAAATGTAACTATTTCATATCAGAAAGGGTATCATAAAGAACTGTCTTAACTAAAGTGACATTTAAAAAAATTGTATGCTTTGTAATTTTTATCTATATTTCAGTATGCTATATTACCAGTTCATGTTTCAGTGTTTGATATACTCTTTGGGCTGAACAATTAACCTATTTTATTTTAGCAGAGAAAAGTAATTTTATATTATCTGTAGAGAAATCAGTTTTATTTTTTTATAAATCCCAGTTCATATATGATATATATATGTATATATATATAGTACTCACATATAACATACCCACAAATGCTAATCCTTTCCTTAGTATAAGTCCACACCATTTTGCCTTTTCTGTAATATTCACGCAATTTAAAATGGCATGTTTGTATTAATAAAAATCTAAAAATGCAATTAGCTTGTATGCTTAGTAGAAAAATACCTATCCTGAATTTTTAGCTTTATATCCAGATATTGACCTCATTTCAATAGAGACAATCTCATAAACCATCATAAAAATAATAGTTATGTGTTTAAAATGTTTTTAAATATCAGTTAATAATAATTTTGAAAGACTAAAACTGGATTTCATGTTACGGCTACATCCAGAAGCACAAATGAATATTCCATTTAGTAAAAATAGCTGGCAATGTGCATACTCTATGACCCTGAAAATGATGAACTCTAAAAAGAAGTTCTTTTTTCATTAAGTGTCCTTTTAGCAAAACACCATAAGGACAAACAAATCTACCCTGGTCTTATTCAACTAACAGTCATTGTAAGAGGGGAGCTATCAAATCATGTTATCCCAAATGTGTGCATAGCATGTCAGCTGCAAAGCTCCAGGATGGTCATTTAGCATCTTAATTAGATTATCTAAATGACACAGTTGTGGATTTTCTGTAAACCTTGCTTAAAACAGAAGTTATATGAGACAATGTGAGTGGGGTTTCCCTTATGGCTGAAAATAATGCTTCCCACTATTGTATTTGAACCAGAAAAGCAAGAGAATGTGATCACCCCATAGACCTGGGCAACAGCTCCCACTTGAATAGTACAGTTTTTGGCTACGTGGCTGATAGAGTCACCTATTTCTCTATAGATGGATTTCAGAAACTAAATGAAATAGGTGACTCTTTCCAGGCATATATTTAATGTGTTCAACAAAGATAAAGACTCTCGACAATACATTCTCATTTACTTGGAGGAAGGGAAGAAAGGAAGGAAGGAAGGGAAAATAGGCAAGTAGTAGATATATGCAACTTATATTTAACACAGAAGTGATGTTCAAGTTATCTCTATAACTACAGAGTACCCAAAATGTAAGTTACGCAGCTTTACAGTATAATGCCATTAAACTATTTTATGGCCATTTTTCTGTCGATACTTATTTGTAGATTTATAAACAGCAATATACATTACATTCCCTCTTTTGCTTCCTTTCATATTGCTTTCTCTAGTGCTCCTGCCCAATCAACCTTAGATTTTGAAATGAAACAATATAATGTTAAATCCTTTTAAAATTTTCTGTGGTTACTTTCAGGGTTCTCCAAACTTTCTTATTAGCGAGCCTTTTCTTTTAATTCCTATAATGCTCTATTCACATATTTTAGCAAAAGTATTGAGCACTGTGCATTGAAAATTCTGAAGACCTAATGTAAAATTTGGATCGAATAATTTTTTTTTCTCTCACAACGTCTCTGGAGTTTTTTAAGTGCCCATAATTTTCCGGACATGATACCAGGCACATTACCATATTAACTAATTGACCCTCACAGTACCCTGTGAGATGGATATCAGGTTAAATACCTTAGGCTCAGAGAGGAAAAATCACTTGCTCAAAGTTACACAGCATATCAAGATTTGAGTCCAAGCCTGTGCAATGTCAAAGACATAGCATACATCCGCCTTCGCACCTATAACCTGCGATTAGGTTTCTCTAACGGCAGATAAGAGTACAATGTAAGAACAGCAGATGATGATGATGATGACTACTACGAATTCCCAAAATGAGTAAGGTTGACCTGAGCCCTGAAGACAGTCTCACCAAGTTACTTTGCAGATTGTGACTAAGTGGACTTGAGGACATGCACCTGTGCAAAAACTCTTATCTGTTTGTATTTTGCTGTCCGTGATAAATTAATTTGAAACCCATCAATAGGGTAAGTGAAGTGATCATCACCCCGAATCACATTTCCTAATTCTGTTCTTTCCATGGCAATTGTAAAATCCACAGGCTTAGCAATGGGTGGGGGAAGAAAATGTCTCCTGCAGCTGCAGCTGACTTTCTGGCAGACTCGGAAAGCAACTGTGTTGGCAGCTTAACCAGGCATCTGGGGCTGCCGGTGCATTAGTCTGATACTGACCTTCCACATGGCCTATAAACACTCTGCATTTGCCTTGCTCCATAATGAAGGGAATTTAACTCTTTGCATGATTACGATTAGAGGGAATTATGAAATCCTCTCTAAATTAATCAATGCAACCTTTATTTAATGCCATACAAAGGAAATAACAAGCGTTTGGCTTTGTATAAGAGCAAATTCTATTGGATAAAAGTGAAATTTTGGATTAGCTGCAACTTGTGCAAACTGGTTTCATGAAGAGCCATCTCATGATTTGAGGCTCTTCAGTTCTCTTACTTTAAGGGGGCATACTTTTAAGACATCCAATAAAGATGAAAAAAAATGTATCAATCCTTAGACATCAAGAAAGCATTTTACCACTTTCTATTTTAAAGTCTAGTAGTCTTGTGTGGAAATTATTCCTTAGTTCTGTCTAAAGTACTCTTGGAGTAGTTTTAAAGACATTACCTTTGTTTTGAGCCTTAATGAACATATATAGTTGCTTATGGCACTTAGCATAAAAGTACCTTCACTTATTGAAGTCTATTCCTGGAATCATCAAGTTTTTTTGCTCCCTTTGAGGCTGACAATTTCAAATAGTTTTAGATTCTTCTTAGAAGTGTTTTACAAAATGACTATTTCTTCAGTGATTCCTCTTCTAGTTATTCATCTCTCTCCTTACAGAGAATAAGGTGGAAAGTCATAAATGCAATGAATAATCTACTTATGCACAACATGCTTAAAACAAATGGAATCATATAACATTCAGATTTATCGGTTATATGCTTATATATCACTAATATATCAACATATCAATAAACATGTATATATATAATACATATGAATTCTTAAAACACATGCATTATCAGCAGAATTTTATAAACACAACTAATAATTTACTTCATTATTTTATAACACTTTTGTCTCATCAAAACTTTTCATTTAATGATAAAGACGTAATCATATCCTAACCTTTGCAAAGTAGGTTATTTTAACTGCTGAACTGGACTTAGCCTCCAAGTCGAAAGGGACCTTGTGGATGAGTCAAGTCTAACAACACCCTCTGAGTAACTGACCCCTAGAGATGAGCTGTTCCCAGGGAGATGGAGAGAGCCAGTGGCACAGTCGTCATCAGAACTCTAATTCTTGATGCCCTACCCTTGTCCCTTCCATTTACAATGTGCTGCCTCTGAAATAACATTTAAATAGACTTGAAATGAGATCATGTTTAAATCTAAACTACAGCAGAGCTTATTTTAAACTTTCATCCAATTTTGCTCTAACAGGTTTCTTATGCCGAATTTCCCCTATGGCCTATTATGACCTTTGGGTTATTTTTTTCACAGAATGAATTTCTAATTCTATAACGTCAGACAAATTTCTGATAAAGACCATACACACACACACACACACACACACACACACACACACCCTGAACTACATAGTAACAATGATAAACAGCTAACACAGGAAATGTATTATTATTTTCAAAAAAGTTCTTATGGCATGATAGCAATTAAATTCCTCCGTTGTTTTCCTTATTGTTTTCAATGAACAAGAGCAGTATTGTGCTTTATTTCAAGCCTAATGCAATAAGCACAACTACAAATGTTCTCAAATATAGAACATGATGTGTCTAAAAAAAACGACTTCAAGAACTCTATTAAATCCTAACTAATGTCAGGTAGGTATGTTTTAAATAGAAGTGTTAATTTGGTTTCTGTTCACTATAGGAAGTTGCTCAAAAAGTCAAGTCTTTTATTTAAAAGAATAAATCAAGTGCATCATATTCATTCATACACAAAAATTTATTGAACTGTGTGCCAGACAACATTCTAGAATTAGAAGATAAAAACAATAAACAGTATGCCTATACTCAGAGTTTATTGTCTATAGGGAAAAGACAGAAAATATAAACACGTCATCAAGACAATTTCTGATAGTGACACTTCTAGATAATGTCAGGGGGACTACTCTAGATTACAGCACATTTAGATTAATTTCTTGATATTACCTCTTTTCATTCCTAAATGCTCGTCACATCTAATTTACACTATATACGAGGATTTTTGTTCATTTAAGTGAAAGAAGACAAACTTTTTGCAAGTGTCTTTCCTCTCTTTCAAAAGTTTTTAGATATTTTTAGACTTTTAGATAAGGAAAGTGGCTCCCTAAAATGCCACGTTCTCCCCAATTTTAAAGATTTTCATTTTAAACCAGCAATGTTGTTCCCTTTCAAATACCTGCTGACTGACATATCAGGAATTAAATGTAGCAACAGCTTTCGTAAGTTTCTTCTGTGCTTTTGAAATCAGCATCTCATGAAAACAAAGCAACGATTAAAGGAAACCACTGCTCTGTTTTTAAGAACTGCTCTGCTGTATTTTTGCCCACTTTCATCTCTGACCATTTGTACCCAGAATAAGATACTTATTGAAAAGTTGAAAATTTATAAATTTCAAAGCCACAATAATAATAGCCTCTCCTGGAACTGACCTGCAAAAGACAGATCCTAATTACTGTACTCTGTCACTTTCACTCATAGTTACGCCAAGCTAGGAAGACCGGAGTTCTAATTTTCAGACAAATTAGAACCTCACACAATCAAACCAAGTGGGGGAAATTTATTTAGAAAGGATTCAGTTTGTTGTAAGTTGTATATGACAGTATATTGTTTGTGGTAAGATATTTTCCCCATTGTGCTATTTTTAGTCAAATATGGATTAAAATCAATTATACCCACATGTTAGCATTAAGATTAGAATTTTTCATTACCTGTGCTGTCCCACTACAATTAGGTTCTGATCATGGTCCCCAAAGAGCATCCAAAACTTTTATTTATTTCTATTCTGATCTTTATCACCAGATACATCTATATCTATTGGGTCCATCAAAAATTTATTTATTAATAGCAACTGTAATTTTATATCAAGACTTTTCAGAGATGCTATTTTCTATCAGTTTAGTAAAGAAAAATACATAGTTAAAGGTACAAAAGATCTGCATTTATCCTCTCCATTATACTGTTGTTTTTATTCTCCTAATTATAACCAGTCCCTTTACTTACTTTTTCACCTATTCTGCTATCAAACTCTGATCTCAAAAGAAATCCAGAAATCCCTTACTTATTCTTGTTGTTTTTCTTTAGTCTACCTTTTAAAGAGAAAAACACCTTTAGATCCATGAGATATAAATCTTTCATCACTGATAAAACGTGGCAAGATGAAAAGGAGCCTCTATAGAAGTTTCCAAAGGAACATTTGGAAAGATAAGATGAAGCTATTGGGGAAAAAAATGACATGCCAAGTAATCTGCTTGCTGCTAACAGTCAATGCCTTCTGCCACATTGCCTGAGATTTATCTTCATCCAAAGTAATTGTGAAGAAAGCCTCTTGTATTTTAATACTAGATCTCCAAGAAATAAATAATGACCACAACAAATTAGGAAAAATGCATAAAGAATGTTTGGTGTTAATTCTGAAGCTTCAATCCAAGGAGAAAGCATATGGCCAGAGATGTGTTGTAGTCTCTTCCCTTCTAATTACACCTAAAATAATAAGTAGTCACCAGAGTTGCAGTGTAAGTTTGGGTATTTTTGAAGGAAATAATGAAATAAAAATAAACTGCAGAATTTCTATATTCTGGATGGGAAATAATTTTGAAATATACTCATTCACGATCCAGATATATATTACCAAATACCACGCCTTACTTTAAGTATGGTGTATTTTAAAAACAGACTAAAAGATTTGATCCTAATGACAGTATCAGTTAACTTTCCATAATGTAAAGCTAGTATCTAACATATTAAAATTTAATATTTTTAAATTAGTATTGTTGCCAAAATGTCAACTTTCAAAAAGCAGATCATTCATTATAAATATGCTGTATATTTTTAAGTGTGTAGACACCACAAATTTATGAGCACCTTTCATAATGTATTTGTCTAGTCTGAGCTTTACTCTCATAAAGACAGTATCTAAAAGCTAGAAAATATTTTTGTAATACAAATAATTAAAACCCAAAACATACATACTGATTTTTCATATAATCATCAAAACCTTTATCTATCAATATTTATCATTAGGTTTCTTCACATTTTAGGGTAATGGAAGTATAAAACAGGAGTTACCTAATCCTTCTTAGGAAAAAATTTACTTGATAGAAAAAGAAGTTATTTCTTGTTCGTCCCAATTCTCTAATGCAGTTCCTCCATTCTGAACTCCTACAAGTGTTTAACCACTGGAATTTATTCTAATTCTTATGACTCCCATATTATTTCATGGAGGTTAAAAGCCCAGATGTGAGCAAAGAAGTCTAGCAGCACTTAGGCTTATTGGTCTAGAATACTGGTTCCCAGAGGGTGGTATGCGTACCCCCGGGGGGTATGTGCTGGGCTGTTCAGAGATACATGAAAAATAATCAGTAATGGCGAAAAGACAAGTAAAAAAGGGGGAAACATTAGCTGTGGAACAATAAATGTTAAGTTTGAATCGCCATTAATGGATACACTTCAAAATTAGATCCCATTAGCAAATGATGATTGGTGAACCCTTCCCCCAAACTGCTCTTCTACCAATCATTATGCACACCCTCAGAGCAATCCATTTGCGATGTTTCTAGAACTTCCCCAAACATAAATACATCCATAGCCAGACTGTTTGATCAGTTTAGTTTTTGACTGAGTAAAAGTAAATGTGTTGTCTCTAATTGTGATTCTTTTCAAGTAGATTTTTATTTAATGTTTAAATACTTAATCATTAATATTTAACTGTTACGAATATTATAAAATGAAATCTGTGGTATTTACTTTCAATTTAGTAATATTTCTTCCCTAGCTCATTACCTCATTTCCATTATTTTACATTAAAATAGGCACTGAACAAAGTGTATTTTGAAGCAGCTGTTTAAAAACAAGGGATTCAATTTATAGGAATGGGTTTAAAAGGGGTACACGAGTGGGAGAAGGTTGGGTGGGAACCACTGGGCTAGAAGATTTCATCTCAGAGATTATCTCTCTGCACTGTACGATGACGTGCCACAGAACCATTCTGAAATTACAGGTGGATTCTGTCTTGCACAGATAAAAGGCTTGTGAGGTAACAGAAAACACAGAGTTTTCTACATAAGATTCGCTTTCTATTAAGGAAAAACATAAATGTCTTAGAATATAAATAGCAGCAAGGAGGGTTTATTATATCAGAAATTAAGAATATAAATTATTTTTGTACCCATTCAAAATGATAGGATTCAAGGCACATGGGCATAACTCCTTTAAGTACTTCATCCTTATTTTGTATCTAGAGCTTTATTAAAAATTACATTACATGGTATAGTCTCCAAAGGTATTATAAAATCATAAAGCAACAGAAATTATAATTGTTGGTACTTAAGGTGATTTTGATAGAAAAATGCATTCCTTTTATGTTTTCTCTTCTTTGTTGTCCTTAAACCCGAAGTATTTGAAAGAAACTATATTTCTTAACAAGAAAATATATTTCAGAGACACCAGTGTACTAAATATACATAGATAGTGGGGTAACTTGGTTGTTATTTAGTTTGAAATAAGTGCGTTATGTTATTTCGGACTATCGCATACCACCAAGATCATGGGAAGGCACAATGAACTTAATTATATCCTGAAACAGGAAATGATTAACTGACATCCTAATCGAGGTCACTTTTCCTACAGAGAAGTAAATTAAGCAAACGATTTCTTTTGAAGGAAAGGTTTCTCATTTCTTTTGTTTAAAGGTTTAATTCATTTTTTTTAGAATTTAAATAATAAAAATGTTTTCCTTTGGCTTATATATTTTGTGGCGTTTTTATATTAAATCAATTCTGTACAAAAGTTATACCACTTTAAATTGACTCTATTAATAATAAGCATCTGGCAGATAAAGAACAAAGGCTTTAAAAACACGATAGCACAATAGCTGAAGGTTTCAGAATATAATTTGTAGTGTTAAAGAAATGAGAGAAGTTTTAAACTGTGATATATCTTACTGCTTAGGAAGAAAGTTGCTTATTTTTTTATGCTGCATGAAAATACTGCTGAAATCAAGGATGAAAGATCAATATAAACTTAGTTAATAAAAAGAAACACCCCTAGGAGACCAAAACTTTGTTAGGTAATGGATCTATTGTACGAAAGTGTTTAATGAATGAGAACAGGACCAAGAAGTTACTAAGACACAAAGATGACAGAACAGCACCACCTAGTCCCTTTTGTAAAAGTTTCCAAATATGTATGCATCTCTTTCTTACTTTGGAAAACTGAATATATTTTCAAAATAAATCGCTTAGTATATAAAACTGTAACTCTTGCAAATCATCACTTGCAACAGAGCATTTGCTTGAACTGCTTTAATTTTAAAGTTTCTTAAAAAAAAAATAGAGAGCAAAATTAAAGATAACGATTTAGCCGAGTTTTTTTCTAGCTGTGCCTTGTACTGTTGTATGGAATCCAGATAAATAGGACTCTAAGTGGAGTAACTATACATCTAGCTCACCATCATTATGATTTCCAAAGTATATACCAGTTTTTCTTTACCCAAACTACTACAAGATACATATCACCTACTCCAGGGACACCACTGACGAATAAATAATAATAAAATGCCATGCAGTCAGTCAAAAATATGACATAATTTGCATGCTGAGGTCATCAGTTAAATACTAAACAAAGTGATTTCCCATGATTTTGTATTGTCTAACGTTTTACCTAATTGTATATAAAATTTATTTTATTTTAAAAGTTTTTAAATGGGATTTGCATCTCTTCACTAGCCTCGTTTCAATCACATTCAGAGCAGATTGAGCAAGAGGAAAGAGTTCAGGAAAACATTTAATAGGCATGCTCAAGAAGCCACGTGACAGCAGTGCAGGTTTTAATCAGGCACAACGTATTGTAATATAAGCAAGGAATGGAGTTTTAATATATATGACAGTGTACAAGGAGCATGGTTTCCAGATAGGACACTTTAAAAATGTTTTCCCTGAGGCATCAGCAGCTCTTTAAATGACTGTCGCTGCTAACATCAGAATTGCTCAAGCAGAACTTCAGCTCTAAAAAACTAAATATTGGTGCTTGTTATAGAGAGCCTTCTCCCAGACCTCTTCTCCCCTACATTCCCTCCGCTGACCTGGTCACCTACTCTTGTGGCCCACTGTACCTTTATGAAATTAAATGAATCATCCTCTTGAACAAATCAGTTAGAATAGAGCATGCTTGAATATTTCTTGTTTGCTTGTCAGTTTCTTTCATGTTGTGTTAATAAAAAAAACCAAAACTGGCATCACAGTCAGGATATTTTCAGGATAAACGTTTGGAGGAAATAAGAGCTCTTTAATCCAACTTTAAATAAAAAATGCTAAAAGCCCAGTGAGGTTTATAATATTATTACATCAGTGATTTCATACCCTCGCTGACATAAACCACATTTCGTTGCTTTTGAAAAGGTATTATCATCAAAATAGAATTTTTATTTCAGGAGAAAAACAATTAGGACATTAAATATTTTTATTTCTTTATTCTGTGTCTTAGCCACAGACACAGGGCAGACACTGTTTCCATCGTGATCATTTGCTCACTACCATTTACAACACTGACTTCAAAGGGTATCTGTTGAAAAACTAATCAATGAATGAATAAGTTATGCTTAAGGAAACCAAAGGCTATGAAGAATAAAATGATTGTAAAAAAACTGTAAGTACACACACACACACAAAATATACGTTAAATGCGCAGGAAAACAAAACTGAACAAAAATTTGAAACAATTCAGTCCATTCCTTAATAATAAAAAAGAGTAATAGCAACAATTTACTAATCTTCAACATCGATCTATGGATATAAATTCATGAGAAAAGAATATATAACCCAAACTCAGGCTGATGGTTACAGAACCAATTTATAAAATTCACCAACAGCAAAAAAAAAAAAAAAAAAAAGGTCTGAAATTTATACAGACCTATTTATCAGAATAAAAATCTCTTTACATGTGTAAAAGCTTTAAAGACTGAATAGTATTGAATTTTAGTAAAGGGCGTTTTAAGAGCACACAGTTAATGTTATAAAACACCTTTAGGTGGAGAATGAAGAGAAACAATTGTCCATAAGATCCTTCTACCACAAAAAGAATGTATGTGGTGCCCATCTCTCAATGTGCAGATGAAGGAAACTAAGCTGCAAGTGAAGTATTAATAACTTGCTCAAAGTGTCTACAGTAATGGCAAGGCTTAGGTAAGAATTTAGGTTACTTAAGTCCTACCATTATGTCTTGCTTCTGCAGGGTACTTCCAAAAACCAAAGCCTGAATCAGCCCAGTGATATCATCTCCCTCTACGGAATAGAGAAATCTCACTACAAAACAGAGCACACGCCCTGGGCCAGACTCACTACCACTCTCACACACACTGCAGTCTGGCATGGCTGTGCTTGTGTTCTACTCAGGGACCAGGAGCATCCGTCACTCCAGGTACTCACATTCCATATCTGGGTTCACCCACATGTGCCAAGCTCTTAGGAGGAAATATTGTTAATGCTAACTGATCAAATCTATGGTTAGCTGATAGTAAGACCATCCTTAAAAGATTAAAAAAAAAATCCTTTTCGTCTTTCCAACCATCCATCACCCATAATTGTTATTACAAAATGTATTTTTATGCTGTCATATCCTTCCAACATAATCTGTCCCACTGTGCTGGTACTCTGTACTTGTATGGTCAATAAAATCGAGTGAGGCAAAAAAATGTAATGTAAATCTGACTGTAATGACTTCTATGAAACTTCTAAAAACCTATACTTACTTCTCTACCATTATCTTTATAGCTATTCCATGGAAGTGAAAAGATATGGTGAACTGAAGTTTCACAACACTATCAGTCAGTCTTACCCTCACTCACAGCATTTCTATTAAGAAAGCAAGAAGGAAGGAAGGAAGAAAAGAAGGGAGGGAGGGAGGGAGAGTAAGACAGACCCAGCAGATGCGAAACCATTGTCTATAAATATTACTTGACCTTTAAAAATATATTCGTAAATGTTAGTGAACACAGGCTTGCATGCTTGTTAGCATCCGATCTTTCCATAAAGGCAGTACACTTAGTACAATATTCTTTCGATAAATACTGTGAGTATTATTTTTAATATGGTGACTCTGAACAAGACTGTTGGTATGAAATGCTTTAGCTTTAAAATAAAAAGCCCTTCCTTCTTATATCAAAGTGCAAATTCAATTTCTGAGTAGATAAATTATAAAGGTGTAACTCTCCTTCACTCAGATACCATGTGGTGACACATAAAACATTAAAATATGTCATTTCTAATTATAGATTTGTAGGAATATCATCAACTTAAAATTCAGTTGCATATTAAAATAATTTTTCATCAAATTAGTGTAATAGTTAACAAAAATTGCTTCCCAAACTACCTTCCCTTTATTCACTAGGAAAGTTGATCAGCAAGGATTGAATTCACGTGACTTTCCACAGGGGAGATCGTCTTCTGTGACTGTTGCATCACACCAACAACGCACATTTTAACATAAAGCAAGACACTAGGTACTAACAGAAGTTATGGGAGAATACGATTCTTAGTATCAGCTCCATAAAGTGGGAATGTTCCTTGATCAAATAAACTCTAATATACTTGGGATATTTATTTACTGAATGTGATGACAGTGATTTCAGCACCTGGTGTCAGGAAATCTTAAATTCGCTTGGTAGTAATATCTTTTCAAACGCTGAGAGTCATGAAACAGTCAAACATCCAAGACATCAGGAAATTAATTTTTAAATTTAAAGAAGAATGAAATGACTTTTAAGGAAAGCTACATACAATTCACCTGGTTTTTTTTTTTTTTCTTAAAAAAGAGTATTCTTAAAACACTTCCTGTGGAAATAGAGTCACTATAAATGGTAGAAAGTCTCTTTTCCTTTGCTGTTCAGATCCCAGTAACTATATTTAAATTCTCTTCCAAAGCAGTTAATATTCCCATCATACCTCCCACAGTCTTTTAAAATGCAAAAGAAGGAAATAAGTTAAATTCAGCTATAGCAAATGAGTAAGCATTTAAAAAAAAAGAAAAAAAAATGATATTTAGGATTTTCTTTAAAAGTCTTTTTAAATAAAACGCAAGAAATCCCCTTAGTGAACCTGAGAAGAATGTACCCTGAACTTGTACTTGAGGGACGACTGAGAGAACCTTTACTCTATAGCTTGACAATAACAAAAGCAGGTCAGTCCACAGCGATAATCTGGCAGATCAAGGTCAGTTTATAATTCCTCCTTGTTTATGCACCCATCCAGAAACACCAGCTACTCTAAGCAGAACAGTAAGATGAAGTGACAACATGTTTACCCAAAGTCATCATCAGGAGTATTTTTAAGGCCAGGCATACAAATCTGTAAATAGAAAAAAAAACAAACAAAAAATAAAAACAAAAGACAAGGTGCTAAGAATGTCCAGAGAAATTCAAGGTTCAAAGCTATGAGACAAATGGTATTTCAGTGCCAATTTGAACTGACTACCTCAGAGCAAGCAGCGATTGCACATTTTGGTGAATTATGTCATTATTCTAAAGTGTTTGTGTTTCTTAGTATGCATTTTTGTCTTCTCTCTGTACATTACATACAAATGAAAATTCATTGCAAATATTTATTCTTTTCTGAATAAATGTATTGGCATTTTGGCAGTTATAACAGAAATACTTAAATATTATTTGGATCCAATTAGAGAGATGTGTCAAGAGTAAACCGATTGGAAGAGAACTTATCTATCACTGGAATGAAAACATTGAAAAAAGACACAGACCAGATATTCAATTAAGCACTTGAAATAAAATGAAGACTAAGACTGTACTCTAGGGGCTTAGAGTCCATGAGAGGAGACAGATAAATACCTAACATTCCAATGCTATAATAAAAATATAAGAAGAGGTTATGTAGACAAAATAAAATGCTTAGTTTCCTCATGACCTAAGAAGACATAAATGCTTAAATAATCAATAAAGGGTAGATGGCATTCTTTTGTTTATTAAAAAAATACATCCAATTCTGGTAAAAAATTTTCATAATAGAAAACTCCTGTGGGTTCCTGGGCACTACTGTTCTTTAAGTGATCATTAATAACATGGCTTCAAAATAATACCGTTGTGTAAAATAATAAAGCAAAAATCAGTTAAAATTGTTAGTATATCAAATTACAAAATGTTTCTCATCACAATAATCATAAATAAAAGAAAAAACAGCAGTTGTATTTACTCAACTCAATTTTCTTTTGCTATACTATACAGATGAATAAAGTAAAACAAACGGTACATAATGCAAGTACACTCTCAAAGTCATGCAACGTAGGAAAATATCCTCCTTATAAATCGTGACATGTACTAAATGAGCCTGTTCTTATAGCTATCCTTTTAAAAATGAAGTCCCTATTTCAAAAACATTTTCTATTTCTATTTCTCTCTCTCCCTCCCTGCCTCTCGTCTCTCTGTCTCTCTTCTTGTGAACACGGTGTTTGAGACTAAGTTCAATGTTTCTATAGACTTTCACAGTTGTCCAAATTGCATCCAATCAAAAACTAAAAACATTATGTCTCAAATTTAGCAATGCACTGATACTTGGCAGCCCATGAAGACTGCAGGCAATTAATATGATCTAAAAATCTATAGCCTCAAATAATACCAGCATAACTCTGAGATCCCACCATAGCAAAATGTGTAACGGACTAGTTAAGGAATAGAGTGTTGATTTAGGAACAATTTTGGATTCTTCTTTTTCTCTGAGAGCGTGAAAGGAACAATCCCTATTCAGGATACTGGATACACATTATGGTATTTCATTCCCAGAGCAAAGACTGTTTAGAAATAACAGATACTGTATTATGTATCACAATGGTGAATTTCATTCTGCCTTGGCAGGGTAACTAGTAAGTGTAGAATGTGAGTAAGTGCTGGCTATACTAGAGTCATAGATACATAATTGCCTTCAGAAACATCCTTCTCTGAATACCACCTACACATTAATACATGACAGTGAATTTACAGCCAGACCCCTGTTCTATCCCACATGATCCCTGAAAAGGCTTTGAAACGAGGACACGTGCATAATTAAGTCACACTGAATATCACAGTACATGTAACAAACTAGAGTATTATGAATCCTTAGGGGAACCTCATAGAACTAACACATTTTCTAAAGAAAGCTGCACATAAGTAAAGAGAGCCTAAGATGCTAATTAGATCCTCTCAGTGAAAGCTATAGAAAAGTTGATTCTTGAATCCTGAAGTTGGGCACAGAATGGAACACTTGTATACAGAAAGACTGAAGAGAAAAAAAAAAAAGAATTTGACATCAAAGCCCCTCAATAGATGCTTTCCACAATTCGTGAGAAAATAAATGAAGTAAAATAAAAAAAAAATGTAACAGTGAGAGAATTCCCCACCTCCTGAAAGGGTTAAGTATAAGAAGTGATTTCGTATTACAAAGGGATTATGTAAGAGCAGAGGGAAATACCCAGCCTAGCATATGCTAATTTAGTAGGCTTTGCCAGGCTTTTCTGTGTGTTTGGCTGGCTGTCTCACATTCCTCCCCTCATTTTGCTATTTTTATTATGAGACTAAGAAGGGTGAACTCACACAAAATGCAATAACAACAACAAAAACAAGTCACAGCACATCGTGTGTTTTGTCCTTGCTAAAACACTGGGGTCCTTGGAGGGGTGAAATGACACACATCCAATCCGTATGTATTCACTGTGTTACATTTTAGCTGGATACCCTTTAACATTCTTTATTCCCCGTTAATTTATTTGAATGAGTCTTTCAGATTAGTAGGATGGTCAAGAAGGGGGGAAATACTATATTCCTGGAGAGTGTAAAAGCAGCCACGTTATAATTGAAACTTCAGCACAGAAAATAGAGCGATAAAGGAATGACAGTTAAGTAAGAAGCTTATTGTACGTTTTCTTATTTGCTTTTAAATACAAATATTCTAAACATATTTTATTGCAAACAAAGTCTACTACTTGAGATTGAAAAGCAGAAGACAGACTTGTATAAATGTATGAGAATGAGTAAGAGACACAGGTGTCAAGAAGGCAGGGGGTACACGGCCAGCTAATGTAAAACATGAATTTATTAAGAAAGCCAAACCATACTTGCTTCACTAAAAATTTTAGTGCTTGATGTTTAAGTAAGCATTATGGAAGGCACTTGCATTTTCAGATGCACACAATTTTAGCAAAGAAGCTAAAAATATTTCTTTGCAAGAACAAATTAATTGGCTTTATAACTTACGCCGAATCAATACAGCAGCTGTACACTTAGCAGCCGGCAGCATAGCGTTGTCAGGAAAGGTGCTTTTTCACTCTGTTTGCAAAGAAGACTTCAGATAAACAATACAGTTTATTTACAGTTACTGTCATCAAATACATAAGACTATTAGGAACTCCATTTGACCTGTAAAAGGACTATTGTTTTTTAGGTGAAATTATTTGCACTATTTGACCACACTTAGCTTTAAGATTTGATGTTTCTCAAAGTCAATGAATGCTTTATTTTTATATTCTAAACAATCCCTAATGATGCCAATATCCAACCCCCAGAGCTGTTTAACTATGACTAACCAGGGGCTTCCCCTTCAGCATTCAAATGACTGCAAGATAGTTTAAATATTAATATTCAAGTGCAAACTATTTGCTGACTCAGAAAGTGTTATTCCCATGTTGAATAATGACTGTCTTAATATTTACTTCAAAGTCCTCTAAAATAGAATGTGAATAATTAATGGCCAGCTCCCTCCCTGGCAGATCTCCTTACAACCTCAGCCCTGTGTCTATTCAAGTAGCAATAGTTTCTCATCACTCAGTTTCATAAGCACAAAAGACGAGGCAGAATAAATGCCCAGCTAACTGCAAATTCAGATATTCCAAACCTTGCTTGTGTGTTTTTAAGTGGAAATTTTAATCATTGTTAACAGCTTAAGAACATTTATTTCAATTTTTTCACATTCATAAAAAGGGTAAAAGATAAGAGTGCAAACAAAATATTGTTGCCTTTTCCTTACACTTCATCCTTGAGAGCCCCAACTTCTGATTACTTACAAAATTATAAAGACATCCTAAAAATAAGTGTGCACTTTAAACTTGTATATATGTGCATATAGAGATAAATGATTGAGGAATATTTCCTTTCTCAATAATTGCATCTCTGATTTTGGCATTAATATTTAACTGATACCTAATTTAGCAGAATATTTACTTCACTAATTTTTAAATATACGACATACTTCTACGATGAAAGCAATTTCATCTCTGTTTAAAGAAATCCACTGAACACATTAACAAGACCAACAGGGCTCATTTCTTAAATAAAAATCTCCATGTATAATATGTTCAATTACTTTGAACTGTAGCAAATGGAATCAAAATAAACAAAGCTATATGCGTTACCATTATTTGATAGGCTTCTATGATGGGCTACCCATAACAATTCTTACTTTTATTAAGAAACCTATTTGATCCTTTTGCCTGTGTGATACAGAATATTGTTCATGGAGGAAATACTCTGATTTGACATTAACACAAAATCTACTTTATAACACCAAATAAACTATTTGAACACACACTGAACAGTTCATCTATTTCTGTAAAACTCCTGCATTCTCGTAATACAAGAAATGTGCTAATAAGAATAAACCAAGGAACTCTTTACTCACTAAAGGGAAGAATAGCAGAGTATTTCTCAGTCCCACATTTATTAGGTCCAATACATGTAAACAACTGCACAGAAATCCTATTTTAACTTTGCTATTTATCTTCATTAAACTAACCCATGTTCCTGATGGGCTGCACAAAAGACATTCATTTTACCATGCATTTGATGAAAACATTGAGTTTTATGAGGATTTATTTATTACATTAGCCTCTAAACAAAACAGGGGGTCTCTCTTTTGCTTTTGTCATGAGCTCACGTGATTAGAAATACTCTCTGGATAACTTCTGGTGAGGAAAAGCTGAAGGGATGGTTCAGGGCCACCACAAGCTCTGAAAAGACATCCCATTTCACTCCTGCCACATGACGGCTCTCCTGTTTTCGCCTGGCTTGCAAAGAGCATTAGCCCCGCGATGCCATTTGCATCATCACACAGCAGGGGGCTTCAGCCACCACGGCTCTGGGTTAATCTTCACCCACCTCTTTACACACGGAATCTGCAGAAGATTCCTGGTGTTATTATTATTATTTTTTTTGATACTACAGAGCTGCACTCCAAAAAGGCTTGCCATTTCCAAATAAAATGTTGGCAATGAGCTTCTACTTTTAAATATTTTAGGTTCAATCAGTAAATTTAAATCATGCCCTTCATGTTTTCATGGAAGGAGTTTGTAATCTAATTGAATGCAAAATATCTGGGACGTTTAATGTAAAAAAATGGATAGGAAAACTTCATGTTAAGAACAACTGATCAGATTGCATTCCTTTAAAGATTTACATCAAGAGCTGTTAATATACTTTGCTATAGAAAAAACACCGTTTTCTAAATTAATACAGCTTACAAAATGTTGAAACTCTTAACTATGTTATTTAACAAATCAAGAGGGCTGATCTACAAAGAGAAGGGACCCTGTAACTCCATCAGAATTAGAACACAGTACCCATCCTTCAGTCCCACACTATTTATTATGCATCTACTAAATATAGAACAAGATGATTGCCCAGATAAGGCAGGCTCAGGGCTTGCCCTCAGGAAGGTTAAGTTGAAATAGCATTTTGGCTCTAGAGCTGATTTAGAGGGTGAACAAACCAGTGTCTTTCTAGTCCACAAAGCACTTCCGACTTCAGCTTGTGAGTTCTGCTTTCTTGGTTTGTGAATTTCTTCCCTGTGGTCTCCTCAACCTACTCAGCCAGCTGCTACACAATGGGCGATTTTGCCTAGGAGGTTGAACAAAGTCTATTAAAAGGAGGACTCTTCTTCAATAAATCTGATAGAATGCACGTCAGCATGATCAAATAAAACATCAATATGATAGGTCATTATTTTATTAATGTAGCCAAAGTCTTTCCTAATCAATAAATCTTACATTTCAATCATCTGATACCCCATAGACTCCTTACTTTAAAAAAGAAAATTGATATCATTTGATATTGATTTTTAGGCCACTTTAAAATGCATGCTTAGGAAGTCTTCCAACATTTTTGCACTTCCATTTGTGCTTTAAGTGATTTAAGCAATTTTTGTCTCTAAGAAAAATGACATTATCTCACTATTTAAATGTGGAGCAAATAATTTTCAAGTATCTTATCTTCTAGTGGAGAAGGCAGGAACAGGCTATCTCAATTGATGCTTACCTTTGCTGTATTACGTTTCCAGAGTTCTAACAGTCATAGAACTAGGGAAAAGAAAATAAAGTAAGCTTCCCTATCTTAATACAGAGCTAGTCCAGAAGCTCCTCCTATCGGCAAGGAGATTTTCTTAATTACTCAATGTCTCGTGTTTGACTCTTTAAGTCAGAGTCATTGGCTCTTACTCGTATATATTGACTCTACTTTTCAATGTTGCAGCTGTTAACCAAAAAAGGGAGAAGGGAGCTATACCCCAGGAACTGCATTCGGCGTAAGAAATGGGCTTGATGAGACTGAGGTTATTATATGTAGAGGTAAAGGAGTGGAAGCAACATGCTTTTAGGAAGTATTGTTATCAGTATTTTATTAAATGAACATGAGTGCATTTTGTATCACTTTTGAAAATACATAAATGAAAGCTCCTGGTGCATACTGAGGCTAGTCATATGTCTGTCCAACTGATCCTTAATGTGAGAATATTTATTTCTAAATATAATGAACAATTTAACAGAATGTTCCATGTTCCAGCAGTTGTGTTGGCTGTGATTTTGTGCAAGATGAACTCTAAAAAGGAAATAAACTTCTCAACAAAATCAAGGTCTATGTGTGTGTGTGTGTTTTCTGGCTCGATTTTTTCCTCTTTTTTTGCACTTTCTGGGACCATTTCCTTTTACCCCAGACAGTCTCCATCTTCGCAGGGCCTCCTCAGGCATGGAGAGGGATCCACCTTCAGCCAAGGTTAGCAACTGAACTGGATCTACTCTGCAGCCAAGAGAAGTCTTAGTTACAGGTGGCAAGCTTTCACAATCTCACTCTAAAGAAATACATTTCTCTAAAGTATCCCTTGCTCCTAACCCAAGTTTTCCACTGTCTGTGGTGCAGAATAATAAGAAAAGGATGCCTGAACACTGAATCAAATATTGTCTAATTTCAAGTTATACGTTGGTCAGAAACATGTTTATTTTCTAACTAGTCGTATCATAAAGACCCATTGGGGATGAGCTGATAGATGTTGTAGAGTAAAACTATTCAAACCTTTTTTTTTAAACTAATTTTATCATTGACTTGATTCTCACCATTGGCTTATCACTCTTTATATTAACAAGCCAAAAGATTGATTTTGCTTCTCAGAAAGTATTAAAAAATAATGATGATACATAAAACACAATGAAAACAGAGAGGAGATATGTTCAAATGAGTCTTGTATAAAATAATGTATATTGCAAGAAAAGGGATAATAATATAAAGGATAAATAAGTTGATGAGTATTACTTTGTGACCGGATACAGTGTTGCTAAGGCTAAAAATAAGAAGCTGTAGACTGTCTTTAGTCTTTGCCTAGTCATAACTACCAGCAAGCAGACCAGACTCCCCACAGCCAAAATCACTTGCTCACCAGTGCCCCCAACCACCCCTTCCTTCCCTGCCCATAAAAGGAAAGACCTGCTAAGTATTTAACCTGTGTCCAGGAAACAGAGCTTTTATTTTACAACCTAACCAAGTCTTAATAAAACAGTAGGGTGGTGGGAGAAACATAAACCTGAACGCTGAAGGAATGTTTTCAGCCAAGACTGCGACCAGGAAGGCACGAGCAATTTGTCTGAGCAGAAACTGACAATATCAACAAAGTGTGATGTGCCTGTGAAGCAGTGTTTGATAAATGTGAGGCAGCCATAAACATGAGAAGACAATCCAATGGTGCTTTGCTCCCCCTCCCCTCTTCTAGTTTTTTTTTTTTTATCTTTTTTTCTTTAAACTCTCCCTGTCTTTTGCTGTATTCGTATGACCTGATCTAAGATGCTCTAAGTACACAGGTATCATCCGGCTGGTGCTCTTTCTCTGGTTGCTGTATCGGACACTTTATTTATTTATTTATTTATTTATTTATTTATTTATTTATTTGGACCTGCTGCTGCTTGCAGTGGTGCATTTTCTCTGGCATACACACCCACACCCTTCCACCACCACCCCCAGTCTGCTGTGAAAGCAGCACTATCTTCATCATTGCTTTACATACTTAATAAAAGAGACCCATGCCCTTAATAAAAAGAGAACGCAGCTGATGGAATCTCTCCAGGTAGAGAAAGTAAATCCTCCTCCAGGCTGACAGAGGCACCAGCAGACAGTTATTTTGCAGTGCACCGAATAGACAATTCACAGGGAAATGTTGAAGGCAGAGAGGAGGCGACCCCCAAGTGCAGTCCATTGCCCACATGCTTTATAATATATAATCTTCTCGCACCAACTGCAGCAGCGTGTGCAATGATGTGCTGGGGCCAGCACACACATTGGCAGGGAAAACACATCCAGCAGTGTCGAATGTTCATCACAATCATCAAATTAACTGATTTCCCCACATCACACTCCCGTACCCGGGGGGGCGGGGGGGGGCGCGCTCCCACACACACGCGCGCGCGCACACACACGCACACAAGCTGAGAAATGCAAGTTACTGAGAGGTGAAGTGGGGTCTCTGGAAGGATGTTTCAGCACGGATTAGAAAAGCAAGTAACGTGTCAGCCAGCTGCCCGGGTTACTTGGGAGGACCGGGCTGTGAGCGGTGGGAAATCGGACGAGGCGGCGTAAGCAGGAAGAATGGGCTGTCTGCCTCCTATGGCACATGACATCTGAAATTTGCATCCAACATAAAATACACGAAATTACCACAAAATACCCTAAGAAATATCTCTGCAAGGTCAGTGAGTTAATTCAGGAAAACGGTGTACACTGCCTCTTATTTCATATTCATAAATATGCATAAATAAAATACACTCCTGATCCATATCCCGGAGGAGGACAGCGGAGAGGATGCATTCCAAGAACTTGCTGAAAGATGGTTCATTGACCTCATTTAAATCCTCCAAAGGCCGATTGGGGTTTGCACGCCCGTGGGTCTACGTGTGTCTTACTTTCCCAGGGACGGATGCATGCGATCAACTTATCTTTGCCCAAAAGACGCAAATGATGACAGAGGGGTTGGAGGTGGGCAAAGATTTAAGAAGAAATCAAGAGTCACCCAGCTTTAACAAACCCTATCGACCAGCATTTCACATCCATCCTCCCTGAACCTCACACTCGAGCCATACCCTATACTACTCTCTTCAAAGAATCAGTCTTCCGCCTTAGGCTTTGCCCACCCAGCCCGAGAACCCGCCTCCACCTCCACGATCACTCCAGAGCGTGCTCTCCGCATGCACTCCTGTCCAAACATTGCCATTTAATTCCTAATCAGCATCCTCCTCCCATTCCACACATCCTCTTCCTCCCTCCTTCAAAAGAGAGAGAGGGGCTAGGGTGAAGTGCACCCCAGGTCCCTGGCCACTCCGCATCCAAACCCGGTGATTTGCATAATCGCAATGTTGCGAGCGGTTTCCCTCCACTGCGGTCACAGGGGTGCTCACATTTCACGTGAAATAATAATATTCATTACGGAACGAAGCGGCAGAGAGCTGATAGAGATGGCAGGGAATCTAAGCGAAAATCCCTAGCAGTAAAGTAACTGCTAGGGGGCATCTATTTCTTGGCTGGGGGCAGAAGAAAAGAATGAGAAGAAAAGAAAAAAGGCAACCACCCAGGCTGAATAATTTCAAAAGTCGATTTGTTGATAAAGTGGATTGGGGTCTTTTAAATTGTCCCTTCTTCTCGCCCTCCTTTTATTTCTTGGTTTATGTATTCCTTCCTGCGTTTTCGTTTTTTCCCTTTTTCCTTTCCTTTCCTCTTTTCTTCCCTTTTCTCTCTTTTTTAAATCCCAGACAGTCCCCTCTCGCTTCCTAGGTGAATGACACGTCTCACAACACATCTCCCCCCCCCCCCCCCGGGAATGTTATTGCAATGCACACGGTGCCGCCGCCGCCGCTGCCTCGCCGTCTGGGCAGCTCGCTCTCAGACTCTCACTCACTTTTAAAGACACAAGGATACGATGATAGTGGGGAGAAGGGGAAAGAGAAAGGCGACCCGAAAAGGGGTAGGTTAAAGAGATGAAGAGGGTCGGTCAGGAGCGTGGTGTGGGAGGTGGCTGCTGGGAGGGTGTTCAGAGAAGGCACAAGTTGCCAGCCAAAAGGCGTGGAGGGCGGGGGGGTTGGCAGGGGTGGAGAGTAAGAGATGTAGGAAGCTCAGGTGGATGAAAAGGCAAAAGGTGCCGCTTAAGGGGCTGCCCGCTGGGAGAGCAGGGCTGAGCCAGCGCTGGAGATTCGGGGGCTGGAGCAAACTGCCACTGCCCCCTGCCGCACCGAGGAGCTGGGGGAGGGGGTGGAAATCTCTGGGGACGGAGGGGCTGGAAGGGGGAGAGTGGAAATATGGGGTGGAGTAGGGATGATGGGGAATGGGCGTGAAGTTGATGCTCCCCGCGGCGGGGCGGGGATTACCTTGTAGCAGGAGCCCGCAGACACTGTAGAAGCGGAGCACGGCGCTGCGTTTCCAAATCATGGTCCCTTCTCTAAAGGGTTAGGGGAGGCACGAGGGGGCAAGGAGAGGCTGGTGAGAGGGCCACCAGAGTGCAGGGCTCCGCTGGTGCTCTCCTCGAGGCGCCCGCCGGACCCCCGGTCCCCGCCGCTGCGGTGTTCGAACCCGCGGACGCGGATCGGCAGTAGCAGAAGCGGCGGCGACGAAGCACCCGCAGAATGGGGTTTCGGTGGGCGAAATAGTTTCTTCTCCTCCTCCTCCTGCTGGTGGTGCAGCCGCCACAGCCCGTCTGCCAGGCACGGGTTCGGAGCTTGCCTTCCTCTCGGTGCGCACAGCAAGTCCCCGCGCCCGCCGGGGCTGCCCGAGCAGGTGGTGCAGGGACGCCGGAGTGTCGGAGAAGGTGCAGACCGGAGCTGCAAGGAGTGGGTAGGTCACGTCAGGGAGGGGCAGGGGGAGAAGGGGCACATGCAAGCAGCAGCCGCCGCACGCGCTGGGGGTGTCTCGGGGTCCTGGGAGGGGAGGTGGCGGCGGTGGAAGCAGAGCTAGTGGCGGTAGCGATAGCGGCGGCGGTGGCTCCTGGATGCTCGGGCTGCAGTAGCAGCAGTGGCAGTGGCGGCGGCGGCGGCGGCGGCGGCGGCGGCGGCGGCGGTGGCGGCGGCAGCGGCGGCGGCGGCGGCGGCGGCGGCGGCGGCGGCGGCGGCGGCGGCGGCGGCAGCGGCGGCGGCAGCAGCTCTACAGAGCACCAGACACAAGGGCAAGCTCAGCGCGGCGGAGGCCCCGCCCCCAACCTGGCTAGGACAGACACCGCCCCCCGGCCAATAGAAACGCACCCACCCACCAGTCTTGGCCAATGAGGGCATGGGGTGGGTGGAGACAGGCGCCGGGAAAAACAAACAGGCTTCTCAAGGACCCTTCGGGCAGAAGGAACTGAAGCCCCCATGCGGACAGCCCCAACGGGTCTCACCTCTTCAGAGCTGTCTCGCCCTAACCTGCAGAGCATACAGCAGCCTTCATTAATTAGTGCCTTGCGCTAGGAAAGGGTTCAGTCAATCGTCACCGCGAGGGGGCGGGGTTAGCCCTGTCCTCAGCACGTTCTGGACTCGTGGGACAGGTCCTGGGTGCGAAGTTCTTTTGCTCATTTGGACTCCTAGAGCAGATGGTAGCTGCACCTGCCCACTCACCAGCTGCAGTAGTGTTTTCTGACGCTCCCAGCGCCAAAAGGAAAAACTGTAGAGGGCGTGGGAGAGGCTAAGTATAGGGAGCGGAACACCTACCTGCCTAAAGAACTGGTGTGGCAGGGGAGGAAAAAGGGACGGATGGAATTATTATTATTTTGTTGTTGTTGTTCTCCAGAATTTTGACTTATTCTAGGCATATTCTCAGCAAAGCCTAGTGGGTGACAGTACCAGTCTTTCTTGGGAGCAGGCAAGCCCTGGTTTAGATCCCATAGCTGTCACTTCTTGCTTTAAAATGTTGGATGATTTTACTTGAGCGTTGAAATCTGAAGTCTCCTCAACTGCAAAGCAGGGATAATAATAATAATATTTAACTCTTAGAATTGTTAGGGTTAGTTGAGAATGCAACCATGTTAGTGCATGACCACCCAATATGTTAAGTGCTTTCTAAACGGTGGCGCTAGCTGTTTAGTGGAATGTTTCTAATTCAGGATAGCAGGAAATCTTAGGCAATCCCCCATAAATATTTTAACAACAGCCTTGGGGAAGAGAGAAAAAGCCTAACTGTACTTTCTTCAGGGACTGAGCCAAAGGTAGTCATAGAAAGGAACTGAGGAACCTGGGAAGAACCACCTCTATAAATCAGCACCTTGAAAAGTGTTCTTTGGAAGAGGAGATATAAACGAGCAGTACAGAAATTAGTCAGAAGTTGTGTTTCCAAATTAGCTTAATTTCCAGGCTTTTCCCTATGACCAGTTTTTAATTGAATGGAATTAGCAGATGATGGAGTAGTTCGGTAGTGTTAAATCAGTCACACAATAAATAGTCTGTTTTGCTTGAGAGACTATACAATAGAAACATGCAAGCAAGAAGACAGAGGGAGAGATGAGAGGCAAGATCAATATTGATGCCCTTCCGTCTTTCCCATTTGTTGCTTACTCTGCCACAACCTTTTGCAAATTCAACCCTTGCCTTTTAACTAATGATCCATTCACTTCGTTGTCCACCTTTCTCCCTAGGTTCTCAAAATTAAGAAATAAAGTGTCCATAATAAAAGGGCAAGTGGACTCTAGAAGAAAGAAGATGTGTGAATACTTTTGTTATTGTAGAAGGTAGTTGCCTACTGTGAGTTTTAGTTGTTAGGGAAGTCAGTAAGTCTAAAGACACTGCTATCATTTAAACTATTGTGAGCATCAATAAACATATGAAATTATAATTATTATTGAGCCTCGGTTAGGCTTTGTGTCAGGAAAATATAATAAGTGGAAATACCAAAGAAGTTAGGGTTTCTTTATTGAAAAAGTAGTCAGGATTCCTGGGTTCTAGTGTACATCTTGTTGATACCTATGTGACCTTGGGCATGTGTTTAACTACCTTGACCCTCAGTTTCCTCAGCTATAATGTGAGGGAGCTGCATTTGATGATTTCTAATGTCTCGCTGAGCTAATACACACACACACACACACACACACACACACACACACACAGTGTGTGTGTGTGTGTGTGTATGTATATATATATACATATATATATATATGTATATATATATATATATAATCATTACTCTAAGATCATTAGATTCAAGAAAATACTCCAACTGAACATGAGTATCTCAGCATTTCTAATCAATGCTCAGAAGCAAATCATGTTTTTTGTTCTCGTTGGTAACTAGCAGAGTAATTAGGACTTCTACACTGAATTAGTCTATAGGTTTGTTACATAGTATGTGGTCCTAAGGCCAGGATCACTATTACCTGGTAACTTGTTAGAACTGCAGAAACTCAAGCCCTACCCCATGCCTACAGAATCAGATTGTCCATTATAGCAAGATTCCAATGTGATTTCTGTGTACACAAAATTTGAGAAGCACTAGTCTTCAACACTGCTTTACTGAACACTCAACCCCAGGGAGCATCTCAGTGGGTGTTTTAGTGTTCTATGAAATGGAGGAAACTAAAATCTCAGAGAATTTTTGTGAAATTACTATTATTAGAACCCCAGGAGTCTTTGTTATCACAACAAAAAAGGAAATATTTTTTTAACTATGGAACAAATGAATTAATTTAATTACATAGTATAAAATAGTTGCAAGTTTGACTGTGATGAGATGCATGAACTTCCATGTGATGGAAAGTTCTCTTTAGCCCCTACACCCAGGAGACTACAAGAAGGTTTGCACTTATTCCAGTCCTAGGGGGAAAAAATAGCACTCAAATCATGAGCTCTGGGTATTTGGATACATAGTGTCACTTCAAATAAACAGAACAGATAACACTGTTTCTGAAATAGTCTATTCTTAAATGCTATTAATTTTGAAAAAATCAAATACTCGATGGTTGTAAGATCTTTCAATATTTTAAAGTATAACTGCAGTCAAAATATTAGAGTTGTCACATGAGTAAATTCATTTCTAACACTTAGAACATGTATTAGAATGCAATTAAATATCTTTAAATATCTTCAGTTCATAGTTTGGGGGTTATTATTGTCTACATATTTTATTAGGAAACCCACAAATGAACTGACCATTTATGAATTATCAGACTGAATTTTATAAATTGCCAAAAGATGGCATCTATCCATGCATCCCTATATGCAATGGTATAAAATATTAAACATATTTGGGAGATTTTTCTCATTTCTTTTACATTTTAGTAAATCTCAACTTTTATTTCCAACTTAATACCTGTTTATAAGGGGAATTTGGTAAACATAAAATATAAAAAAAAGTTTAAAATTACCTTTATCTCCTGTCTCACTCCTCCCTTGCCTACAAGGTACATAATATTAAAGGTCTTTCATCCCCCTATCCAATTTCATATCTAAGAACTAGGTATTATCAATAATTCAGAGGAGGTTCTTTCCAACTTTTTAATATAATCTCACTTGTGTGATGTGTGGAAGAGTACATTTCCATTGAAAATGCACTTACCTATGTACTAGATATCTTTATTTTCTCACCATACTCACTCCCCACACTTCCTAACTTCCACCTGTGTCCTGGGTTTCTTTCTTGCCCTCTGCCTTCCACACAGTCCCCCTGCTAAAGAATATGGAACATCAAGGGTGAGTTTGCATGTCACCCTTGTGCCGGGGCCACACGACCCTCTGAATCATTCCAGTATTAGTACGTGTGCTGCTGAAGTGAGCACAGAAATTTTCTTTACCTTCCTTATCGTTAAGCCTTGTATTCACCTTCAATTCATGGTGAACATGTATTTTTTAAATATTTCATTTCATGTTTTGAAGTACAGCTTAAATGTAGAGAAATTAATGCTTGAAATGCAAGTCAGTCATTTAACACTCACATTAAAAGTTATGTAGAAATACCACATTCTTTGTCCCTGCCTTGGACGTGATAGTCTCTTTGCTTGTACAATCACAGAATAGGATGACAGCCTCCTCCTCCCACAATAGTACCATAGATATTAAAATTATTTTAAGATAGATTTCACAGATGAGGCTATACATAGTTTGTACTTTATGACTGTTTCTACACCAATTTGAGAGAACTGGGAATTGTCGTGATTGGGATGTTTATGTATTTTTTATCTACAAAGAACAAAGTGATTTGTTAACAGTTTTAAAGGTAATGGATATGATAATTAACTGGATGAGGTAGATCCTTTCTCAGTGTGTGTGTGTGTGTGTGTGTGTCAAGTCACCACAATGTACATTTTATATATCTTTCAATTTGTCAATTATACTTAAGTAAATATGAAAAAATAACACAAAACAAGTTTTAATTGTGACAAAAATTAGTGAAGTGGCAATGGGAAATTATTGTGTCACTTTTTACCACTGCAGATAAATTTCCTGGGATTTCACATTAGACTTATTTATATTTATCTTTTAAATATTAAATTTAAGTAACATAGCTCAACAGTTTAAATACACAGTCATTATAGACCACCAGGACTAAAAATCTAAAAATCCATGCTAAATCGACTCTCATAGTAAATTGACTCTTGCAGTAAATTGACCTAGAAAAGGAAATTTTATGGGCTGATGAAAGTGTAGACCATTGTGGAAGAAAATAAGCTTATTTAATACTGGAAGGATTGATTGTCATTATCCATGCACACCAGCATTTTAAATAGGAGATAAGCTACTTATGTGGCAGGGCTGTGAAGAATCCTTGGGTATAGAATAGAGTACCTACAGTATAACACATAGCATACAGTATTACATATATAGGTATATATATGATGCATATATGATAGTAATAGCAATATTTACTGCTTTAAAATGTATTATTAACTTAGCATTTTGTTATTATTTACAAAACATTCAATTCCTCCATCAGAATTATGACATTATTTTACCCAACCCCATCAGAAATGCCTTACTGATACAATTTCAAATTATATTGGTCATAGTATAAAAAAGTTTTGAAAAGAAATTCATGGATATTTAGAAATTTACCATCTCAAGATGAGCTGTTCCTGTACTTTTACATAAATAAACAAGCTGGCACTATCACCAACATCTATAAATTCTCTCATTTGAAAAGATGCACTCACTATATCTAGAGTAAACTGTGATGTTATGCAGTGTAACTTCTACCTCCATAACAATTGAATCTAAATGATCCAAGGTATATGGCCATCTCATACTTTCTTAAGTTCATCAAGAGTGATAATTCCCTTTTCTCCATTTCCCTCCAATCAAGCAAACATTCACCCTGTTTTCTAGAAGATGCTATCATCCTAGTGTTTAATAGCAGCTAATATGTAAAACAGCAGTTTTGCAAAAGACCAAAGATGAACCTGTCCTGGAGATGACTGTCAACTCTTGGACAATGATATTGGAAATGGGCTTTAAAATATTAAAACAAAATAATCAACCTTCTCAAAATATGGCTCTTCATTCATTCAAGTCAATTTTATGCCTGCCATGAAATTTTTCTATTTGGAGCTTTTCTACATGGGGATGGATACTCTTATTCAATATCATCATGTAAGTTATTGCCTAACTTTAGCAAGCACTCTGTTCAGATGTGATGTTTTCAGAGAGGCATTTACTGATGATCCTCTGCCCCTCCACTCCCACCCATCTAGTCCCTTTTGGCACATCATCCCTGTTTTAGTTTTCATCATGTCCTTTATAAACCTGAACTTACAATATTTAACCCATGTGTTTACTTGAATATTGATTTTTCTCCCCAGCTAGAATGCAAGCTGCAAGAATGCTGGGACTTTGGTTCATCAGCTGGATTTTTCAGCTATGAGAAAGAGGTGACACATAGATAATTACTCAATATACATTCATTGAAGTAATGGGTGTATCCATCCAAAGCTGACTACACTCTAGTTTAACTTGTATAAATACAGATTCACTTATTTTTACCTCTTTGTGTCTTTTTCTAAGGCATCATTTTCTTTATTATGTAAGTCTTATGTATTCTTAAGTGGAACAACCAAACTAAAAATTCAGCACTTATAAAATAAAAAATATTCCATGTAGATTTTATTAACAAAAGAAATGCATTGGTTGGTAAAATGCAACTATGTAGGAATAAATGAAAAAGACACCCAGTGCAAGTACTTTAGTAATTCCACTCCCTCATGTGTAACCATTGTTGACCATTGTTTAGTATTCCTGATTTTTGTTTCAACAGCAAGTAGTTTGGAATAAATAGATAGAAGTAATTAAAGTGTACATTACTGTTTTCTAGTCATCTCTGCATTCCTTTGTCTTGAGATTTTCTTTCATTTGTACTAATATTTAATATAATTTATGCTAGGAATATTACAGAGTTCTTCTAGCTTGATTAGACTAACAATAAGAAAACCACCTAAGGATCCAGTTTTTGATCTACATTGACCAAATAAAAGGAGCTGTGTTGGTAACCCAATAGCTTAGATAAAGAACTATGAAGAACCCTATGACAATGACAAAGAGAGAACAAGAGAGAGAGAGGGAGAGAGAGAGAGAGACACAGAGAGAGATTGAGAGAAGAGAGATCATGAGAAAATGACTCATGCAATTATGGAGGCTGAGCAGTCCTATAATATGCTGTCTACAAGCTAGAGATGACCCAGGAAGATCAGAGATGTCGTTTGAATGAAGGCCTGGGAACTGGGAGGCTAATGGTGTAAATCTCAGTTAAAGGGCACGAGAAGAATGACGTCCCATCTCATGAAGGCAGGCAGGCAAAAAGTGGAAATATTCTTTCTTCCTCTGCCTTTTGTTTCCTTCAGGCTCTCATGAGATTGGAGGCTGCCTGCCCATTTTAGGAGGCAATTTGCTTTACAGAGTCCATGGATTATTTGAATTATTCAGTCTGCTGATTAAAATGTTAATCTCATCCAGAAACACCCTTCCAGACACACCCAGAAAAAATATTTAACTAAATGTCTGGGCACCCTGTGTCCTAGGCAAGAAGACACATGAAATAAACCATTATATTTTCCTTTGATAAGTATAATATTGGCATTCATCATCACTACCATGATGCAAGTATTTTCAAAATCTAGGTCTCAATTCCACACATGAAAACTCATAGGAAATCAGGTTTACCTCAGATATGCCAAAGTCCTGCCTAATATATGTTTATTTTGCTATAGATCTGTCCCTTTCTCATAAAATTGATAGTAAAACTCCCATTCTCTTGGTAGTGGCGGGGGGAACCCTGTTACCCAGAGTGTTATCTTACATCATGGCTTTATTAAGACAGCCAAGGGCAAGTAAATTCTTTAGTTGCAAGCAACATAAATCCAAATTAAATTGGCTTAAGCAGAAACCAAAACATCAAAAAACTACTAGTAAATTTAACTTAAACGTCCATGGTTAGGGTTACTTTGGTTCACCTTTATGCAAAGGCTTAATGGTTCTCATTAGGATTGTGTCTTGTTTCATTCAAACCTGAATTCTTATTTCTTCAGATTAGTTAAATCTTATACTGGTTCTTTAGAGAAGCCAAGAGTGTCCATAGATATCTAGACCCATGCCACAATGATATTGAGGGATAAGGAGAAAAGAGAAAAGCAGTTTCTTCCATAGCTTTAACACAACTCCTCAAGTGACTTAGAAACAACCCATCTTTGATGTCATGCCCATCCTTCAGTCTCTCACTCTGCCTGACTGACCAGTGACAGCAAGTGTGTGGATATGTGACTCATTAAACTACCTCACCAAATGGGAAGGCGAGTCCTAAAGTAGAATAGATGTTGGGCAGACAAAATGTAACAGATGTCTACTACAGAATGCAATAAAATTGCAGATTTTGATACAAGAAACATTTACCTTGACAAGAGTGATATTTTGCTACCTGTAATATTTAGGATGAAGTGTCAAAGACAGTCTGGAGCCCTTCACAGTCTACACAGTAGGATCTTAATAATTACAGAACAAATAAACACACTGCAGTAATGAAGTTATCACTATGGGTAAAATTTAGAAGAGGCTAATCCTCAGATATTATACAGCCGAAAGATTACTTCTCTGCTTTTCTATGATAGCTCATAATACTGTGTATCTAAGTGTCATATCAGCTCTTGAAAATTAAGAACAGTTTAATGCTGATTAATTTCCAGTATTTCCCTCCTACAGTTTCATATATATATATATTTCAGAACGACTTAGAGTCACTACTGTGGTTACTGCCTGCATCCTTAGCTGTTTTCCCCCGTGTACTATCCTGAACTTGTCGCTATTAAATTTCATACTGTTTTTGATGGATGACTTCTTTAATTTGTCAAGGTCATTTTAAATTCTACTTTAGACTCCTAAGATCAGAAAACTTTTCCCAACTGAATATCGTATTGGATGTGCTCTTAATTCTATTATGTAAATCTTTAACACACACACACACACACACACACACACACACACACACAGTCATGGGAAGTCTAAGCATGAATGGTGCTACTACACTAGTTGGTTCTACAGAAAAGAGTTTATCATTTTGGAGGATCTGAACAGTCACTTAGAGTTAGGTGAAATAGAGTTAGCTTGCAAATTCCCTCTATTGCGTGTGATTGCTTTCAAAGGAAAAATATATTCAGTGCAACTGTGTCTATGTACTTATACAGGCAAGAGTGTAGGATGAGCAGAATTCAGAAGCCTAGTATTAGAGAAAAGGAAACACTAACATGGAGACCCAAAGAGAAATTATGAATTCTGTTATGAAAACGGAAATTTGAGACTACAATGCTTAGAAAAAGATACCAATTACAAGACAAAAGCACAAGAAATTGATAATTAACTATATGTGTTTTATGTATGGATTCCTAGTTGGCTCAAGGTAAAGATTTTTGTTGTTTTTGTTTGCTTGTTTGTTTTTTTTTTTTTTTTTTTTTTTTTTTTTTTTTTTTTTTTTTTTTTTAGGATTTTGATGATCTTGAGCCCTCAAGTAGAGGCACTGGGTACCACTGCCCAAAATATGGAAAACAGGGTTTGAGATCTAGGAAATTCTACAACCATGCTTATATTTTTCTTGTGGTTATTTAATTTAGTTCTGTGTTTGAGTTACATGTGTGTGGATTATTTTAACCAACTACCTTCACAGAATAAAATGATTCCGTCAGTATATTACAAATGACACATAAAGTGATTCATGACTTTTCTAAGGTCATAAAGCATTTTAAATAGAAAGAGAATAATAATACAAAATGTTTCTTGACACACAGCCAAATGTTAAAGATGTCATATTTCCACAACACCTTTGTTACAGTCTTATCAGGTATTGTTTACTCACTGGATAGTTTTGTCAAAAATGGTATATTAGCTATCTTCAAAAATGTCTCTGTCATGTGAAATCAACTTGAAAATTGAAAGATCACATGTGCATTACACCAAAACATTTAGACAATTTTTAAAATTATTCAGTATAAAAATATCCCACTTATAATACTCAAGTTTATGTAACTGTTTATCTTAACAACTGGCTTCATAAGAATGAAGTCATCTAGAATTCGACAAGTTGGTAATAAATTAGACAGTAGTGTTTCAGCAAAGAATTATGAAGGAGCAGAAAGACCTAATATTCACTGGCATATTTTTTAATGTGAGATGCTTTTATAGTACCACATGTGATTCTATAAAATAAAACATATCCACTATGACTACCATTTTAAAAATAAAAATGAACTCAGAAAGTTTAAGTATCTTGATTTAGTTTTAAACGTAGTAAATTCCAGACCAATTTGACTTTAAAACTTAGGTATATCCATTACTTCTTTTAAAATACCTTATCAAACACAAACCAAGAGCGATATAAGATTATTACTAAAAAATATGATTTATTTCATCTACACAGAGTCCACAATGTGGAAGTCCTACTGGGAATGAATTCAACACTGTGATCAGATCTATACCCAAAAATAAAAAAAATAAAAACTTTAGTCCTGGTGGAGAATAAGAAAGAAGTGGGAAAGTGTAGAAGTTGCTGGAACCTCAAAGCAATATTTTCCCTCAGCATACATTAGAATATCTGGCGATCCATTCTATAAAGTAAAAACCAACATTATTTTTTAAAGATTTCTTAGTTGTCTCTAAAGACTTCCCAAGAAAAACTTTCCACAGGTTTTTCATGCAAGAGCTTTCTGTACTTAAAACATATTTACAGAAATGGCATTATCAAATATCATTTGAAAATGTCAGTGCCTTTCCTTAGGCACACAAGCTTTCTATATTTTTTCATTTTCCCACTTGTGCTCCTATTATATCTATGGTACATATTATCCTTCTAACTCATAAACTAGATTCCATGCTTTCACTATGGACTTGTAGTCCAAACACTCTACAGGGATTTCATCTTTGCCATATATTCCACTTTACACCATTTAAAAAGGAAAAAACAACGTTTCACCCGATACCGTTAGACCTCCAAAACATTATTTAATAATAAAAAAATCACATCTCAAATAATTATATGAACAATTTTCAAATAACATATTTAAATAAAAATCCTAATTTGAGAATTCTAACCCTTTCTTCCTCCATGAAAGTGGTCACCTTGGTTTGTTCAACATAAATAAAAAATGTATCAGAATCAGTATAACTTAGTATCTAAAATCAGAATCCTGTGTATCTATTTAAATATGAACTAATTTTTTCTCCATGTCTGCATAATTCTGATCACATCATTCCCTAGATTCTGAGATACACTGATTTAAATGGGAGTGAATTTTGCTCACAGCTACCGTGTGTTTTGGAAGAAACAGCCCGCAGCTAAAATTGCCTTTTCTGCTGGCTTTACATATAGGAGGAATTGTAGAATTACAGCAGATTTTTAGCTACCTAACCTTAACAATGGCTTGTGCTATATAAGTTTTTGTTTTAAAAAGGAACTAATAAATAGTACTTTTTATCACCACCTAGGTTCCAAAAATTTTGATCAAGACGACAAAGAGTAAGGTATTAGAAGCCAAAATATTCATTTTTGAGTTAGCAAATGATAAACTAGGACATTGGGAGTTCCCTGGTGGTGTAGTGACTAGGCTTTGGTGCTGTCAACGCTGCGACCTGGGTTCAATTCCAGCCAGGGAACTACCCACATAAAAAAACAAACAAACAAAAAAACTAAGACATTTATGTTAGTCTGACAGTCAAGGGGGCCCACTAGTTGAACCCTGGATTTTCATAGACTGATGCTCACTGTCACAGGGACGGTGGACCTGGAGGAGGGAATCATCATAGGCGGAGAAGTGTGGGCAGCTAGATTAGACTTGTGACCCAAACAAACAAGATCCTCAGCAAAATAGAACGTCTTTTCCCTGTGAGCATTTCACTTCCAAAGTGCAAAAGCGACAAACTAATTATGTCAAAATTACTATTTCAAAAATTACCCATCAGATAGTCACGGTATCTCCATTGAGATTGGGTGAGGCCAAGAGTTTCATAGTTATTGAGACCCCTTCACAGGAAGAAAGCTCTAGGTAAAAGCAGATGTGTTCTCACTAATACCATGACCCTACTATGCCACCATTTTCTTTGATTTTATAGTTGTTCTTTTAACTACCTGGGTGTCACTGTTCATCTATAGACAGAAAGGTGATCTCCCTTTGGGAAAAGATGGACTGTACTTAGGACAGTTCTTCTCTCACCTTCATGATTCCAAGTGCCTATCACAGCCACTATACTTGTGTTGTTTACCTTGGACCCCTGAAGGATGTAAGTGGTAGATAATAAAAAAACTACAACACATTTTTTGGATCAACTGAAAGTCTTCACCATACAGAGGCTAAATAGTCTCTATTGTGTTTCCTAAGTCAACAATGTACATTCCCTTAGTCTAGTATAGTCCATCTAGGCCCCGCAATGAAATTGAAAGCAATGTAGTTCAAGCACAAAATAAATAGATACTAAAATAAAATGCCAGCAACAAAGAGATAACCTAAATTTTAATATAATATAATTGGCCTCCTATTATGAATTTCCAAAGGAAAATGAAAATCACAAAGGTGACATCCCCTCACAAATTGAAGTCCTCAAATGTTGAAACCCAGAGAAATTCAAGTGCAAAATTAAATTGTCTTTGAAATACTATATTTCAAATAAGTTAATGTAACATGTCACCACCCCCCCACCCCAGCTTCCTATTCTGATCAATCTCAGATAGAGGAGGCTCGATGGCTGAGTTCTGTTCCTTCAGGAGTCGATGGCTGAGTTCTGTTTCTTCAGTAGCTACGCCCAGAACTCTCTCTCCTGGAAGGGGGTGAGGTCCTTTGCAAGCAATGGAGTTGCGTTCGCTTAACGCCAAGTCTTTGATGTGACTCGCTTTTATAGACTCCAAAGAGTTAAGAGTGCATGTGACATTCCACAACACAGGCCCCAAGGCTACCCAATGTAGAACAGAAGTCTCTCCTCTACATTTAGAGCACAAAGCTAACCCTTGGCAAAATTTTGTTCTCAGAACTCCTTTCTCCCACTGTAACAGACTATATTGGAGGTTTGGTGTCCCCGCAGGAAAGGAGAGAGGATATAGTAAATCTTGAATTTAGCCTCTCTGCAATGACCTGGCAATAACATTCGGTGCCACATCTCCCAAATCTTGTGAAGGAAGACATTCCTATCACGTGAGTCATCACAGAACTGTGATTATCATATTAACCATCATTCCCCTGCAAGCCATGTTATTGCCAATATTCCAATACTGACCTGAGTACAGGTTCTATCTGGTGACATAGAGACCACACGCTCATATAAACAGGTATTTTCATTTCTGGGTCATTTCTACTGCTTCTTGCAGCACACGCTTCGAGGCCTAGGAAACCTGCCTCCTAGATAATGCTTACCCTCCCACTTTACTTTCAGCTAAAAAGACAACCTCTGAAGGCCAGCCCACAGGGGGCTAAGAAAAATCAACACAAGATGCAGTCTTTCCTGAGCTTTAGTATGACAAACTGTACATAGCATTTCATTATTGCAACATTTTCTGCAACAGTGGGCTAAGTGTCTGGAATTTTGTTACTTGTTTTTTTTCAGTGTTCTTCCATGATCTCATTTTATTCTTCTAGTCCAGAAGACTCAAATGAAATAAGGGAGCCTACCCAGCCCTACCTTCTTAGGTCTAGAACTCAGAGTTTAAAACTAGAACCTCCCTAGTGCTGCTAGCACACGTGAAACACAGCAGACGTGTAGTTTTAAAGTAGCGAATATCGTTCGGCCAACCAGCGCCTAAATGGCCCGTGAAGACACTCTTTCCTCTGGGATTGTGTATCTGCCTCAGCTGTGGCTGCTTAGCAAGGCCTCTGTGACTCGCCAGCCTCTGCCAGGACATCTGCTAAAGCCCTGACTGCCAGCATATATACTCTAAGTGTAGTTCAAGATCAAGCTGCAGCAGACTGAATGCTAACGTTCCCCACATTGGGCCAAGACCACCCAGGCTTTTGCTGAGGCCCGGGTGGCCCATGCCTTGGTTGCTAATCCCCCTGTGCAGCTGTCGTCTGCCAAGGCAGCCTTTAGTTAAAGCCTCTAGCTCAGTGCACAGAAGTCAAAATCCAATAGTACCACTGTCAACGCCCTTGAGACCCAGTATAAGCCCTTAGAGCTCAAGGTCAACGTGCCCTCGAGCACAAGGGCCAAAGCCACATGGCCTAGCTTCTTCAATTCCTTCCTTTGCAAATTTTCCCTCAATTCTTCATATTTGTTTTGTATCTGAGTGTTTCTTACCTCTGAGCCCATTTGGGGGGTCTTTGAGTGACTCAATACTTATCACTGTGGTAACTTGATTCTAGGCTATTTATTTAGTCTACTAACTTTTATTTATTTATTCCTATTTATTCTGTTCTATTATTTATTTTTGCTATTTATTTTAAACTACTTATTGAGAAATAGATAACCAGTTAAGCATTTGGAAGGGAAATAGAAGCCTCAGGACTACTAAGAGAGAAATTGCAGGAGGTAGCTTGGTTGAGAATGTTGTGTGGGGGGCGGGGAGAGTGTGTGCATGTGTGTGTGTGTGTGTGTGTGTGTGTGCATGTGTGTGCGTGTGTGTGTGTGTGTGTGTGTGTGTGTGCGCACGCATGTGTGGTGTATAGAAGAGGGTGTGATAAGCTACTACTTAGTACATGGAGAAGCAGAACCCTGAGGGCATCTCTATCCACAATGAAAAAAAAAATAAGGTTTTGAGACAGTTAAGCACGGCCAACTCATTCTCCAAAAATTCTTCTGGCCTGGAGGGAGTAAATGGGTGGAAAGAGCCAAGAGTATGACCGTGATGGGGATTTGTCAGCAGCATGGAAACATGTGGAATGCAATAGAAGCACACCATCTTACAAAGAATTTTTAAAATGTCGTTTTCTGAAACGTCAACATATTTTTTCTCGCCAAAAGAAGTGCCATATGTAATGGTTACTAATCCCCCTGGCTGGCCCATTTTAACTATTTTAAGTACAAAAAATGTACCTGAAGCACAGCAGTGTAATCAAAAGCACCAGAAAAGCTGTCATATACAATAATCGTATTTAAAATAATGCATTCTAACGTGGTTTGGATACCACAAAACCCATTTTTCCTTACTGTGGCTCTAACAACACAGTGCGGTCACCCCAGCTTCCAGCCCCTGTTCATAACCCTTATGCCAGAGGTCTGGTTCTCTTGTAAATAGAATGTGAGGTGCAGTGGCTCAGGGGATAGGAGTTGAGACTCGCAGCAATTCTGGGGGAACTATGAGTCAATGGGATTGGATATAAGGGAAACAGGGTATAAGAGGTGTCATGGAGGGCAATAAATATTAAAAATGGAATTGTAGAGTGCTGGTTACCTTGGTTTCTTTGATCCTCACCCCTACAATATTCCTCTTTCTTTCTTTTAAAACTGTCTCCAGCAGCTTCACTGTGAGTGGTGGGGAAGGAGGGGCAGTCAGGAAAATCTTGATATTATTAATAGGAACTTTTACTCCCAATACATCTGTTTCCTTTTATTTAAGAATATTGATAGACAGTGTTAAGTACCCAGATAGTAGTTTCAAAAAAAAAGAAAAGAAAGAAAAAAAAGAAAAGGAAGCAAGAAAGACATTTTTTCAGTATTGCATCATCTTCAAGTGCCATTATCTCCTGAATTAGTCACCACATTGGGGACATGTAGCCAACAGGGTCTTCAATGTGGAGGGGATTCGAGGTGGAGGGATTTCTATCAGAAAAAGAAGGAAGATTTTAGGGAGACCTTGTTGGGCAGTTCATTAACTTGCCAAAAATGGGGATGTCATGAGTGCAACAAACTGTTTCCATTAAATTGCATTTTATAACATAAAATTTTGTCCAGGATGTTCTAATAAAGTATAGATACAAAAGAGAATATACTTTCAGACCATTTCAAAGGGGAGTTTTACAACTGCTGTTATAGCAATGATATCTGGGGGAAACCTTGCAACAGTTTTTAAAACTTGTGTGGTATTTTCAGGGGTTTTATAAATTAGATTAGTATGTGATATATAATATTTGAGAAAAGGAAAAAAAAAACAAAATACCAAACACTCTACCATCCAGATTCTTAGTTTTGTATTTATGTAACTATAACTTCATATGGTGTCGTAGTTAAAATACATGTTTTAAAGCATTCACCAAAACATCTTTAATCACAAGCATTTTCCATGAATCCAAGTCTGTTTTTATAATTTTTTTCATATAAATTTCCCTGAAAAAATAGGAAAAGTTTCCATCTCATCTTAAAGAGATTTTTACGATGTATGATTGATAGGTAACACCTTTAATTTACAAAACACTCAACAAAACTTGAAAACTATGTGTTGACTTTTGTTTTCAGTTCTGGGATTGAATGAATAGTTTAACACTAAGTACAATCTGCCTGGCTCCACTGAATGCAGAACACAGAAAAGTGTATGATTGGTGATAGATAAATCTAGATAGATAGAGCATAGATACATACGTAGATAAATGTATAGATAGATGATAGTATATTTGTCAGAAATTATGATAGAATAATTTCTGTTTTGTTTTGAGGTTAACTTGCAATAAGCAGAAATGCTCTCATTTGTATTTGTAACTTAAAATATATGTTGTTTATGTACCAATGAAATTAAGCTGAATTATAATTATGCTCATCTTGAAAGAATATGTCAGAACTTGCATGACACATCCTTCTAAGCACACATACTCAAATACTTTCTCCCCTCTCACCCTGCACACATGGGAAAAGTCACTTTATGAAAATAATAATTTCAAACATAGTAGGAAGTTTTGCTGAAACTTGAGTTTATAATTTTTTTAAGTTCCTAAATTTGTGTTGACATTTATTTCCATATAGGTTTCGTTATGCTTTTACTTTTTGTGATAAGCTGTGGATTAGAGAAAAAAATGGATTTCTTTAAATTGTTAATCTTTAATGATCATTATGCTCATTTCAAAGTTGTAACATTTCACAGCAAATGGCATTTTAGGGAGCTTTGCCAACTTGCAATTTGTTTTATTAGAAATTTCTTCAACTTTTATTTTCTTAATTATTCTCTTTGAAATTAAAGAACTATATAATTGTATCGTCATTTCTTTAAATTAGCATTTAAGACATTTGTAACAATTTTAAACCATTTTCTACATTCCTACTGAGCATTCTATTAGTTATTTAGGCTTAAATTCTTTTTCTTCTTCCTGCTTCTTTTAGCTGTAATAAGAACCTACTCTGCTACAATTGATGCATGTTTTTTCTCAAATTCTTCTTTTTTTGCTTTGGAGTTAAACATAGTCTCTCTCTCTCTCTCTCTCTCTCTCTCTCTCTCTCTATATATATATATATATATATATATATAAATTTATATGTGTGTGTGTACATATACACACATACATACAGTTATATGTAAAGTTTTTTATATATATTTATATTTACATATATGTATAATATATAAACTATATATATTATATATCAGCATGTATTTTATTTTCTTCCTATTGCTAATATTGACTATACATCTGGTAGTTGACTTCTTCCTGTGTAGCATTCTGTTTCTGTGATTAAAAACTACCTCTGCTGAAATTGATACTTCTTTCTCAAATTCTTTCTTTTGTGCTTTAGACTTAACTATAGCCATATATACAAATTTTCTATTCATATAATATAATTTTATATGTCACTATATATGAAATTATATCATATATAATTTTAGTTCTGTATGTATATATATTTATTTACTTTTTATTGCTATATTGCCTATATTCCCTATTGTGTGCGTTTTTTAAAAAGTGTTTAAGTGCTTTTTCTCTCCCTGCTTCCATGATATTGTATAGTGTATCTTTTCATTGTTTCTTCATTAGCTTTTTAATATGCTTTTTTAAATTGCTGTTTCACTTGTCTTTCACAATTGCTCCATATTAGTATGCAGTTATCAGAAAGTTTCTTTGTTAAGATCACATACTTAATTTCTTGTTAGGTATCTTTAGAGAACTTTGAGGATGTCAATAAATGTAGAAAAGAAACTGATTGAGATAAATTGCTAGTAGATTCTAGTTCAAATATTGCTTATTGATAACTTTCTGCAGAGGTAATATGTTTATGAAATTTTGAGCTAGAAAAAACAAAACTAAGTAAAAACAGCTTGCTCTCAAACATTATGTTTTTCTTAACTAGGTTAATGTGGTTAAATCAGTGAGTGAGATTTGGACAACTAAATACCTCAGAGTCCAGAATTTTACATGTATTATCTGAAAAGGGAGCAATAAAACAATACGTGTTAATTATTCTTTTAAAACATTCGATGAATCTCTATTTTTAGTATTGTCCTTGTTTCCTTAAGTGAATTTGCAAAACTCACATACAAGTTCTCTTCACCTTTTTTTTCAGTCTCTTTTCCTAATTAAGCTTTCAACCGTATACAATATTTATGTATCTAAGAAAATTTATATAAAAGATACACTGCCTAAACCCTTGCACTGACATCAGATTGTATCAAAAGTTGGAAGCTGGTCATGGACTATTTAATTTCTTATGATAAAATTTTACTCAAATCTTGTTTTACTTTTCTACTAGCTTTCTGATTATTACAACCTGTTCAGTTTTTCTTCTAAAATTCTTCATGCCTTTCTGTCTTACATGTAAAATATTTCAGAAGATCTACTTATTTTTCTTTTTCAATTTCAAAAGCCTTTACTCATTTTTGACACATCACTCACCAAAAAGTTTATGTTCTACCCTGCATTTGCCAAGAAGCCCAGTCCGGAAGTTTGGGACCATGTAATGTTTTTAACCTCTGTGTCACTTTCAATGAGAAGTTAATTATAGATAATAGTTTTCTACACGTTCCCTTTTCATACCTTTACAATCTCTGGATCCATAGTTTCCAGACTAGAAGAAATAATGCTAATGATCTTTACATAAAACTTTACATGAACAATTGTATCATGGATTCCCAAGACCATTGATAATTTGCTGGAACACCCACAGAGCTCAGAAGTCATTGTCCTCTTAATTATGATTTACTACAGGAAATAGATAAAAAGCAAACTCATCAAAAGAAAATGGTACACTGGGGAAAAGTCTAGAGGAAAAGTTTAAGCCTCTAAATGTTCTCTCTCAGTGGAGTAGCACAGGACATGGTTAATTACTCCACCATAAGATGAGGAAACACATATGAAGTATTGTCTACCAGTGAAGCCACCTGAGCTTGATTCCAGGGCTTTTATTAGAGGAACATCATGTAGGTATATAATGCCTGCCTGCCTGACCAATTACAGAAGCTCCAGACACCTAGAAGAAACACAAGTGTTCACCACACATCACACTGTTTACACATACTCTATAAATAAATTGATACAACATAGTTCAAGAACACAGGCATGCAAAATATTTTTATCATTTAGAATTATATGTATATATAATTATAAATACAAATTATATATACAAAACAAAACAAAAACCCTACATCTAATATCATATTTAATGGTTAGAAACTTGAACCTTATTTTATACACACACACACACACATATATATATATATATATAAACTTCATTAAGTTATATCTTACATACCAAAAAACATGCCCCTTTAAAGAGTACAATTCATGGTTTTATTCTATTCACAGATATGTGCAACCATCACCATAATATTAGAACATTTTCAACACTTCAAGAAGAAATCCTGGATTTGCAGTTTTTATTTCTGCACATGAAGGAGATTGGAAGTCAATACTCTACTCCAACAATAAGTAAACAAGCTGAACAGACTGAAAAATCAACAATTGTTCTCAGATCCATAAGAGGAGAAGACCACTGCCCCCAAGATTGGAGAGACAGAGACGAATGAATACAGGAAGTTACAGCTTACCTGTAGCAGACACTCACAAGCCCACACCTTTGTGAAAAAGATTGCTGGGGTAGAAAAACTTGAACTGTAATCGACAAATTGCTGAAGGTTCCAACTCCGAGAGATAAAATCTCCAAGGAGACCTGGTCATAGCAGTGAGGCCCACACAATATTATTAAATTTACCTTCAGGATTCCATCAGATTCCTTCAATAAATATCAGAGAAAAATTCCCTGCAGCTTCGAAAGGGGTAAAATAACCCATTTTGAAACATGGCCAGAGCACTCTGTTCTCTTTAACAAGGCCTGCCCTTAGAGGAAACTAGTTAACCAAAGCCTACCCACTAGGGTATCACCAGAGCCTAACCGACCTGAAGTAGGGAAAAATACTCAAATCCAGCCTTCTCTAGGCCATCCTGTTGCACTTAAGCAGGGAGAACAAAATGGAGAAATATTTGTTAGAGGAAAATGGAGTAACTTAGGCTTTCTCACCACACTTCCACCGGAGTCACTCACACCTGTTATATACTTTCCTAGGTGGCAGCCATTTTGTTGTATATGCACCTTGTGAGCTTGCTTCTTGGCTGCCTGCCATTTTTTCTTCTCCTGCCTATATGTGGGGATGGGACTCTTGGTAAGGGAGCTATGAGGTTTTGAGAGAGAACTCGTGGGCGCCATTTTGTTGCTGCTCCACTTCTGAAATAAAGGCTATGTTTAAGTTGCCTGCAGCTCCTTGATTTCTTCTTCGGTCTGCTCAGATCCGGTGTGAACTTCCCTGGCCTTGGTCCTCTGCGATACACTTGTCAAGTTCAGGGTCCAGAGGCATAAGCTCACTAAGAGACTGCAATCTAATCACAGGACTATGGAATGCTTCTCTTCCTCCAGTATTGTACTACCACTTTACTAGAGGCCTATTCACAGCAGTTTCTTTATCTGCTACATCATATTTAGCTATCAAGAAAAAATACAAGGCATAGTAAAAGGCAAAATAAAAATTTTTTAAAGAGACAGAGCAAGCATCAGAACCAGTGATTACAGCGGTGTGGAAATGACCAGATCAGGCATTTAGAACAGCTATAAATAATATGCTAAGTTCTCTCCTGGATAAAGTAGACATTGTATAAGAACAAATGGGCAGTATACAGAGTGGAAATGTTAAGAAAGAACCATAAGGAAATGCTAGCAATAAAAAAACAAACAAACTAATGAACGAACAAAAACACTTCCACAGAAATGGGTAATACCTTGAGAGGCTTATTAGTAGACTGGATATAGCTGGGGAAAGAATCTGTGAGCTTGAGGGTATCTCAATGAAAACCTCCAAGCTGCAAAGCAGGGTATAAAGATTGCAACAAACAAAACAGAATGTGTTTTGTTCAAAGACTGTGGGACAACTACAAAAAGTTTAACATAAGCATAATGGAAATTTCAGAAGGAGAAGAAAGGGGAAAAGGAACAGAAGAAATATATAAAACAATAATGATTGAGTTTTCCTAATGTTTGATTCCCAAAAACATACCCAGAAAGTTCAGAGAACACCAAGTTGGATAAATGCCAACAAAACAAACAAACAAAACTACACCTAGGCATATCATCTTAAAATTACCAAAATCAAAGATAAAGAAAACATTCTGAAAGAAATAAGAATAAAACAAAACAAAAAACAACTTACCTATAGAGAAAAAAATATAAGAATCGCACCTTACTGTTCAGATACCACGTAAGCAATCTGAGTGGAGTGAATATTTAAAGTGTTGAGAGAAAAAAAAAATACCAACTTAAAATTCTGTACTCCCTGAAGTTACCTTTCAAAAGTGAAAGAGAAATACAGACTTTCTCGGACAAACAAAAATTGAGTGAGCTCATTGCCAATTTAAAACAAGCTATTTAAAGAGAAGGAAAATAATGATGGTTAGAAACTCAGATCTACATAATGTAAGGAAGAGCATTGAAAAATGAGTAAGTGAAGGTAAAATAAAACCTTTAACTTTTCTTAGTTCTAATAGATCTAAGAGATAACAGTTCATTTAAAATAATAGCAATAATACATTCAATTATGAATACTTATGCATATATCTAATATGTGTGCTTATATATAAATGAAAGGAATGACAACAATAACACAAAAGATGAGAGGAAAAATTAGAACTGTGTTCTAAATATCAGGTACTCTATATATGAAGAGATATATAGTATTTAAAATTGGACTTTAATTAGTTGAAAATGCATATTTTAAACCTTAGGGTAACTACTAAATTAAAAACTGTTTAACCAATAGCCTAAGTAAGGAGATAATTAAATAATATAAAATGCTCGTTTTAACCACCAAGTGTAGAAAAAGAATGTCTGACAAACATAGGATTATGGAATACAGGGGATAAATAAAAAAAAAAAACGTAAGGAACATGGTAGCTACTATCTAACTATATCAATGTTCACTTTGAATACCAATAGTCTAAATTCACCAAATAAAAGACAGAGATTGTCAGAGTGCAGCAAAAGATGTGACCCAATTATAGGCTGTCAACCATAAATCCACTTTAAATATAAAGACACATATAATTTAAAAGTATATGAATGGATAAAATATACCACACTAAAAGTATTCAAAAGAAAACAGTAACAGCTAGATTAATTTCAGACAAAGCAGGTTTCCAAGGAAGGGATATTATCAGGAATAAAGAAGGGCATGACACAATGATGAATGGGTCAAGAAGACATAACAATCCTTAGTGCATATGCATTGAACACCAGAGCATATAACTATATGAGGCAAAAAATTATGGAATTTCAAAAAGAAGTAGTTGGATTCGCTATCATAGTTGGAGAGCCCTCTATTAGAAATGGACAGATCAGCAGGCAGAAAATCAGTAAAACTATGGTTAAATTCAACAATACCATCAATTAACTAGATATAATCAATGTTTATAGACTACTTAATTCAACAATAGCAGAATACATTTTTTTCAAACTGTTCACCCAAATAGACCACAGTCTGGGCCATAAAAAAACCTTAACAAATTGAAAATAATACAAATCATACAATTTCTACTCTTAGACCATAATGAAATGAAACAAGAAATCACAAACAGAAAGATAACTGGAAAAATCCCAAAATGCATTGAAATTAAGCAATATACTTCTAAATAATACATGGATCAAAGAAGAAATCTCAATGAAAATTAGGGATGGTTTTAACTAAATGATAATAAAAACACAACTTACCAAAATGTGTGGAATGTAGAGAAAGCAGCGTTAAATAGACATTTATAGGATTAAGTGCATATATAAAAAGAAGAAAGATTAAAATTGATAATATAAATTTCCATCTTTGGAAACTGGAAAAAAGTGAACAAATTAAATCCAAAGTAAGGAGAAGAGTAGATATAATAAGAATTAGAGCTGACATTAATAAAATTGAAAAAGAAAATCAACAGAGAAAATCAACAAAGTTAAAGGCTGGTTCTTTGAACAGTTAATAAAAATTAATAAATCTCAGCCATGCTAACAGTGGAATGCAAATTACTAATATCAGAAATGAAAGAGGGAAACATCACTGAAGACAGCATAGAAATTAAAAAGATAATAAAAGAATACTATAGAAATTTCTGTTCACAAATTTGATGACCTAAATGAAATATACTGATATCTTGAAAGACACAAGCTTCCAAAACCCAAACAAGAAAAAATATCTTCTCATCTATTAAAGATAGCTGTTCAAAATAGAATACATCTGTCCTAGGGGGGGTTACTGATGACATTATAATGATGGACATAAGAATATAAACCCATAGAATATATGACACAATGAGTATACCCTAAGATAAAATGTGAACTTTTTAGGTGATTATGTGTCACTATAGATTTCATCCTTGGTCAGTATGTTCTATTGTAGAGATCAATGTTGACAATGGAAGAGGCTATTTATTGTGGGGACAGAGGTTATATGGGAAGTCTCTGAATATCCCTCTCAATTTTGTTATAAACCTAAAATTGCTCTTAAAAATAAAATCTTAAAAGAATAAAATAAATTGTCTATCCTTAAGCTATCAGCCTTCTATGCTCCTAGCCACTGTCTAAGCCCTCAACAACTGCTCATCTATATTCCATCTCTTTCTATTGTCTATTTTGGACATTTTACATAAATGGAATAATATAGTAAGTAGGTTTTCATGATTAGCTTTTTTCATTTTGCCTAGGTTTTAAGATTTACCTGTGTTGTAGCTCGTATCAGTACTTCATTCATTTTTTATGATTGAGTAATATTCCACCAAACAGATATACCACATTACATTTTTCCAATTAGTGACAAATATTTGTATGCTTTCCATCTTTTGCTATTGTAAATATGCTGCTATAACCACTCATACAATTTTTTTAGTAGATTTATGCTTTGATTTATTTCAGAGATATAACTAGAAATGATTGCTGAATCAAATGGGAACTTTATTATCAATAATTAGAGAAATTGCCAGACTGTTTTCCAAAATAGCTGAGGCATTTTCCATTTCTATCAGCAATTTACAAAGGTTCTGATGGCTCCACATTCTCGACGGTTCTTGTCATCTCACTTTTCGATTCCAGCCATCCTGGTGTGTATGAGTTATTTTGCTGTGGTTTTGATTGTTCATTTCCCTGGTGACTAAGTCATGTTAAGTATATTTTCATGGCTTATTTGTCATTTGTATGTCTTCCTTGGAATAATGTCTATTTTGAAGCTTTGTCTATTTTATCATTTCATTCTTTCTCTTTGCATTATTGAGTTGTAACTTATTTTTATTTTTTTGATAAAAGTCCCTTATTAAATATATGATTTGGAAATTGTTTCTCTCATTCTTGAGTAGTATTTATACTTTCTTGATAATGTCTTTTGAAAACAAAATATTTTCAGTTTTGATGAAATCTAATGTATCTATTTTGTCTTTTTTTGTTTGTTTATAGTTTTAGCTCTTTATTTAGGTGTTTGATTCACTTTGAGTTAAAATTTGTATATGGTGTGAAGTAAGATTCAACTTCATTCTTTGGCATGTGACCATCCAGATGTTTTTACCTCATTTTTGAAGAAAACATCCTTTACTCCCTTGAATGGGCTTGACATCCTTGTCAAAATCCGTTGGTCACAGACATATGATTTCATTTCTGGATTCTCAGTTTTACTGCATAGATTTATATGTGTATTCTTGTGTCAGAACCATACTACTTTGAATACCGTAGCTTTCCAATCAGTTTTGAAATCATGAAATGTGATTATTCATATTTTTAAAATTAATGTAGCATTGTAGTATATTTTTAACTGAAGAAGTGCAGAAATTATTTCTCAATTATGACACCAAAAACAAAGCAACAACAATGAAAACAAAGATTTGAAGCTATTATCACTAAGAAGTTTCTGCACAGCAAAGGAAACAACAGAAGAAAAGCAACCTATGAAATGCGAGAAAATACTTGTAACCATACATCTCATAAGGGGTTAATATCCAAAATATATAAGCAACTCCTACAACTTAATAACAACAAAACAAAACAAAGCAAAAAAACAAACATTAAAAAACAAAAACAAATCACCCAATTAAAAAATGGCAAAGCGCTTGAATAGACATTTCTACAAGGAACACATACAAATGGCCAACAGGCATAAGAAAAGATGCTCAACATCACTAATTATCAGGAAAATGCAAATCAAAACCACAATGAAATACCACCTATGTCTATTACAATTGCTGTTATAAAGATAAATCACAAGTGTTGGCAAGAATGTGGAGACATTGAAACCCTTGTCACTGTTGGTGGGATGCAAATTGCTGAACCTAATAGAGAAAACACTATGGAGGATCCCCAAAATATAAAAGTAGAACTATTATAAGGTTCAGCAGTACCACTTCTGTTTATATGTTCCAAATAATTGAAAATCGGGTCTCAGAGAGACACTTGCACTTTCATGTTCTTCGCATCAATGTTAATAATAGCACAAATAAACAACCTAAATATCCACTGATGGATGAATAGATAAAGAAAATGTGGCATATATGTCACTGTCACATTGTTTAGACTTATAAACTAAAGGAATGTTGCCATATGTGAAGACACGGAGGACTTGATACTCACTGAAATAAGCCAGTAATAGAAAGACAAATAATACATGAATCCATTTATATGAGATATCTAAATAGTCTAACTCATAGAAATAAAGAATAAAATAATAACCAGGGATTGAGGGCAGGGTAAAATGCAGAGTTGCTGTTAAATGAGCTCAAAGTTTCAAGTACATAAGATGAATTAGTTTTAGATATCTGCTGTACAACATTGTGTTTACAGTTAATAATACTGTATCGTGTCTTTAAAATTTGTTAAGAGTGTAGATCTCCGTTAGGAAATCTGACTACAATAAATAAATAAAATTAAATTAAATCCAATACAGGAGAAACATAAATAAAAATAAATCTAATAAAAGTAAAACAAGTTTCTGAGAAATTCATATTGCCAACAAAAGCTCAAATCTGGTCTAAGAAGCATGTGACTATTTCAGACATAGAAAAAGAGAAACAAAAAATGATTCTTAATATTTCCAAAGCCAGACAAAGGCTGACAGATTTCTTTAGCCCCTAAGGAGAGTATATAGCCTACAGTCCTTGTCAGATGTGGCTAGAAAGGGTAACGGAATGGGAAGAATCTTCCACAGGGTGGAGCCAGGGAACAATGAAAATAGATTGAGAGGTCAGGCCTTTCAGAAAGCTGACTCAGGGCTTAATCCAGGTAAAGTCCTGGTAGAGCCACCTCCTTGATAAATCCTTTGGCAGCCTAACTTCTCATCCAGTTGTTTTGCTAGTAGTTGTGTTATACCGCTGGCAATATGGTTTATTCAAGATAGATGTCTTTTAATATGGATGCTTCAGCAATTAAAATCTTAATGTCAGCCATTCACACTACTTAGAGACTCTAAATTGTTGAGTTGTTTGCTTTATGTAATTTCTAGTGCTTTTGCTGGGGAGCAGGTAGAGCTTTGTAAAATGGACTAACTTCACTATGTCCTTCAAGCAGAAATTTCATCATTTGTATGAAAAATCTGGTGTATTTATCTATTTTTGCCTTTCTAAATGAGGTTATCCTGAATTTGATCTACCACTGCATATTTTTCTGGTATGTGTTTGTAGAGAAATGATGAGCTGATGCCTTCTCATGTAGTTCATTGATTTCCAAAGGAAGAATCACCTGTGTACACAGGAAGAAACTTCATGACGTCATCTGAGTTTTGTTTTGCCTTGGATTTTTCTCATTTTCTCACTCTAGATTTTCTTTCCACCTTTCTTTGCCCTGATCTGTCTGTGCAGCAAAAGCTGACTGACCTCTATGGACTTTATCAATCTGTTTTTGTTTTTGTTTTTGTTTTGCCTTGTGCTGGCCACTTATGTTCAGCCAATGGGATGCATGGGTCAGATATTAGAGGGAGTGAGGGGAGAGAGAGCAAGAGATCAGATTTTTATTCTTCTATGTTCCTTTCTGCTAGACTGAAGATATATTTTTTTAACATATGTATTTTTCCATTAGTGTCCACAGCTTCTGCCAAGCACTACACAACTGTACTTCTAAGGTCATTCTAATAACCATTCTCTCCTTTACCCCTTCAGATCCAAAGGTATTGATTGCTTCCTACTGCTTCAAGCTGAGGAGTGCTTCATCATTCCTTTAGGCTTCCCTTAATCCTGCGACTCCTTTGTAAATACCACCTTGTATAACTCTTTTTAATTATATATTTTTTCAATTACTTTTATTTAGAGTGTTCTACCTACTTTATCTTAGTACTCTGACCAATATATTGAACTTTGCATTGGGAGCAATGACTGGATGCAAATAAATTTACTTCTTTGCAGGGTTGAATGCATGGGAAGAAATAAACAAATGATTATTCGGTATTATGCCAAAGAAAATAATGCCCACCAAATCTTGCATATATCACGTACTTTAATATATTTCTCAACCTACAACTTTAATGTTGGATTGGCAGTTATAGGCTTGATTCCAGCCAATGGGCTATGAGAGGAGGTAAGCATTATTATGAGCAGTGGCAGGTGAAAGCAGGAGTAAATTCTCCATGATGCATTTTTGTCAAGCCACCATTGAGGCCAGTTTTCTCAGATAGCATAGCTACAAGATAAACCATGGGGACCTGTGGGCTACAAAATATAAATACATTAGACTAAGTATTTAAAAATTTAATAGGCCAAAAATTCTTTTCATCTTTCATCTTAAAGAAACATCTGAACAAGAATGAAGCCCATTTGTAAAGTTTCTCCTTGTTGCGATATTTGTAACAGTAGAAGACTAGAAACCAGTAAAGTTTGCATAAATGGAATTAAGGTAAATAAACTTTGGTTTAAACACACAGATACAGAAAAATTATAGATTATATTGTTAAGTTACCTGAAGAGCACTCTCTATAGTATGTACTCTTTTTTTTGAAGAAAAGTAGAAATAAAAGTATATATTCTTATTTGTTTCATTTGTACAAAAAGAAACATTAAAATCATAAAAGTGTGGCTGTCACAAGGTGGATGAGAATAGGAGGAAAGTGAGAAGTCTAAATATATGTATTTTAATCACTTTAATTTTAAACAACTGAATATAATAACAATTTACTTAACAACCATCAATTGAATTATTTATCCATAAATAAAAAAATCTATAAAAAGAATAGAACTGATTGGAGCAAATACTCCCATCAAAATGGATCAAATGGATCAATAGAATACTAAAGAAAGCCCCCAAATAAATCCAAACTAAAGGAAATATTCAGCCTTTGACATAGTAGGCAAAGGATCAATTTGCTTCAATATGATGGTGAAGGAATTTACTGATTATTAAAAACATATAACTAGGGGAAGAAGGCAAGATGGAGACTGGAGAGGAGGTCCCTAAAGCCTCTCCCAGAAAACACAATTGAACGGCAGCCCAAGATCCAAGAAAAAGGACCCTGAGTGACAAAAAGGCTGTTGAGAAATCCACAAATTGCAAGTAAACACCTGAAGGTTGGAGAGAAGGGGGCGAGTGGGGGAGAGGAAGGGAGCAGAGATGGACTGCAACAGGACACAATCGCTGCTGACTATTTGGAGTGGCGCAGTGTGTGGGAGGGGAGAGACTGCAGGGGAGCTGGGCTTTGGAGCTGCATGCTGGGGACAGAGTTTGGGAGCCGGTCTCTGGAACTTTTGAGTGGCAGAAGGGCTGAGCAAGGACTCTGAACTTCAAAGACAACACCCCAGCTCTAGGACCCCTGGAGACCTACACAGGGCTACAGTTCCTGTTCCCAGCCTGCTGCAAAGGTGACTCTGATGTCTCGGGCCAGGCCCACAGCTTTGGACTTATGGAGCATGCACTTCCTCATGCACCCCAGGGTTCTGAAAGCAGTGTGAGCCTGTAGACAGCCAGATGCTGAATCAGGGTCGGAAAGAAAGGCAAATTTGAAAGCATTCCCCCAAGCCTCAGACCAGCTTTCCCAGCAAGGGCAGAAGGCAGAGCCACCCTTGCCTTGGAGCGCCTTTTGTTGGCCTCTTCCCAGGACATATGCGCATAGCCTCCAAACGCAGTAGGAGATCAGAAACAAGAAATAAACAACCCCCCTCTCTCCCAAAACTTGACCCCCAGTGCCACCTAGTGTCTGTCCTACAGCAAGACACCACAAAAGCAATAATCTGGGCACTGAACTTAAAGCCCTCATGTCAAAGAGGAAGAACCCAGTGGACAGGATGAATTCCTTAAAAACTAAAACTCCTCAGAAAGAACATGAAATTAATGGAGAAGACAGCTTCTTAGACATAGAAGGGTCTGATTTAAGTGACAGAGAATTCAAAGCAGCCATTCTAAAGGCTGTGAGAGAAATGAAATCATACTGGCAGAACACCATATCTGAGATAAATAACATAAAAAAGGATATGAACAACATAAAAAAGGAACAAAACGAACAATTTAACAAAGAAATTCAAAACATAAGAAAGCTTGAGATGGAAATGCGAGAAATAAATAATACGATAAAAGAAGTGAGAAATAAAATAACTGCCATAGGAAACAGGACCAACCAGATGGAGGAAAGAATTAGTGATATCAAAAATCAGAACATGGAAACAGCTCAGAAAGAGGAAGAGAGGGAATATAGAACCAAAATGATTGAAAGAACTCTGCAAGAACTATCCGACTCCATAAGACAAAACAACATCAGGATAATAGGAATAGAAAAGGGGACAAAGCAATCTACAGAGAGTATACGCAAACAAATCATAGATGAGAATTTTCCAAACCTATGGAAAGATCTGGAACCCCAAGTTCAAGAAGAAAAAGGACCCCTAGATACCTGGACCCTAACAGATCTTCTCCAAGACACATGGTACTAAAGATGTCCAAAACTAAAGACAAAGAGACAATTCTCAAGGCAGGCAGGGAAAAAAGAACTATAAACTTTAGAGGTAAACCCATCAGGCTGACATCAGATTTCTCAGCAGAAACTCTGCAAGCCAGGAGAGAGTGGAATTCAATATTCAAAAATTTAAAAGAGAGAAACTTCCAGCCAAGAATAAATTATCCAGCAAAATTATCTTTCAGATATGAAGGTGGAATAAAGACCTTCTCAGACACACAGAAGCTGAGGGAATTTGCCAGCAAGAGGCCAGCACTCCAAGAAATACTGAAGGAGACTCTTCGACCTGCAACAAAACATCAGGAAAAATGGAACAAAGTTGGGACAACAAGAAAGAAACAAAAACAAACACAAACAAACAAACAAACAGAAACAAAGAAAGAAATAAGTAATGACCACAGGATATCCTCACATATCGAACATCACTCTAAATGTTAATGGACTGAACTCACCAATAAAAAGACACAGAGTAGCAGACTGGATTAAAACACAGAACACATCCATATGCTGTCGCCAAAAAAACACACCTCATCCGTAAGGAGAAACACAGACTCAGAGTGAAAGGATGGGATACAATACTCCAAGCAAATGGTAACCAGAGAAAAGGAGGAGTGGCCATACTGATATCTGATGAAATAAACTTCAAGTTAAAAAAGATAGTAAAAGACAAAGATGGACATTGTATAATGATAAAAGGCACAATACAACAACAAGAAGACTTGACACTAATTAATATATATGCTCCCAACCAGGATGCACCAAAATATACAAAGAAACTACTAACAGATTTGAAAGGAGAAACTGTGATGAATACACAATCATAGGGAGACTTAAACACCCCACTAACAGCCGTGGACAGAACATCCAAACAGAAAATAAATAAGGAAATAACAGCTCTAAATGACACATTAGAGCAATTGGACATAATTGACATTTGCAGGACACTTTTTCCAGCAAAAAGAGACTACACCTTCTTTTGTAGTACACATGGAATATTCTCAAGGATAGACCACATGCTGGGACACAAAAGTAGCCTTAGCAAATTCAAGAAGATTGAAATCATACCAAGTGTATTCTCAGACCACAAAGCTTTGAAATTGGAGATCAACTGTAAAAGGAAAGCAGAAAAAACTACATATACATGGAGATTAAACAACAGCTTATTTAAAAAGGACTGGATAAAAGAACAAATAAAAGATGAGGTTAAAAAATATATGGAAACCAATGTCAATGAAAATACAACGTTTCAGAATTGTAGGAACACAGCGAAAGTGGTGATAAGAGGGAAATTTATATCACTACAGGCCTATCTTAAGAAACAAGAAAAATCACAAGCAAACATCTTAGCATCCCATCTTAAAGAACTCAAAAAAGAAGAGCAGACAAAACCCAAAGTCAGCAGAAGGAAAGAAATAATAAAAATTAAAGCAGAGCTAAACCAATTAGAGAACAGAAGGACAATAGAAAAAATTAATATAATGAAGAGCTGGTTCTTTGAGAAAGTCAACAAAATTGACAAACCCCTGGCTAGGCTAATCAAAGGATGAAAGGAAAGGACACAAATATCCAAAATTAGAAATGAAAGGGAAGAAATTACCACTGACACCACAGAAATACAAAGGATTATAAGAAAATATTATGAAGGACTTTATGCCATGAAATCGAACAACCTAGAAGAAATGGACAAGTTTCTAGAAACTTATAGCCTACCAAGACTGAACCAAGAAGAACTGGATAATCTAAATAGACCAATTGATAGCGAAGAGATTAAAACGACTATCCATAATCTCCCTAAAGGCAAAAGCCCTGGACCAGATGGTTTCACCAATGAGTTCCACCAATCATCCAAAGAAGAATTAACGCCTATCTTCCTCGGACTCTTCCAAAAAATTGAAGAGGAAACAATACTTCCTAATGCATTCTATGAGGCCAACATTACCCTAATACCAAAGCCTGGCAAAGACAACACAAAAAAAGAAAACTGTAGACCAATATCTCTGATGAACACAGATGCAAAAATCCTGAACAAAATTTTAGCAAATAGAATACAACAATGCATCAAAAAGATCATACATCATGATCAAGTGGGATTCATCCCGGGAGCACAAGGATGGTTCAACATACGAAAATCAATCAATGTGATAAACCACATAAACAAAATCAAAGATAAAGACCGTATGGTCATTTCAATTGATGCAGAAAAAGTTTTCGACAAGGTACAACATCCATTTATGATCAAAACACTAAATAAAATAGGTATAGAAGGAAAGTATCTCAATATAATAAAGGCCATATATGACAAGCCCTCAGCAAACATCATACTGAATGGGGAAAAGCTGAAACCTATTCCCCTTAAATCAGGAATAAGACAGGGATGCCCCCTGTCACCACTGCTATTTAATATAGTACTGGAAGTTCTAGCCACAGCAATCAGGCAAGAGAAAGGAATCAAAGGTATCCAAATTGGGAAAGAAGAGGTCAAATTGTCACTATTTGCAGATGACATGATCCTTTATATAAAAAATTCCGAAGATTCTACCAGGAAACTATTAGAAACAATTAACGAGTATAGTAAAGTTGCAGGATACAAAATCAATGTACAAAAATCAACAGCATTGTTTTATACAAACAATGAATCCTCAGAAAAAGAAATGAGGGAGTCAATTCCTTTTGCTATCACAACAAAAAGAATGAAATACCTGGGAATTAACTTAAAAGAACGTGACAGACTTACACACAGAAAACTATAAGACACTTCTGAAAGAAATTGGAACAGACTTTAAGAGGTGGAAAAATATCCCCTGTTCATGGATAGGAAGACTTAACATTGTTAAAATGGCCATTCTGCCCAAAGCAATCTACAGATATAATGCAATACCCATCAAAATCCCACAATCATCCTTTCGTGAAATAGATAAAAGAATTATTAGATTTATAGGGAACCATAAAAGACCTCGAATTGCCAAAGCAATACTACATAAAAAGAATAAGGCTGGTGGCATTACACTTCCTGACTTCTATTTATATTACAAAGCATCAATAGTCAAAGCAGCTTGGTACTGGCAGAAGAACAGAAATAGAGACCAATGGAACAGAACTGAAAACCCAGAAATAAACCTACAAATTTATGGACAAATAATTTTCAATAAAGGAGCAAAAAACATACAATGAGGAAAAGACAGCCTCTTTAGTAGGTGGAGCTGGGAAAACTGGAAAAATATATGCAAAAGAATGAACCTGACCTGTGAACTCTCTCCATATACAAAAATTAACTCAAAATGGATTAAAGACCTTCATATCAGACCTGCAACAATGAACTGTATAGAAGAAGACATTGGTACTAAACTTATAGACCTAGGACTCAAGGAAGACTTCATGAACCTGTCCTCAAAGGAAAGGGAAGTAAAAGCAAAAATAAATGAATGGGACTATATCAAACTAAAAAGCTCCTTCACAGCAAAAGAAACCATCAACAAGGCAAAGAGACAGCCAACTGAATGGGAGAAAATATTTGCAAATAATGCATCAGATAAGGGTCTAATATCTAAAATATATAAAGAACTAATAAGACTTAACAACAACAAAAAAACCACCCAATTAAAAAGTGGGCAGAAGAACTAAACAGACACTTCTCCCACGAAGAAATACAAATGGCCAGCAGACACATGAAAAAAATGCTCATCCTCATTAGCTCTCAGGGAAATGCAAATCAAAACCACAATGAGATCCCACCTCACACCTGTGAGAATGGCTGTTATCAACAAGACAAGGAATAACAAGTGCTGGAGAGGATGTGGAGAAAAAGGAACTCTGGTACACTGCTGGTGGGAGTGCAAACTGGTACAACCACTGTGGAAGACAGTGTGGAGCTTCCTCAGAAAATTGGGAATGGAGCTACCATTTGACCCAGCAATCCCCCTTCTGGGGATCTACCCAAAAAACCTGAAAACTTTTGTCCGCAAAGACTTATGTACCCCAATGTTCATTGCAGTGCTGTTCACAGTGGCCAAAACATGGAAACAACCAAAGTGCCCTGCGACAGATGACTGGATAAAGAAGCTGTGGTACATATACACAATGGAATATTGCTCAGCTGTAAGAAAAGATGAAATACTGCCATTTGCAACAAAATGGATGAACCCGGAGATCATCATGCTAAGTGAAATAAGCCAGACAGAAAAAACAAGGAACTGTATGATTTCACTCATATGTGGAATATAAAACTGAAAGCAAAGAAAAAAAAGAAATGAACAAAGAAATAAATAACCCATGGACACAATCAATAGTTTAATGTTTATTTGGAGACGAGTGGGTCAGAGAGGGGAGAAAGGGGATGGGGTGGGAGTGGCGGAAGCTAAATGCAAGGTGATGGAAAGAGAAGTCACATTAGGTGGTGAACTTATTATACAACAAGCTGACAATGCACTGTAGAATTGTATGCCTGAAGCCTATGTAATCCTTGCTAACAGATGTCACCCCAATAAGTCTAACAATAAAAATGAAAAACAAAACAAAACAAAACAAAAACATTTAACTATGTTTATCTCATGGTATATACTAAAATAAGATAGAATTTAAAGATTTAATTTTTAATGAAAAATCATAATTACTAGAAAATATATTGGATTTTTTGAGAGGTGTTTGAGAAAGCCCATGTATAAAGCAATAGATAGATTGGCTTACAGAAAATAAAAATATAAGAGATCCGTATGTCATAAAATCATAAAATTTATAAGCAAGATAGTTACAGGGATATAAAGTACAGCATAGAAAATATAGTCAATAATGTTGCAACTGTATAGTGTCAGGTTGCTACTAGACTAATCAGAAATATCACTGCATAAATTATATGAATGCCTATCCATCATGCTGTACACCTGAAACTAATATAAAATACTGTTGAATGTCAACTGAAACTGGAAAAAATAATAATTAAAAAATCACTGAGGCAAAAATGTAAAAGAATATGATTTTTAAATAGTGATAGAAAATTTTGATATTCTTACTACAAAGAGATAAAATGTCTATGAAGAACATATTAATAGAGAAATAGGAAAAAATAGTATGACTAGAAACTTCTAAAGAAGGACATACAAATGATCAATAATTATACATTTAATAAGTCCAATATTAAATGTAATCAACTGATGACCAGATATCATTTACTTCACTATAGCATCTGAAAATGCTTTTTTAAATTCACAATAATTTACAATTGCCCAAGGAATGCATATGGTGAGGCAGACCCTTTTCCTCACTGCTTGTAGGTATATAAATAGATAAATAGGCAACTTAGCAACACATGTCAAAATCCTTAAGAATATGAGAAAATGTGACTATTTCTCCAATATTTGGCCATGACTAGCAATAATTCATCGTGCACAGGTCAGCTATTTTCTTCAATCATTTAAGTGAAATATTACCCATTATAGTGCTAATTTTTACCATGTATATAAACGGTGAGCATGATTTTTTTTTCCATGTATTTGTGGCTACGTGTATTATTCTTTGTGAGACGCTTACTTGTGATGATTTCACAACTGCCTGTGCTTTCATTTGATGAAAAAAATTATCAGGTGCAACCAAAAGTTTTCTTTCCCTTTTGCTTTAGAAACAAGAACTAGTATAGGGCCACCCATGTGCATCTCCCACTTGATCTTTCACTAAGCAACTATGAATGAACACCTACTATACATCAGGTACAGTGTTAGGTACTAAGAATAATGCAAAGCAGTGAAGTATAAAACTAAACCAACAAGCAAACAAACAAAAAATGCCTGCCTTTATATGCACTAATAATCTACTGCATTTTAAACCATTAATAAGATTATAGACTCTGTAATCAGACATGTTAAAATAAAAATATGCTTTCCCACTTTCCCACCACTCAGTCTTGTTTTAAATAATAATATACAACTAATTGCCTTCCTTACCCTTTCCCAATCTGGTAACTCTTATTCATTCTGATAATGATAAAGGACTCATTAAATAATTAATTCTGGAGTGACTATATTAAGGTAAAATATCTACAATTCCTCAAAGTTATCATTGTACAGATCCTTCAGTACTCACTTGTATTATATATACAATTCTGCCTCAAATACTGCACTTGCTCCTATGTCTGGGCAAATAAATGCAGGTTGAATGGTTCCCTATTATTCACCTCAGCCCAATTATACTAAATTACATTTATGAAACTTTTCTCTTCATTCCCCTCCTTCCCCCATTTCACTTCCTCTTCCTTTTTCTTGACTGTAATGTGATACGTTATTTCAGATTTCATATATACCCAGGGTGCCAAAAAATGTATACTCAATTTAAACAATGTTATCTATGTATTACTTGAATTGAATTATGGTAGCAATGTGTAGTATGACGTTTACTCAAAAGATGGTGTTAATCAAACGAATGCCAGGTCACCATGTGACAGGCAAGACAATCAAAGAAAATGGTGGAAGTACAGTTGTCCTTCGAGTAATGCAAGACCATTTTGAAGTGGTATTTGAAATTCGAGAATGATGTTTGAGTTTCCCCCATGTTCTCTTGACTTAACACTCCTTGACTTCTACCTATGGGGGACCTTTGCTAAGTACCACATAAAACAAGCTATGCTGGTGGCACTTTGGGAAGAAATTGAAACAGCACGCCCATCAATACAAGTGGACACTTTGGTTAACACTGCTTAAGCAGTAGTTTGTTGTAATCAGAAGAGTCTGGACACTGATGGTAACCACGTTGAGCACCTCTTGTAATTGCAGAAGTCAAATGTGACTTGTATTCATCTTTTTTTATATTATTATAATGTTATAATATTATTATAATTTCAATACATTTTTTTCCTTTCTTAAAATGTATACACATTTTTTGGCACCCTCTGTATTTGCAATTACAGAGTGTGTGTATATTGTTTTATTTTTACATGATAATGTATTTTTCTTCGCTTTGTGTAGTAGATGTTCCGATTATTTTGGAGAGTTTTTAAGTGGTGGACTTTATAAGACTTCTTATATAAAACACTTAGCCCCTTTTTAAAAAATTACTCATTATGAAAAAAAATGAATCATGCATTCTCTTCTTCCTTATGCCCTCCTTATTCTCCACTACTCAATTTTAATCAATAGTATTATCTTTCTTGTGTTTATCTGTGTATGAAATCTGTATGCTTTTATCACTGAATTTGTCATTTTAGATGTCCTTTGACTGCAAACTATTGCATAAGGCTATGAAAAGGATTATATTGATATCCAAATTAATTTTTCTTTTCATTTTTTCACTTATTCATTTTGACATTGTCAGGGTATCTAATATTTATATTTTATCCTATTATTCTTATTCCTGCTTCAGTTTTTATCAATTTGATTTTTAGTTGAATACATTCAGTTCTCAGTAGTTCTTTGTCAGAGGCTTTCCAATCGTTCCTTAGCTGATTGTAGCTTTACTTCAGGAAGGGTTCATATAAAACATACATGCTGTTATTTTACATTCAGTATGGTTTTGTCTATATTCTTTATACTTGGAAGACAACTTTGCTGGATATACTTGTATCACATTGTCTTCCCTTGAATTTTTTGCTAAGTGTTGATTTATTGTTTTCTCGCAGTAAGTGTTGCAGCCAAACTGATTATCTGGACCTTAATTTTTAACTTGCCTATCTGATTTCCTTTCCTTTATAAGAAACATAATTTTTTTTAACCTAGAAGTAAATAAATACTTCTCTTAGAAATACAATAACTATACTAGGATATGTTTCAATGCATTTGCGTTCCTCTGCTTTGATTTTCTCCTTTGTAAATCCAAATTCTCATTTGTTGTATCTTTGCTTCCTGTTTTCTTTATCACTAGCTATTCACTAATTACTTCAAGGTTGATATCTTTTGTTAATTTTCCTTATTTCACTTTTTGTGTACTCTACTGTTCTGTTTCCATTCTTGATATTTATTCTTCTCCTCACTGGCCGTTTCTTCCCTGAATTTTTCACAAAAGTTTTGATTGAATTCTTAATATGATTGAATTAATGTTGAACTATTGGGTTAAAATTTTAATCTGCTTCTAGGTCTCAGTTTTCTTCCATGTGTCATTTTTCTATAAGGAAAATTTTCTAATCCCCCTCTAACATTTTCTTACTCTAAAGTTATATGACTTTTGCTTATTCCTCTTTATTCATTTATTTTTTGAATATTTTTGAGTTGGATTATCTGAGAAAAATTAGCAGAAGATAATAGCCATATGTAATTCTTTACCATTTATTAATGTTTTAATCTAATTTCTCTGTAGATGATATAAATTGATTATTGATTGTATGAGCCCTTTTAAACATATGCTAGCAACTATTTTGTCATATGGATAGTGATATTTTAATAAGCATAAAAGTCCTTTTAGTATTCCTTTATATATCTTTATAAATTTTCAGTCACTGCAATGATATTATTGACAATTCTATCAGAATAACACAAACCTTTTTAAACACTAAGAAGTCTGGGGTTTATTACAGTAAATTAAGTGCTTACAAATCTGTTGAAAGGACCAGAGAGTAAAGGTCAAGGAAAACCACAAATAAATCTCACTTTGTTGCTAACTTTTGAGTACTTATGAAGTTGCTATTTCTAATCCAACTCAAAGGTACAGGAAATCACTGCTGTGCTGGCTGCAGCGCTAAAAAGGCTGATCCTTAGGGGCAATGCTCAGTTGACACTAAAAAATCTCACATCCACCATAACAGGCTTTTGCAAGAGGAGGAATAGAATTGTGCTTCACTACTGCCTTCCAGACCTAACAAGAACCACTCCTGTTATTAATATTATAATCTAAACAAAAGCCCTGCCACAGAGCATTCTGGGAAATTTGTTTTCCAGACATCAGCTTCTAAACTGTAAGGGAAAGCATAGCAGGTGGTGAGAATTGTTATACCAGAAAGCAATCTGGCACAATCCTTCTATTTGGTTCCTCAGCACCAAATATAACCTTCTACTCAAGTTTATCTCCCAAACAGCACTCGCATCACAAAAAGCACGTGATGTGACTGGCAACAAAGTATTTGCTCTCTTCCCGGAATTCCCATCAAGCACTATATGCAGCACCAGATGGTTGTCCTTTTCTAGTACCATATTCTATATTCCATAAACTAAAGACTGAATTAAAGATATCACCTTCATTAGGACACCTTACATGAAGTTGTGCGAAAAAGAGAGAGAAACACTTTAAAAAACACAATTGATAAGTTACAAGTTACAAAACAATAAGGAAAATAAGCATATTTTCTTAGTCCTCACTTTACTACTGGTATTAAGTTGTTATTTAAAACTTCCTACTTTCATTTCCGTTCTATATTTCATTTGTCCTCAATCAGTAACTCCAAAGTTGGTAATATTTGTACTCTGCTTAGTAGGATTACTCACACTTTTATTCCTAAAGTGTCTAATCCTCCCTGTACTCGATTGCTGTAGTTGTTTATTACTGTTTATCATTAGATGGAGAAATATTAAGAAGTACATCAGAGAATCCACTGGTTTACAACCATAAACTTCTCTGCCTTCCATTGTCTACCAAATATTCTATTGCTCCTTCAATAATTAGGATTGTAACTACAGACAATCAGGCTTTCCTTTGATTCTGTTGCATTAAGAACCCACATAGGTAAGGTAGTTTTCTCAATTTCTGGTTCACTGAAACCTTCACTGTGCCTTTGTAAAATTATTTCTCCACTGTGAACAAAGACCTCAACCATCAGAACAATAAGTTATAGGGAGAGGAAACAAAAACCCTTTGAGGGTGTTCTTAGGTTTGAAATGAAAGGAGTCACTCAATTTCCACTACTGATTCTCTATTCTGTTTTCTGGCTGAGAATAAGAAAGCACTATTTATAGTCATCAGAGCATAAACCATTTTTTTAAAGAACATTTCTCCAGCCACACCAAGTGTTGTTATGAAGTGAACACCATAATTAAGTCTTGTATAAGCACTTCACCATATTATGGGACCAATTGCTTCTGGGTGATGAGGTATACAGTTAGGTGACTCATCTCCTTGGATGTGAATCTATTGCTTCACTCCTTCACCTGTAAAGTAAATGCCTTGGTTAGAAGCAACACAGTGTGGGATATCAAGGTAGAAAACAGTGCATTCTGTAAATCCATGGATGAGAATGAGGTCAGAAAAATTAGGGGCAGAATTTGGAAATGCTTATCTAGAGCAAGCGGAAATTCCAATGGGGCAATTCCTGTCCCTTTTGTGACTCTGAGTAAGCACTTAGGTGACAGGTAAAGAGCCCGATAAAAATCCACAAAATGATAAATCTTATCATACTTGATAGTTGCAATTCTCCTTCACAGCAGTATGTTTTTGAAAAAAAAATGACATCGATAACAAATATATTTACATTCTGTGCCAAGTCTAGAAGTTCATCCATAATCTTAACCAAATCTTTCCTAATTTTTTAACTGCTTCTAAGGTTCTTGCCCCTGGAAAAGCCATTAGTTGGTGTACCTGATTATTAATGTCAATGAATTGATATATATTAATATAATTGTACCTTCAGTTGTTTGTCTATGCAGTGTACAACCAAGTGCCATGCTCAAAATTCTGCACCTGACAACATTTTTCTTTACTCTTATTTTCCAGGCCTGAGATGATTAATTTGATATGTCTACTTGACTGGACCATGGGGTATCCAAATATTTGGTCAAATATTATTCTGTATGTTTCTATTATGGTAGTTGTGGATAAGATTAGCATTTGAATTAGTAGACTGAGTAGCAGATTGTCCTTTCTAATGTGGGTGGGCCTCATCCAATCCATTAAGAGCCTGAATAGAACAAGAAGGCTGATCCTCCATGAATAAGTGGAACTCTCCCTGCCTGACTGCATGAGTAGGAACATCAATATTTTTTCTGCTTTGTGATTCTAAGTAAAACCTACTCTCAGCTTTTCTTGGGTCTTGAACTTAGCAGCTCTTGAATTGAACTACATCATCAGTTCTTCTACATCTCTAGTTTGCCAAAGTAGGTCTTAGGGCATCTCAGCCTCCAAAATCACATGAAACTACTACTCCTCATTATAAATTACTAGATTTCCTTGTATGTGTTTGTTACTCTGTGTGTGTGAGTGTGATTTTTTTTTCTCACAGTCAGTTGTTTCTATGAAACTCCCTATCAGGGTATAGATTTGGTTTGAAAGAATGGTGGCAATAGAGCAGAATTAGGTCCTATGAGAATCTGAGTTACCCGGTCATGTAACTTACTCACAGTATCAAAATCTGTAAAAAGCCTGACTCTAGAATTTATATATCTGGTAATAGTTAGTTATGTTGCATAGCTGAGACCATATGATTATTAGGTAGGAAGTCCCACTCAATTTATATTCAGACTCCAGTAGTAAAGTTGGAGCTTTTTTTTAAAAAAAAAATGAGAGCTGCTATTAATATTTGCAGAAAAAAGCATGGTTTTCCTCTCAACCCCTAGACATTTGTTTGTTTTTCTTCTAGCATGAATTATTAGAGTTCATCCATTATCCCTATTCGTACAGGTATTTTATGTACTGACAGATTTACTGGATCATAGGTCAAGTGGAATAGTAGCTATCCATTCACCTTTAATTTGCTCTGTACCTCAGTCAAAGCTGTAATAGCAACTTCACAGTATGAGTCACAGCAGCATATATATTTTTTTAACTATAGGTCAGGACAGTATACTTTTTTGATAAAAACTAGAAAGATGAGTTATAATATAAACTTGCGGCAGTGTTGTGGTGTCTTCTACCCAGGGATTCAGCCTGCTCTGTATTTAAGGGATCTAGATTTATGAGCAAAAGGCCTCCCTTCTCCAATATGATAACTCAGATAAGGTCTCCAGATGGAGGATTTCTGTTGTTTCGCTTTCACTATTTAAAATATAACATTTCTGTGTAATGCTCATTTAGTTTGGAGCTAGAATCTCCATGATCAATTTGCTATTACCAGAAGTACTTAAAGTGAAAATTATTATTATTATATTACCATCTCTACCGGTCATTTCAGTGAATACCTGGCTGTTAAATCACTGACTACTAGGACTATAATTTGGTGTCTCCTAATTTGGAATACTGGCATGCCCATTATTTTCCCTTTGTTGAAACCACCTGAAGAAGAGGTCCAGTGCAGAAGGAACCCTTCAAGAACACTGGAGCCACCTTTAAATACATTTTCAATGCTTTGGTCACATGAATATATAAATGTTTTTCAAAGACTTCCCAAGAGATAAAAAGTATAAGTTCATTGTAACATTCCTATATCTTTCAGATTTGAGATTTCTTCATGGACATGTAAAAAGCCTGACTCTAGAATTTTTTCTATTGTCTTTCTTTTCTCAATTTCATTTAGCTCTGCTCTAATTTTTATTATTTCTTTACTCCTGCTGATTTTGGGGGGTTTTCTTTTGTTTTTATTTTGCTAGTTCTTTAAGATGGGGTATTAACCCTACCAGACCACTGTACCGATTTTTCGGTCATTTCCAAATCTGCCATTAGACCACTGTACCTAATTTTCAGTACTTTGCCTCATATGTGAAAAAAATGACTCCAAGTTCCATCTTACTCTAATCACTTGTTTGCATGGAACTAACATTTTTCTATATCATGCCCACAGTCTCACAGTGTTTTAGCTACTCTCACCCCTGCTCTCCTCGCCATTAGGCCCTCCATCCACCCAGGACTACGTTGCTCCCTGGCCAGTGTCCCCTGGCTTCCTCTTAGTTCTTTTAGTCAGCCCTGGTTTGTAGACATGGTATCTGCTCTACCCTGCCCCCTTCCTCCTCTCTCATTCGCCACCCACTTCCCCCACTTTATCTGATCTTCCAGTGTTTTCTTATGATGTGTGGATCTCTCAGCTGATACAAAATAAGTGGCCACTTATTTTGGCTTATATAAAGCTTCAAGGCATTGCTCTAAAATTTTTGGTGCAAATGGTACCTCTTCCAAGTTCATACTTTGGATATATTTTCTTGAGGAATTTGTAAATCTAATTCTAATGACAATTCTGGGAGTAATAATAATGTGATGAAATAGATATTTTGAGGAATAATGATGTTTCAGGTAGAGTCATTACAGAATCTCAAACAAATGTCATATAGTCTCCTTAAAAGTATAGAAACTAGTAAGAAAGGATCAGTAAGACTTGGGCATTCAATGTACTCATATTCATCCAAATCTTTGCAAATGTCATAGTATAATCTTCAGGATATGACTATTTCTCCATCAATAAAACACCTTGAGAGGATCTGGATTCAACTTGTTTGTGATTATATGTTCAAGAATCAAACTTTGGATTTGATTTCAGAAACATTGGCTTTTTTGCAATAAGAAATACAGTATGCTTCTTGAGTAATTATAAAAACATGTTCCTTACCTGTGCCATGAACTAAATATATGAAGGTCTGAACTTGTCATTTTATTGTTGTTAATTCTCCAGTATAGTCAGAAGAAAAATTTAGTGTATATGAGGGCTGTCTGGAAAAAAATCCATCCATAAATACCTCTTTTTTTATATTATGTGGGTGGATACTTTATGGATAGCCCTCATATATAGTCATAATTCCTACCACAGGAATATAGTGTAGCAGTTATTTATGACTTAAACCATTGTTTGTCATAAACACTTTATTCCAAGCTGCTTCCAGCTGATGCAACTTTTGCTGTGGAATTTCAGGGACTACCAGTATCTCATATCCCACTAGAGAGGAGAGATTATAACTAAATTAAGCTCCAAGAAGGTAAGACAGCACAAAGACATTAAACACACATATATAAAATTACATACATGTGCATAAAATAATATATTTCTGTATTTCAAGGAATACCAGTGCTTATAACTGCTTTTGATATTTCAACTCTAACACAGTAAATTTAATGTAAGCTGCTAAGGATCATAGAAATAATAAATTAGGACTATCTACTTTTACAGGTGAACTTACATTTTTATCGGTTTATTATTCTAGCAGAATAAATTTGTTTCCAGGCAACCAGTGCCAAACTAACCTGAAAAGGGGGAGCATTTATTGTAAATAAGCACACACAGCAAGCTTTAGAAAAATGTGATCTAAGGCTATTGTAAGAGTTTTGGCAAAATCAATTTGTAGACTTCTATTGTGATGTCTTATTACTAATGAGATATTATCTAACTTGGTATATTATTAGTAGGTAGTTCAATTTCCTCCAAGAGATAACTATATTGACTAACAAATAATTTCCCTTGGATCATATGATCACATTTAAAACAATAAACTATGACTATAGAAAAAGAAAAATGGATCATGTGGTATGACATTGCTCTCAGAATCACCCTTTCAACCAGGTATACATAGGATTTAATTCCAAAAGAATCGGAGACAGGCTGAAACAGGTATACTATATATTTTATGTATTTTTTCTTATTTTCTTGTTTATTAATTTATTTATTTGTAGCATTACCTAAGTTGCGATGGTAGAAAACTAATATGGTGTAGATTGCTATGGGAGAAAACTTCCATAAACCAGACTAATACAGCAGTGTGGTTTTGTACACATGGCAACAAGTCAATTTGAAACTGCAGTTACTTTAGGAACTTGAGTCCTTTGGGGTTAAATTGAGAAATCTTAAAACCTTACAAGAATTCTAGGTAACGTTATAGAATCTTAGGATAAGACAAAACAGAATGAATTATAACCTATTAAAGCTTTCTAAAATTTCTTGTAGTACATCCATTCAATTTACCTCTAAATTCATGAGTGTTATTTATTATAAGATATTATACAAGAATGTCTTGAAAAGGTGTAAGTTATCTGAGTTTGCCATAATATTAAGTACATGTTTCTGAAATGAGCACCAAAGTCCATAATACTGCAATTACTTATATAAAGTTGCTCAGACTAACCAACAATGATATGATAGCCTGTCATACACAATTATGTTATTATTGTACCCATAATAAAGACAGCAATTTTTACCCAGAATTACAGCCAAATAAATGTAACTTCCCCACCTTTTGAAACTTTACAGCTTTTTATGCTTATTTAGAACTCTGATCTCTACACAGTTTTATAATAATTTAAAATTTTTATCATAAGGAAAATATTATGTCTTATTTACAAATGTGTATTCTGTAATACTTTACACACAACATTCCGTACAGAATAGTTCCAGAAGATTATTTTCATTTGCAAAATTAGTGAGAAAATACTACATTTTTGGCAAGGGACAGACTTCATCATCTTTTCCCATTAAGAAAAATATGATTCACTCTTTGCAATAGCAACCACTAATTACAGTAAAAACTATGTAACACCTACTTATTTCTATCCATAAAAGGTGTATGTAAATCAATCTTTTCATCAGTCTATCTTAAGCATTCAGTTCCCATCATCGATTCTATTAACATTGTAAAAGGTCCCCATAACTTATAATAAATTCTCATTATGGAACAGCAGAATTGCCAGCTCCGTGCAGTTACTGTAGATGGCACCATGAAAAAAGCTGATTTTATTCTCTGAAAGCTATATCTATATCATCTTTTTGCCAAAAATTCATGGCCTCTCTCTGTTGTCATGGGGAGTTTTGATTTATGTCGCTCACTGTAAAGATTCAGTGAATAAGTCCATGCCAGTTTCTGTGTACTCTCGGGTACACATATAATAGTTTGTCTGCTACTGTCATTTCCCTTTCACCTGACCTTCCAAAATGACAAAAAGCAAAATATTGGGAATTACACACAAATGCATGCTTGCATGCACACACACATAGAGGCACACACACACACACACAGAGGTACACACACACACACACACACGCACGCACGCACACACACACACACACACACACACACACATGATAATAATCAAGACATACTGACCCTAGTCTGGAAGACAAAAAAAGTTAAAAACCTGCAGCAGTGTAAAGAAAAAGATAGTCAATCAGATTATGCTTAAAAAGGCTTATAACTCATTTCTTTCTCTCTACCCCATACAAACTTTTCTTGAATTGTGTTCAAATTGTAACATATGAAAATTAGCAATATTTACATATTTTGAATATTGGCTAAATTAAAACTTTCCAAAATTTGTTTAAAATCATAATGAGAAACATCTTGTGACTTTCAAAGATCTTAAGTAATACATGCTTAAAAGAATCCATTATAAGATGATGAGCTGCACACACATGCGCGCACACACATGTGCACACACACCACTCACTATCAGTATTCAGTAAATAAGTCAAAGCGTGTTCTCTGTTCTCTCTGGCACACAGGAACATAAATGGTTTCAACACAGATAATTTTTTATTAAAAATAGCATTTCTAAATAGGGATAAATGAATAAACATGCACTTACCCAAAGGGTTATTTAAAATCAAGTGACTGTCACTTCCAGCAAAGTTTTATTTTGAAGCAGTGTTTTGTGCTGGTTAAGTATATGGGTTTTGCCAACAAATTAGTGTTTTTGAACTCTAATTATACTAAATAAAAAATATGGGGTCTTGGACTAATTACCATCTTTCAAATTCAGTTTTATTATTTTTACATTGAGGATCATAAAAGTATGTTTTTCATAAGATTGTTATAAAGAATTAACATCAGTACCTGTACTTCATAATCTTTTAATAAATGTAAGGTATTGTTACTCTCAAATGTTTGAACAAATGGAAAACAGAGAAAATATAAATGCCTGTATAAATCAGTGGATATGATGAAATATTCGCAACAACAATACCCAAACATATTTTTAATTATTTCCTTATCAGGATACACAAAGATGAAAAACACTAGTAGAAAATAGATTGCTAGATAGATTAAAATGGGATAGTTTGAATTCCTTAGCATAGGGTGAGTATGTAATCTTACTCCACAGATACTGGGCTTGGATTGTGATGTGATTTGCTTTGGCCAATGAAATGTGAACCAGAATCTAGTCAGAAAAACCTAAGGTACACCAGGTATTTTAATAGATAATTTGATAGAAATTAATCTTTATAGCTAGCTATTGGTGAGAATTTAGTTAATAAGCAAAGGGAATACTACTTTATTATGGAGGTAATAGCTGTGGTAAACAATTACCATACTTAGGCTGGAGGATAAAAACAAAAGATGTCAAGATTGTTAAAAATAGAAGTTTGGAGGAAAGACCACATGAATGTGGAGCCCAGACTCCTGAGAAATGTGTTTCTGGTGCTGTAGGCCCTTCGAAGTGGGCCTCCATAGAGCTTACATACCAACCTTGAGAAAGGGACACTATTCACCTGATAATGATGACCTAGAAACTCAAAAGGGGGATGCTGTTGGAGATAGGATTAGGAGTAGGAAACGTGGACTAGTTGATGCTGGTGTCTTTAAGCAGGTACAGAGAGATTGCTTTGGAGAGTTTCAGAGAAATTGCAGTCTGAAATCAACTGCAATGAAATATTGCTGGAATAATACACACACTGAAGAAAGTCTTTTCTTATTCCACCTTTAGACTTGCAAACTGCCTGAAGTGTTCTCTATGGCTGGATATGCAGCTGTCCAGAAGAACCCTGCCTAGATTAACTAACCTCTCGTTGACCCCCAGATAGAAGAGCAAGAGTTTGACTGCAAATCTTGGTTTTATGTCATAATAGCTTTTTACACAGTATTAACTGTCTGACCCAGGTGGGTAGGCAGGTAGGCAGGCAGATAGGTGAATAGGTGCATGATACAAAGATGTCCACAAAGGCGGGGATTTTATTTTCCTGTGTTATCATTATGTCTTCAACTTCTATTAAAATAGTGCCTGATAAAAAGTGTTTATCAAAATAATCACCAACTGAATCAATATATTGATTATAAATATTTGAATTTAGTATAATATAGCTTATTTAATTTTGCATGAATAATATTTTTCAATGTTACTGAAAAATATTTCAAAATTACACTAGCAAGGCTGCAATGGTTGTGCAATAATTTACTTTACTGGTGAGAAACATTTAGTTGGTTTCATGTTCCATCTCATACTATTGCTTAAACTACAGATACAAAGACAGGTGTCTCTTAGTGCATAGGGTTTTGCTATGATGCCTTTTTAAATCAGTAGTAAGCCTCATTTACCTTGACTTACCTGAGATCTATTACCACTGACTCCTTTTTAGCCCTGGAGAAAAGATGTTTCACCCAAACATTATAAAGCAGACGCTTTACAAAACAAAGATTCTTATTTATCAGTGAGTAGGAGACAAAGCAAAGAGGAAATTGTGTTCATAGGCTTTTCTTAATCTGCAAATTTTTGCTCAGGTTAACTTTTCAGAACTAAAGAAAGAAATGAACAATGATATGTTCAATATAATGTCTTTGCAGAGTTGAATTTTTAACCTGTGTCAAACTATAAGTTGAGAGCGTTGAGAATCACACAAAGTTCATGTCCCAAGACAGCATTTAAGTTTATACTACCAGTAAATAGAAGATACCATCATCCTCTGTTTAATCCTATGTGGATCCTCTTAAATAGATCTCTGCTCTTGATATTGTTGGAAAGAGCTCCATCTTAAGTAATAAAAAATTTAGCTAGACCTTTCCTGCTATAAGTAATAAAAAATTATCTAGACCTTTTCTGCTAACACAAAGATTTCCTTACCTCTAACAGGAAAGTAATCATTGTCAATTTGTGATAGCATGATAGTCAGAGTTATTAATTCACAGTAATGTAGTTTTAAATATTCTGTTCAAGCAATTCTTTCCATCACTATTCATCAGGATCTGAACATCCATGATCATCATTTGCCAGGAAATAGAGAAGAAGAATGTGAAATTCTCCATTTAGGAGTGAGAAAATTAAAAAAAAAACCATTGCATGATAATAGGAAGGATTTGGATGTTAATGCATTCTACTAAAAATTTATATTTGCATTTACCACAAATATTAAAAGGATTGCAGATGGGAAAACAGAAAATTAGAGATAGTGAAGACATTTTAAGATACAGATGGCAAATGTGACAAGAGATTGACTTCCTCTTACTGCTAAAAACTGAATTGGAACTAGAAAGACAAAATAAAAGAAATTTAAATGTTCCATGACTGAAAAGAATTTGAGGAAATTAGATAAAGAGACATTAATGTGCCATCTCCAGATTGAAGTGTGATTTCAGCACCTTTATACCAAAAATAAATGCTAAGGTTTTATCATAGATGATACTAAGAAGTAAAGAATTTATAAAGAAAATTTTACACAATGGAGTATTACTCAGTCATAAAAAAGATGAAATACTATCATTTGCAACAACATGGATGGACTGAGAGATTATCATGCTAAGAGAAATAAGCCAGACAGAAAATATCAAGAACCATATGATTTCATTCTTGTAGAATATAAAACTGAAAGCAACAAAAACAAAAACTAATGGACACAGTCAATAGTTTAGTGGTTACCTGAGGGTTAGTGGGGAGAGCGTGTTGGAGGAGGGAGAGGGAGTCGAATATATGGTGATGGAAGGAGAGTTGACTCTGGGTGGTGAACACAGACTACAATATACAGATGATGCACTGTAGAACTTTACACCTGGAATCTATGTAAATTTTACCAGCCAATAAATCACCCCAATAAATTTAACAATAAAAAAAATTTTGGCACTAAATCTACTTTTATGTTTTTGAATTTCTACTAATCCTGGCACTGGTCATCTAGATATTTTTAAGTACATTCGTATTACAGTGGTACCTTGGTATTCATCATTAATTGCTTCCAGGTAGTGCGATGAGTGCCCAAACTAGTGAGTACCAAACAAAATGTTCCCATAAGGAATAATGTATAATATTTAATGTGTTTTCAAGCAAAAATATACAAAATGACCACAGAAGCTAATACCGCAATGGATTGTGCACAGGGCAAGAGCTACCACATAATGCAGGACACTTTGTTTTAGCTGGAAAGGGTTGCGAGTCATGAGGCAATTGACACCAAGTTCTAGCTTGCACATCGAGTACCAAATGGCAAGTACTGGGACAAAATGTTGCATCAAAATGCATTGAGAGCCAAATTTGAAGACTTTCAAAGCAATCGAGTACCAAGGCATGACTGCAATTTATTATCAATTTAATTACTTGTGTTAGCTAAATTCAAAATTTAAAAATTATTTCTAGTCCAGTATGCAAACACAATCAATCTCTCTTTGCTTTAATTCCTACTTTAGGTCTTTTGTGAATGCAAACATAACAGCAAGATGGCTACTACACAGGCATTTAGAAATAAGGGGAGACCTTGAGCTCACCAAGAATCTCATGGCCTAGTGAGTCTTAAAAAGTATCTACAAGTTTCTGATGCTCAGAACACATCCATAGATAATGTGAAGGATGAAGGTAACACAAGCATCAGGAGTCCAATTGGGAGAGCAAAACGTTCAGTCATGATAAATAATGTAAAATTGTGTTTCCACATTATCATTCATTCTATACAAGAGCATAGGTAAATGTATTACCGTTAGAACCACCACTAAGGAATGACCTGTGCCACGAGAACGGATTAGGACAACATCAGCAGCTAAAGCCAAAAAAAACACAAACTTGAGCTCTACTCCCAATTCTTTATATTCATTCAAATGGGGTCTCATCATCCTAATTGACTACCCTCCAGTCCCTAGTTACCTTGAAATACAGGGTCTGGCAGAAGTAATGCCTGGACTTGAGTTATGATTTTATTACAAAATCATAACTATATATGCTTATCACTTTGTAATAAAAGATTTGGTGTAGATTACCAGTTCATAGAGAAAGGTGGCACTTCTCTGTTTGCACTTATGATGGACCTGAAGTCGTGACTGAAACAAAAAGCATTAGATGTGTTTGCCATCTGGAGTGGAACTGTGTTGTGAATCTTGAAGTTGCTCAAGTATGTGTTTGAATTAGCAAAACTTACTTGGTTGTTAGATTTAGTTATCTAGGAAACATGAGTGACGCTAAGAAACAAAGTTGTTCTCTTGCAAAGTAAAATTCTACTTTTTACATTCTTGATCTCACATAACACTATTTATATAAATACCTACATCATTGTTTCAGGTAATTTTTAAATGTACACTATTAAATGGTTTTATAGAAAGTCTATTCATTCTTGAAGACATATTTTGCATTTGGCTCCCCTCGGTGGACCTATCACCCAGCCATACTTCATTAAATCTGACAATTCAAAGGAGTCCACTTGGGGCATTTTTGGTAATATATATATATATATATTTAAAGCTCATTATTATTAGCAGCCCTTAGAGATTTTTTAGGCCCAAACCATCATTCCCATGACTCATGCCTCAGTAACTTGAGGTCTAGAACAGATATTATTTTCTAGTTTTTAAAATGTTTTATCTTCCCTATAGGACCCTGAACCAATTTTGTGTGGTACTGCCATGATCCCCAAGTAGACAGGAAAACATGTGTGTCTCCTTCATTTCCCAAGCCATCTCACTTTCACTGACTATGGATCTGTACATTCCTTTCAGTTAGTACTGTCACATGTCTGCTGTAAACCATCAAGACTCAATTTTTAATTCTAATTTCTGAAAAAGCCCCAATTAAGACATGTTTTATATGTTATATCACATATTAAGATATAAGTTTAAATAGTTACATTTTTGAAGCTTATCAGTTTATTTCCCTCAAATTATAGCTGGACTTAGTTGTATTAATAATACCTACCACACTTTTATTGAGCTGACATTAAAAAAAAGAAACATATGAAATCACAGTTGTTATTTATGTCAATCTGTTGTTGAAGGTAGCATATATTATGTTGTGTTGTCTAATGCCATTTTAAAAGGAAAAAAGCAATACAGAGTTTGTAGAATTAGCAGAAGTTGGAAGTTTCAACAAACCTTTGGAAACAGCACATTTCCTTCCACCAAATGATGAGCATAGCATACTACATTCTGTTTTCTCAAACACTTGCTTTTTAAAAATCCCAAAGCAAATGATAATGTTAAATAATATCATGTAAGTATAGCTGGATGAAAAAAATAACTTAGCTGTTGGAAGCAGAAATTCCATAAAAAAAAGCTAATTATTTTTTTGTTTTAGACAAATGTTCCCCAAAAGTTAATATTTCATGAATCCTTTCTCCCATAGAGTCATACATCCTACATTGTTAAGTATCTAACAGTTGGTGAACTGACTCATTTTAAGTTAAAGTGTTTTTATCTGAAAACAAAAGTTTAATTGCCAGAAATGGGAAGGAACTTAAACAGAAACAAAGAAATTCAGTTTTTATTAAATGTATTTGTCTTCTGGAACCCTTTTCTGAGGATTGTTTTCTTGTTTCTATTTTTTGTTTTTATTTAAGTGTTATTATCTAATGACAGCAAATGTTAAAGACATAATAACTATAAACTGATAACTTTCACTTGACTGTAAATGAAATACACTGCTCTTGGGAATGTGAATTGGCACACTCACTATAGAAAACAATATGAAATTACCAAAAAAATTTAAGAATAGAATTATCACACTACTCAAGAATTCCTCTTTTGGGTATTTAACCCCAAAATCACAAAACATTTATCTATACTGATATATGTACATTTATGTTTATTCCAGCATTATTCACAGTGGCCAAGACATGGAAACAACCAAAGTGTCTTTTGATAGATGACTGAATAAAAAAGATGTGGTGCATTTATGCAATGGAATATTACTCAGCTATAAGAAAAGATGAAATACTACTATTTGCAACAACATGGATTTTGAGACTTATTGGCTAAGCAAAGTAAGTCAGATAGAAGTTGAGAATCAAAAGCTTCACTCACACGTGGGATATAAAACTGAATGAAACAAAGGAACAAAACTAATGAACAAAAATAAACTTATAGATACAAACAACAGTTTAGTGGCTATCTAATGTTAAGGAGGGGAGTGGTAAAAGAGGGTTAAGGGAGAGTCAAATACATGGTGATAGAAGGAGAATTGACTTTGGGTGCTGAACACATTTGTAATAAATAGATAACATATTATAGATTTATACACTTGAAACCTATACAAGGATAATTTTACTAACCCATGTCACCCCAACAAATGTACTCACAAGAAAAATTAAAAAATAAAATATTAAAAGACATACATTTCTCATGATGGAAGTTAATGCTAGTTAATGCTTTAGCTTGGTACTACCTAACATTTTGTTCTTTACCACCTGCAATGATATTATTAATAATTCTATTGGAAAAAGATTATTAGAAGTTGGAGAATGTTAAATGCTGAAAAATTTTAAAATAAAATTGCACCATTTGGAGAGTGATACAATGACTGAGATACAATGTATGAGGGTCAGCAGTTGTCTCCACTAAAATTCAGTCAAGTCATTAACATACATGAAATTCATGTATGTGTGTGCACAAACAATGCATTAAGGTAGGCAAATCAGGAGAAGTGACTCAGTGTCATATCTGGTTTGATATGACATAAAATTAACAAAAGTGAGCCAATCTATAATGTGAATGGATTTAGAAGAGTGAACTATGAAGCGTTAGTGACAATGACAGCCTGTCAGCTGTGAACATGTAAAATATAGGGGAAGTATTAAACTTTCTATAAATAGTGGCATAGATATTTCAGTCATTTTATGGATCTTAATGACAGAATTTTTTCAGCTTACATTTGGATTATATGTTAAAGTCAATTTTTAAACTGTTTCTTCCTTTATATAATTTTAATATCTTTTAACATTTAAATATATCTGAACTTATCATATGGTGCATACTCAATTGCAGTTTATTGGTTTGAACAAAATTAGATTTTCTCCCAAGTCTTAGAGAAAAAAATCCCAGAAAAAATGTCCAGCTTTATTGTGATGTGATTGACACATAGTGTAAGTTGCAGGTACACAATGTAATATGAAAAATAGAGGCATTTATGGATATTTTCCAGACAGTGGTCTTATATTAATATGTATATGAGGCTGCCCAGAAAAGATCCAGCCACATATGCCTCTTTTTTCCTTATTACATGGCTCAATACTTCCCAGACAGCCCTCATATGGTTTCCAAAATAAGCTTAGTTAACATATTGATCACCTCACATAGTTACAATTTTTTTTGTGCATATGTGAAGAGAACTCTAAGATCTACTCTCTTAGCAGCTTTCAAATATGAGTATATAATGAAGAATTCAGTGTAGTCATCAATGCTGGACATTATATTTCAAGAACTTACTGATCTTAGAACTGGCAGTTGTACCCTTTAACCACCATGGCCGTTTTTCCCATGCCCCACCTCCCACTCCAGGCAACCACCAAACTATTCTGTCTTTTTTCTTTTTGTTGTTATTACTGTTATTGTTTTTAGATTTCACACATAATCAAGATCACACAGTATTTATTTTTCTGACTTACTTTATTTAGCATAATGCCCTCAAGATTTATTAATGTTGTTGCAAATGAAAAGATTTTTTTCTTTTTTATGGCCGAATAATATTTTATTTTACATTTATACCACATTTTCTTTACCTATTATTCTGTCAATGACCACTTAGGTTATTTCAGTGCCTTGGCTATTATAAATAATGCTGCAATGAACACAGGGTGCAGACATCTCTTCATGATAGCGATTCCTTTTCTGTGGGATATATAGTCAGAAGTAAAATTGCTAAATTATATTTTTAAATTTTTGAAGAACCTCCATATTATTTTCCCAAGAAATAAAATTTAATATTAGTTTAAAATGCATAAATAAACCACATGATAATGTGAAACTCTAATCAATTTAATATGTAATTCTCAAATATTTATTTCTTAGGTAAATTTTTTTAGTCATTGTTTTATGAATTTTTAAAACTTTTTCAGTGTTAAAAACAATATGGTGTCTTTATATTTTAGAAATACTAATAAGTTGTAAACACGTATGTAATTAAGCAATTGTAAAATTTCTACCCGGGGGAAAGTAGATTTAGATAGGTTTTTAATTGTGTTCTAAATTGACTTAGCTTAATATATTTGCATATATTTTAGAATATCACAAAACTGTACTCTTCTTAAATATCAGTTTATCCCATACTGTTGCCACATTACATCTAGCCTTTGAGTTTTGTTAGCTTATCTTATGTTTCTTATGTTTGGTTAATTATTTATGCAATGATCATGCAAACGTGCTTGAAGCTAAATCGCCTTCTTTCAGTTGATGTGACTTGGCAGTATTTAAAATTTGAAATCAAACAGAAGTTGTTTATGTGGAAAATAAATAGATTTAGAAAAACACTGAAAAGTTTCTTTTTTGTTTTGTAAAATAGCAAGAGTCCTGGTATTCTTGACTAATTACTGAAATACCTTTTTTATATTTTCTACTATGAAAGTTTTAAGCACAAATATATTTTTATTCTACCATCTGTAACTCAGTAGCAATTTTAGACTGAAAAACCTGAATATTGTGTTTGTGTGTGCATGTGTGTTTCTGTGTGATGACAAATATGTACATCACTGAACCCATGTGTTACACAGTGATATGTGGTGAATTTGTGAAAGTGTAGTGGGGGACAAAAAAGGAGGTGGGCTTCTTTCTTTGTGCCATAGAAAATAAATCTACACATTCAAGGAAAATTTCCTTTACACATTCTATTTTATCATATTGATACACTTAGCGTCAGGTTAATTCATACACCAAAAGCATGATACCTAAATAATCCACCTGAAGGAATCTTTATGTTTCATTTAGCAATCTTTATATTTTTATTTGTATAATACTTAGTTCTAGAACTAGTTTAAAAAGGGTTAAATGCAAGGATTTGAACCCTGTCAAATGAGGATTCGATTCATGATTCAGTCATTAATTTCCTTTAAATTTATTTTTTCTCTATTTGGGAGTTAGAATTGTTTTATGTATCTTTCATTACTGTTGGAAACTATATACTGAATATTACTCAACTAGAATTTCCAAGCCCATTAGCAAAACAGTTTAATTAACAAATTTTATGGTGAATACTACTTTTAGAGCAAACAACAGATGGATGGGAGGGATACAGAAAGTACACAAAAGAAATTCTTGTTTATTTTGAAACCTGTATTGGAGGTTAGCTACATTCACTGAATAGCACAGAGCTTTGTAGGTACTAAATGTTCAATAAATAGTCATTGAGTAAAATAATTAATATTTAAATATTTTATTATTTTTTTGTTTATTTAACTTCCACTTCTGTCCTATCATGTAGAAATGAAAGTCTCGTGAATTTGAATTAGAATGGAATTTGAGTTAGCAAGCATTCTGCATTTTCAACAAGTCTACACTGACTCAGTCAGGCAGTATTGTAATAGAGAACCTGAGTTTGAGTTCTATTCATATCACCTACCAGTGAAATAGAAAAATAATGGTCGTACATACCTCATAAGACTATTTTGAAGATTAAATGAGACAGTGTAGGCATGCAACCCTTACTAAAAGACAAGGATTAACTCATTATTGTGGAAAAATAATAACAGGAGGTAAAACTTTTAAATCAGGGACTCACACTAGGGTAAAGATAATTCCCAATGGGGCAACATAGAAAGATTAGAAATTATCTAAATTGTCCAGAAATAAAATATACTTCAATATGTTATGACAGTTTTATAAATGAAATATAATTAGGACAATAAAAAGAATGAGGTATGTAGTTTTTAAAGCACATCATTTGACAAGCTCATCATATAAACAGACTGAATAGCTATGATGACCTAAAGCGGAAATAAACAAACAAAACAAGTGGATTTTAATTTGGAAAACCTACTGTTCTCTTATTCTAACCTTATAAAGGGAATTTACTCTAAATAATAAATAGTGACAGAATGATTTTTGTCATTATTTTTTTGACATATAATTTATTATGAACGTAGTTTCCAGCCAGGTCTTGTTTTGTTTTTGTTTTTTTGTGAAAAGTGTCATTTATTTATTTAAATTTGTATGGTTGAACATTGTTCTGGTGTTCAAATTACATTTGTTTGTTTCTGTCCCATTTCCAATTATAAATAAAACAAAAACAATGGAGATAGCCTACAATTTTCAGGTAATTTGGTTATTTTTCTTCCACTATGTTATGATTAGTCTTCATTAAATATTTAGTAAATGATGAGTTCGTTTCAAAGGTGTCCTGATTTTCAGTATCTTAAAGTTTATACATTAGAATTTAAATAATCAGTCACTTGCATCTATGTAATTATAGCATTTTTCAGTCTTAGAAATTTGTTTTTTCTGAAGGAAGTTTGAACCAATTTATCATAAAACAGTATTGAGCTACAGGGAGTGTTCTCCTCAATAAAGACTCTTTCAGAGGGGAAAGAAAATTACCGTGGTTGAAAGATGTAGAATGGATCTAATTTGGGCTTTACTTTGGCCAAGTCACTAAGGTTGCAGCCTCCTCTGATAAATGAAGATACAAAGCTCATTATTCCTCTCTTAATTTTATATAAAATTTTCATGCAAGGGTTTGTTACATCCAAAATGGAGTTTATATGGCCTCCTCAAATTTCCTCTTTATCATAGTAGATGAATCAGATTTAAGGTGCTAAGTAGATAAGTACATAGGGAAAGGGACAATATTCAACTAATGGGGTAGCACAAATTTGTTGGCAAAACCTGGTGGCCCTTATGGATTTCAGTAAAGCTGTGAAAAACATAAGTGGAAAGAGAAAAGGAATATTACGCATAGATATAGGCACAACTTACTCAAAACCTGTATGATCACATAAATCTGAAGAACTAAAGAAAGAATGAGAGAGTCTTTAATTTAAAATACACCAGATCCAATTTTGTTTCTTGGTATTTGTGCCTATTCCAGTATCAGTCATCAAGAGAAAGATAGTAATCTGCAAGTGGACATTTAGAAAAGGAATGCATTGAAGAAAAATTACATCAGAGTTATAATAAACAGGCAAGGAAGACTTTGTGCATGACTGCTGCAATAGGAGAGAAAGATTGAACTCAAATCCATGGAAACAAAAGGCAAAAGTGTTTTGAGCACGGGGCTGATCTAGTGGAAAAGTACTGGAGGATTTTTAAAGTGGGATATTGGTCAATGTGATAGGCCATTTGTATTTGTTGAAGTTAGGCTTCTACCCTCCCACAGAAACAGGAAGATGGGAATGCTGTTTCTTGATAATTGCATTTCAAAGAAATGGCTCCTAGGTCCTTGAAAAAGACATTTCAGAAATTTAAAAGTGTCAGGAAGCTGGGAGAAGATTCTATCTCAAAGGGGCAGAAGTACAATTTACAATTGAACATTTTCTTAAGTAAATGCTCTAAAAGAAAGACATCAGAGGCCTATAGTCAGGAAAAACCTGTCTCAAGTTCAGTCAAGCTGAGGGGAATATTAAGGTCATCTTGGTTAGATGTCAGGGTTAGTCTGATTAATATGAACATAATAAAAATATTACAAAAACAATAGGCACTAAGGAGCAGAACAGACTAATTTCTTTTTTGTCAAGCGTAGTAAAATAGAAAAGGATGAAGGAGAAGTTGTACTTATCATCAGGTGGTTTACTTATTAATAGAAAATGTGATACAGATACAGGCATGCCACCCCAATAACCTTACAATAAGGTAAAATAGAATAAAAACTCTTCCAAAAAATGTTACAGAAGGCAAAGGGATAATGGTTTTCAAGATGATTTCATAAAGGTGAGTTTATTTTATATAAAACCTAAAAGTTAATTTAAATTTGACTAGTGGAAAAATAGGGTACAGCATCCAAAATAACTGGGTTTATGAGAACTGAATTTTTTAAAGTACAGTTTTAAGCACTGAATGTTTGTGAAAGAAATTTATTTCAATATCATTCATGTGTTTATCTTAAAACTTCAGTGGAGCACCACTAATCTGCTAGCCATTGTAGATTCAAAGATAAATACCATTTGATTAATCATGGATTCATAAGATAACTGGCATATAAACATAACAAGTACAAACCAAAAAGGTAGATGTTATAATAATGGTAAATTATGTGAAATAGAGTCACAGTTGAACAGAAGGTGAAAATGCTTTTGCAGTACTGCTCGGGCAAATCACACTAACTAGTAAGAATATAAAAATTAACAAACAATGGGGTAGAAGGGAGGTAGGGGAGATAATAGAAAACAGTTCTAAATTTTGCTTTCCTCCAATTCATTCTTTAAACAGCAGTCAAAGTGATTATTTTAAAACATAAATGACATCATGTCACTTCTCCACTCTAAGCACTCTTCATATTTTCATTTTATTTTAAATACAATAAAAATATTATTATTATTTTGATATAGAAAACCTTTCTATTTTTCTAATCTCCAACTTACGCCCTTTACTTTTTGCTACTAATGGCCTGTCTTCAGTTTCTAAAATGTGCCGAACTCATCCTTCTCTCTTATTCTTGCACAACTGAATTTTTCTCATCCTTCAGCTCACAGGATTAATATTACTCCCCCATAGACAGACACCTTCTCAAAACATCTAAATATACCCACCAGCAATTATTCTCAAGTAACTATGTCTTGAATTTGGTATTATATTAGCCATTGTTTATTTGTGTATTTTCTGTTTCTCCTGAAAGTAAATATTTTTGTTTTTAACAAAGATTTTCTTAATAAATAAGTGTTCAGCTTAGTGTGTAGTCCACAAGGAAAAAAAAACAGAATATTGTATATAATATAGTACTATTTGTATTTATACTTGTAAAAAAAATTAAAGCAAAACACAAAATGCCAAAACAAAAACTAATAAATATGTTTATTTATACAGGAAGTATAAATAAAGTAGTTTCTGACTATAGACAAGTATTGGTATTAATTCTGACTTAAAACATGCACCATTTTTTATGTATTACAAATTAATTTACATAAAAATTGAAAAGTCAAAATTGAGGACAAACTAAAACAAATGAATATATCATGTTGGTGATGTAATTACAGACAAATCATTTCAAAAGATTCAGAACAAAGTATTTGAGATATGCATTCTTAAAAGGAATGTTTACAAACTAAGGAAAGGTAAGGTGCTTCCACTTTATTCAATATTATTGCCTAGTTATGATATTACTTTGATGATTCAAAATTTGATGTATGTATATTATAGAATGAAGCAAATAGAAAGTTAATTTTAGAATTATTAGTATAAGACTGGAGATATAAGCATCAAATTTCAAAAGGCTAAAATTTATATAATATTAAATTTATGTCGACTATGAACTTACAGCATTTAAAAAATTTTTTCATTTCTGCGCACTTACAAGACTTAGAAGCTATATCGATTTAATCGCTCTAAGCACCCACATGTGCATATCATGGTATCTAAATATTTTCGGGGGTTCCCTGGTGGTGTAGTGGCTAGGCTGCGGTGCTCTCAACGCCGCAGCCTGGGTTCGATTCCCAGCCAGGGAACTACCAAAATAAATAAATAAATAAATAAATAAATAAATAAATAAATAAATAAATAAATATTTTCTTCACTAAAAGTAATCAGGGCTGCTTAGAAAAATAGCTCATTTCAGGTCTAAGGCAGGAAATGTAAACAACAACTATAAAACAAAACAAAAAACAAAATCCATAGAGTAGTTTGCTATGTCAGAAATCCAGGAAGGTATCAAAGACAAATGTGGGCATGCCAAAAAGTGACAGTTGACACAATATCCTTAAGGATATTGCACTGGCAATGATGGGATAATTTAAAACCAAAATAACAACAACAACAACAAGCTGCAATTAATTTAAAATATTAAATATGTATTTTATATACATAGTGTTTAAAAAATGGTTCTCAGAAGGATAGAGAAGGATAGAAAGCCAAAAAAAAAAGTGTTTTTTTTTTTTATCATTTCTTTGATTATTATCAGGATCCAAGGCACCAATAATTTAAACAGAAAATTGGGAATAAAATGAAAAAAAAAAAACCTAAGCATTTTCTTTCCTTTTCACTAGGGAATAAAATAAACTACATAGTTAAAAGAACCTGATTTATAAGAAAAAATTTTTTTATATTTAAATTTCCATTAACAAGTATGCAGGAAAGACAGAACTACAAATTCACCATTTTGAAGCCACTGTTGTAATAAAAATATCAAGGAAGAATCATCAAAGTCATCATGCTAAGCAAAATAAGCCAGACAGAAAAAAAACAAAAACCATGTGACTTCACTCATATGTGGAATATAAAACTGAAAACAACAAATAAACAAAAACTCATGGACATTGTCAATAGTTTAGTGGTTACCTGAGGGTAAGGAAGGGGCAACTTGGGAGATGAGGGAGCAAGAGTTAAATATATGGTGATGGAAAAAGAACTGACTCTTGGTGGTGAATACACGATGCAACACATAAATGATACACTGTAGAATTGTACACCTGGAACCTGTGTAATTTTTGCTAATCCATGTCGCCCCAATAAATTTAACAATAAAAAAGGATCATCAAAATATTTAAAAAATATTTTGTGAGAGCTTGAAGGGGTGTGTTATTTATTAAAAACCTAAGGTATCACTCCCAATAATTATTTACTGATATCAAGATGAAAAACAAAGAAAATATCATGACTTTGCAATGAAGGGAACAAGTTTTTACTTCTCGAAGTAGCTAATCAGCCACTAATAATAGAACACTCAAACATTATGTGACTCCTGATAGGATATAGTATACTATACAGAGCACCACCTACATGATGTTTCTGTAAAAATGCTGAATGTAAAGTTAATCAGCTTTTAGATTTTAATTCCCATTTATAGAAAGTATCAGAGTTAGAACAATAAAATTAAAAGACACCACAAAGAAGTGATGAGTCATTTTTAAATATAATTAATCATATTTTGTCCACAAGTCAATGCCATGAAAACCAAGCATATTTTCTGTTTAAGAGATACCAAAGAAAAATAACAACCAAATGCAATATACCTTGTCTGGAGCCTGATTTAAACACCAAATGCAAAGAGAAATTTTTGAGACGATTGAGAAAATTTGAAATATGGAATTGGTATTATACTATAGCAAAGACTGTTGTGGTTTCAAAGCATGACTTCATACTTGGTCAAGATGAGAAGTATGAAAATGTGCTTTCCTCCTTTCATGACCACATTAAAATTACAACTAAACTACAGAACAGCCATCATTAAGAATTGACTTAAATTTAGCTGAATTGAAGTCCTATAACTAACGATATAAAGAAGAAGCTACTTTGAGACTGGTAGAAGGGGCAGAGACACAAAACAGGCTGGTACCACATCCACCTGTGACCCTTAATAATCAGAAGGTATATCTCAGCTGCAGAGGTCCTCCCAGAGGAGTAAGTGGTTCTAGTCCCACACTAGCCTTCTCAGCCCAGGGTTCCAGTGCCAGGAAAAAAATTCCCCATAACTTCTAGCTATGAAAACCAGCAGAGATCGTTGCTAAGTAAGATTAGGGCTGCTGAAGTCACAGGCATTCCTCTTCAAGGGCCCGCACATGAATTTACTCGCTGACAGACTCACTTACTCTGAGCTACACTGTTGGGGCAGCAGCTCAAAAAGCACCAGGGATATATGGGGAGAAACTGAGTTATCTGGCTTCAGGGTGAGGGCTGAAGGGGCACCTTTCTCCCAGATAGAAGTTGTGCCAGAATCCTTTATTTATTTATGTATTTTTTGAGTCCTCCTCTCTTTCTGGTGTGCAGACACAGCTATATCTGAATCTTTATTAACCTGGTCAATACCTTTTGTCTGCCCTGCCTTGATGATTTGCTGAGACCCTGCCCCACCTGAAGTTTGGGCACACCCAAATATCTTCCAGTGACTTTTTCATACAAATGCCCTGACTTGGCTCATGCTGCAAACTTCGTTTAAATCTCTCAGGGGTTCACAAAACCTAAGCAAAGAGAATCTGTCCTTGGTGTATTTGGTACCTCTTGCTGAACAGTCTGCAGCCTAACATTAGCAGCAGCCAGCGTTGATTCGTAGCTTGGCCTCTTGAGGCATCTCAAAACCCAGTGCAGTTGGCAGCCTTTTGCAGATTGTGTTGTGGCTCATGTCACAATGGATAAGAAAAAAAGCTATGCTGCCTACCAGAGACTCACTTCATAAGAAAAGACACCCACAGACTGAATGTTAAAGGATGGAAATAAAATATTTCATGAAAATGAAAACCAAATCTGAAAAGTAAAGTTGTGATGGCAATACTTATACCAGGCAAAATACACTTTAAAACAAAGGCTATATCAAGAGATAAAGAAGGATCCACAATTAAAGACTGAGTTCCATTTGTACAACCAAGTCATTAGGTAAATTGATCGATGAGCAAGAAGCTTAGAGATGAATGTCTTGCGGTGTGTCATGGTGCAATAGGGCATGTATTTTTCAATAGATGTCATGTGACACCACACTTATAGATGAAACATGCAGCCTGAGTTATGGTAAATGGTTCAGGTAGTGAATATAAACCAACTGTGTAAATGAGACAAAAACTGAGAAAGGAGATCCCCAAGACTTACATAGACTGAGAAAGGGGGTTCCCCATGCTGGAGAACTGGCTGTTAAGTCCAAGTAGTCATTAAACATGTAGGTGGTTAAGTGAGGAGTGGCTACAATTCCACTTCAGGTTATTTATTCAAAGAAACACAGCATGCTACTTCAAAGTGATATGTAAATGTACATCTTCATTGTAGTATAGTTTACAGTAGCCAAGATGTGAAGACAGCCTGGGTGTCTGTGCCTAGATGAATGTATAAAGATGATGTGGTACATACTCATATATACAATGGAATATTGCTCAGCCATGGAAGGGGATGTGTTCTTGCCATCTGTGACAGCATAGATGGACCTGTAGGGTATTGTGCTGAGTATAGTATGTCAAACAAAAAAAGATAGATGCAATGTGATTTTGCTTATATGTGGAATTTGAAGAATAAAATAAACAAACAAAAAGAAACCCTGAAAAAAATCCATAAATACAGAGGACATTCTGATGGTTGCCAGATGGAAGGGGGTTGGGGATGGATGTAAAAGGGGAAAGGATTAAGACATACAAATTGGTATTTACAAAGTAGTCATCAGGATGTATAGTATAGCGTAAGCAATATAGTTAATAATATTGTAATAACTCTGTGTAGTGCAATGTGAGTACTAGACTAGACAGGGGGATCACTTTTTAAATTATATAATTGTCTAAGCACTATACTGTAAACCTGAAATTAATATAAAATAATACTGAATATCAATGTAATTGAAATGTTTAAAAGTTGGGAAAAAGTGAAGACAAATAAAAGGTTCAAATTATCAGGTATAAAACAAATAAGTTATGAGAATATAGAGCAACGAAAATCATCAATAATATTGTGCTATCATAGTACAGTGTGAGATGGTTGCTGGACTTAAAATGATAATCATTTCTTTAAGTATATAAGTGTTGAATAACTATGGATACACTGAAAATAATATAATATTATGTTAGCTATATTTTAATAAAAATATTTAAAAAAACAAAATATGTTATCAAATTTATTTCACATTCCTCTCATTGAGAGTTACGGTATGTATTCCCTTTGCTCAGTCTGTACAGGTTTATTGCTGTTTTGACCAAACAGGGTATCAAAAGTGACCTATGTGACTTCTTGAGATAGGTCATTAAAAAAACACATGTGGGGGATAGCAACAAAATGATGGTGTGAGAGGGACCTCCAAAAAACTCCTCTGGAGATTAGAAACAATAAAACACTTATACCTCAACCAAAGGCCCTCTACACATCACACAATCACATCTAAGAAACCCTCTCATGGTATTAAGGTACCTGTAGGCAGGCAGAGGATTAAACAAAGAAGAAATAAAGGGAAGAATGGGGATGTGACCTCGTGGGTCCCCACTAGGAACTCTACCACTGTAGGAGGGAGGAGGAAGAAGGTAGCGAGGGTGTTCTCCAGGCCTCCCTTGGTTAGTGGGACAGAGGAAAGGAGGCCCACAGGTAAGGCCTGAGAAAACATAACCACCTCACTTTGGCCCCAGAAAGTGAAGACTGGTTGGAAAAACACAGTGGCCAGGCTTCACTCTGGTTCCCAGAGTAGTGGGAGCACCAGGGTAGTGAGGAGCCATAGCCCAAATGCTCCAGCTGGGAAGGAGAAGGAGAGAGAAGGCTGCATGGACATTTCTTGGCCCACAACCCGGAGGATTTGAAAGACCAGCATACAGGACAGCTGACCCCAAAGCTCAGGGAAGAATGTGTACACGGGCCAAACCCAGAACACAAAGGTGCAATCATGCCCAAAGTCCCTGTGTGACCCCCAGAGCCATAGGAAGAAAACAAAGCCACAATGCCCCTCCCCCACAGACCTCTGCCCACCCAGTATCAGCAGTGAACACCAAAGAAACTGTAGCTGCGAGGGTTCAGAGAGTCTGCCAAAATGAGAAACCAGACAAAGGGAGCTCAAAATAAAGAGATTGGGACAGATCACCCATCAGAAACAGAGCTCAAAGCAACAATTATAAAAATGCTTAAAGAACTGAATGATAATTTCAACAGAGAGATAACGAGCATCAAAGAAGACTTACAAGTCCTTATAAAAAAACAAGAGAGATAATGACTACATTAACTGAAATGAAGAACAGAATAAAAGTCTCTAAGCTAGATAAAACAGAAGGACAAAGCAGTGACTTGCAGGAAAAGCCAGCAGAAAATTCCCAGATCAATTACAAATTATTTTTTTTTAAAAAGGAGGATGGATTGAGATTCCTCTGGGACTATATCAAAAATAAAAATATCAGAATAATAGATGTGCCAGAAGGGACAGAGGAAAAACAAGGGATCAAGAAATTATTTGAAGAATTAATGAATGAAAAATTTCCTAACCTTGTAAAGGAAATAGACACACAAGTCCAGGATACACAGAGAATCCCAAACGAAGTGATCCTAAACAAGAATACACCAAGACATGCCATAATTAAAATAGCCAAATTTAAATAAAAAGGGAATATTCTAAAAACAGTAAGAGAAATGCAAGTAGTAACTTATAAAGGGATACCCATTAGACTTGCAGTTGATTTCTCATCTGAAACTATACAGGACAGAAGGTTTGGCAGGACATATTCAACGTGATGAAAACCAAGAATCTACAACCAAGAATAATGTATCCAACAAGGTTAGCATTCAAAATTGAAGGACAGATAAAGAGCTTCTCAGATAAGAAAAAAACTAAAGGAATTCCTCATCACGAAACCAGTACTACCAAAAATATTAGAGGGCCTTCTTTAAGATGAGAGGAGGGAGGGGAAAGTGGGTAAAATAAGGGAAAGAGATGGAGAAATTAAGTTTGATTGTTAACATAAAATTGAATGCAACAAAAAAACAAAACTCAAGGACACTGTTAATTATTTAGTAGTTACCTGAAGGTAAGGACTGTGAAGCGGGTGGGGGAGAAGGGACAGGGACACAAATATATGGTGATGGAAAGAGAATTGATTCTGGGTAATGAACACATAGAAGATGTAATGTAGAAATAGACACTGGGACCTACGTAATTTTTGCTAATTAATGTCACCCCAGTAAATTAAAACACACACACACGTTTTCTGTTTAGTAATCTTGAGTTAGTCACTCAAGAGAAGTTAACCTGTATGTAGGAAGTCCAACTACCTGAGACTGCCACCATTCTGGAAAGAATACACGGAGACATTCCATTTGCCAATTCAGGCTATCCTTGCCCAGGTGAGAGATATGACTCAAATAGCCTTGAATCCTCTGGACTGGCCCGTCACCAGTTGAGTACCACTAGGTAAACACATGGATGGAAAGAATCATCTGGCCAAGCCCTGCTCAATTTCATGACCCAAAGATTCAGAAACATAATAACTTGGATATTGTTTTATTTTATTCTACTAAGTTTGGGATTGTTTTTTAAAATGCAGTATAGATGCCTGACGTGATTGTTATTTTGTTAAGTGGGTAATGGTATTAGAGTTTTGAAAATGTGTATTTTTTGTTATAAATACAAAATAATATATTTAAATGTAATTTATTTCAAGATCTGAAATTTGGATGAATAAAGTACATTTGATTAAATAATTATAATTATTAAATCTTTATAATGCATGGATGAGAGTTAATTGCAGCATACTTTACATTTTTTAATTTGAAAGTTTTATATATTTTTATAGATGACCTACAGCAAAAAGTAAAGGTTTCTGTTATATGCACATATTAAAATGGGACAGAGAAGGGAAGGACTGAGACTCCTTGTAACCTAATCCCAGAAGAAAGCAAGATTTAACATACAATTTGATCAGGAGTTAGAAGATAGACCTAGGAAAAATTAAAGGTAGAATGAAAACTAGGATATCAAAGAAATTCAAAAATTACAACAAAATCACTTTGTACTATAATTATGTATTTTATGTGGGTGTACGTTCTACTAATGTTTGAAACCATTTGAGCAAGGACATTATCTTCACCTTTGTATTCCTAGTGGCTAGTATACTGTCTCCCATGTTTCGGGTAGTCAGTACATTTCTACATTTCACATAAAAGAATAAACATGTTTGTGGACATTGGAATACATTTTTAAAAAACATATATATATGTATAAATACACACACACACACACACACACACACACATATATATATATATGTATAAATCCAATAACTCAACATCAAATCCATAAAGGGCAATGTGCTGAAAATTATGGGTCTGTATTCTGGTGTCTATTCACTGGTTAGTCATGTTGGAATAGATATTATGGATGTGCAGGGCATGGTATTTGAACTGTATATCTGACAATTAAGTTTGTGAACTTGCCACCATACTTTACATTGGCAGCACTGTACAAGTAATTCTGTAAGGTTTCATAACCTTGGTGTATCTGTGTCTCACAGCTGTGCTCTCATCACCATTTGGTAGTGTCTTGTTGAGTGGCACTCATTGTTGTTGCCTGTTTTTCTGTGATGTTGCAAGAATATCAGAGCTTGAATTAGAGCAATGAGCAGACATTAAATTTCTTGTTAAACTTGAGAAGAGTGGAAGTAAAATAGTTCAAACTTATGAGGATAATGCCATAAAGAAAATGTCAGTGTACAAATGGATTAAATGTTTTTATCGGGGGAAAGAAAGCGTCACTTATGAAGAGAGATCAGGGTGGTCAGTAAGAAGCAGAACTGCTGAAAACATTGCAAAAATTTGTTGAATTGTCTGTCAAAATTGTTAGCTGACTGTAAGAAGCATAGCAGACCAAGTAAACATCAATAGAAAAACAGTTGGGAAAGTCTTAATTGAAAATCTTGACATGAGAAAGGTGTGTGCAAAAATGGTCCTGAGGGAACTCACCAATGAACAAAAGCAAAGGAAAGTCCGAGTTTGCCAAGACCTTTTAGAGAGTTAAGACCATGTTTTGGGCTGTGTTATCACTGGTGACGAAACATGGGTGTACCAGTATGACCCTGAAATAAAACATTGAAATGCGCAATGGAAATCAGCCAATTCTTTACAACCAAAAAATTTCTTTCAGTCCAAATCAAGAGTCAAAATGATGTTGCTAACATTTTATAATATCAGAGGGATTGTTCATTATAAATTTGTACCACTGGACAAACAACCAACCAAGTTTAATGTTTGGAAGTAATGATAAGATTGCATGAAAAAATAAGATGAAAACAACTTAATCTTTTTGCCTACAACTCATGACTCTTGCATCATGAAAATGTACCAGCATGCACAGCACTGTCTGTAAGGGAGTTTTAAGTCAGTAAGCAAATAACTATGTTAGAATACCCTTCTTACTCAATGGCCTCCAATGACTTTTTTCTGTACCTGAAGATAAAGGAAATATTGAAAGACATTTTTATGATATTCAGGACATCAAGGATAATACAACGACAGCTCTGATGGTCATTTCAGAAAAAAGAGTTCCAAAATTGCTTTGAAGGGTGGACTAGATGCTGGCATCAGTGAATGCTTCCCAAGGGGAGTACTTTGAAGGTGATCGTAGTGTAATTCAACAATGAGGTCTGCAGCACTTTCTGTAAAATGAGTTCGTAAACTTAATTGTCAGACTTTATTGCATGATTGGAAATAAGAAACAGAGGAGAAAAATAAACATTGTAAGTTAGGGTAATTTTATCCCCCAATTAAAACAGATATAAATATTTTTAAGTACATAACTTCCTATCATGTTAAAAAAATAGCTAATACAAGAAGATGATTTTAGCTCTCTCAGAAAAAAATTGTTTTAGGAATAGAATTAACTTTATAATAATTGCTATCATCACCAATAGGACCAATTACTGAGTATTATCAGGTACTTGGCAGGTATTATTGATAATAAATGCAGCAGCTTGGCAAAGAAAGTTATTATTTTAATTTTAAAAATAAGGACACTAAAAATACTGTAAGCATCTTGCAAAAAATCTCACATATAATAAGTACATTTGTCATGTGACAAGAACAACACAGTTAACAACAGTAAACAAAAACCAAAGTAAATATTTTCATTCAAGCAAAAAAAAATAATTGAGACATGAAATCATGTAGTTCATATGTGACTTAAATTTGAGGTCTTCCTAACTCCAAAATATTTGACAATAAAGTCAAATAAAGTGTAAGCCAATCTGTAATACCAGACTAAAGAATGCTGGTTTAGAACTGCATGATTATATTGGTGAAAATTTACCAAAAAATCCCTGGAAAAGTGGTTCAGAGAACCTGATAATGTTTTTATTACAAAGAAAGTTAGAGGTTGTATAATGCACCATGAAACACATTACTTTTTTCTGATTGTGCTATGGTAATCACTGAGATTAATTTCTCAAAAACTGAGGAATTTGGCGGAGGTATGTGGAGATCAAGAGTAGCTCTATGAGAGCAAGAAGAAATTTAAAAATATAAGTGAGATGACCAAGGGTGGAGAATCCCTGCTCACCTTGCCAGATGTCACAAAGTGGTGGCTTATATTTTAAAAATTGATATAAAGAAAATTCCCCAGAGAAAGAATGAAGCCAACTGCTCTTCAGCACAAAAGAGCTGCAGAAATGTTTAAAGAACTACACAGACTGAGAAAGCCTGAGTGTGGACTTGGACGCAGAAATTCATATGGAAATAAGAGGTCTGTAAAGATAGTTGAGGTGGTAAGAGAGAAAGAGAGAGAAAGACAAGACTAAAGACTCTATCCACGGACATCTGAGGTTGTGCAAGAAAACAAGACAGAGTAGTGGAGAGCAATCAAGTCACAAGTTAAGAGGGCACCAAAGCAAAACAATGGTGATGTTAGTGTTTCCTAAACAATCGGAGTGATCTTTATAAAGGAACTTTAGAAACAAGAAAGGAAAAAAATATGAGCTGAGGAAGTTCCCAACAAAAGAATAAACAATGATTTATGGAAAACTGTCACAGCTCATGAAGTGAGTTTGAAGGAGAAAGTATTCCAATGACATCCTGTGGATACATCAAGCCCATTTTAGATATTATTTACTATAATATTAAAATTTTGATCACAAGTGGAATTTTAAGTTGTTAATTTTTAAAAATGGAAAGATATGTATTAAAAGTCAGGGACTGTGGAACTAGACATTGATTGCTAGAATTTTCGAAGCATAGCCTAAGACATAGAATATGCATCACGGTAAGAGGGAAACGCTGTTAAATGGGGAAGGGGAAGAGACATCATGCTTTAAGAGGAAAGTGGGAAGAACATTAATTTTATTTCAATGAAGCAAATGTTTGATTAGAAAAACAACAACACAAACAGTTTCTCTTGAAGACCATCTGTCTGAGCATTGCTGAAATATGTGAAGACATTTCCCAGCAACACCGTCAGCTGCCCATACACAGCAGTGGGGGAATGTGTTTGAAGGGTGTGTGATTCAAGATGTCAGAAAATTGAGACAAGCCTGCTTAGTTAGCTTCTCTCTGTGTGTATCGTCTGAAAACTCTTTTATAAAGAGATTCTTGGGCACTTCCAGGGAAACAAACTCCACAAATGAAAATAGGCTACTCATATATGAGTATAGTCTGAAATGAGTTTCATTTCATGCAGGTGACACTGCTCTTCAAGTTACAGGAGGAGAACAGGATGTATATAAATATAAGTAGTGCTCTCCAGAGAGCTGTAGGAAATACAATTAAACAGATCAGAGTAGCAAAACTGCAAATGTGGTAATAATGCAAAAGTGGCACTATGAAATGTGACAATGCAGAGAGACAAGCTCAAGGAGAATTATTGGCCTGCACTTTATATAGAGAAATGTGATGCAAAATAAAATAAGGCATAGAAATGGAGAGTAAATGAAGAAATGAAGGGGAAATCCACCATTAGAAAATAGGGCAAGGCTGAGAAAACAGCTTGCAGTAATATTTTTTTGTGCCTTTGTTCTTTGTGGTTCCCCTACAAGTATGAGACATGTCTGGCATTTTTTTTAGCTTCCCTTGGAAACATCGAGAAGAATTAAAAGAGGGTTATATGACTCTCTAAAGGAGAAGAGTTAGACCATTTATGTTATGCTTCCATGTTTCAAAGTCAACTGTAACAACCTTTTGGGGAACACACTTTAAATTCCACCAGCTCATGTGAAGGAATGAGAGAACGGGATGGCTTTACTCAAGACAAGAAAGAAGTGAAGGAAGAAAACAGAAAATTACAAAGAACAAATGGTGAAGTGAACGACAGTGTGGAGTATAAAGCCTAAGACATAAAAAGAAAAACCAGAAAAATATCACACTTAGAAATATCAAAGGAGAGCTATCTGTATTAAACAGAATTGATAATCTTGAGGATAAAGATGTTAAATAAAAGGTTTTTAAACATCTAAGGGAAGTAGTGGAACTGGATCAAAGGAAAGAAATCTTTTTGGAATAAAAATATTTCCTGGTTAAAATACATATATAGTAATGCTCTGCCCAAGAGACAGAAGAGGAGACCAAGGAGCACATAGTCACTAACTGAAATGCTTGAGAAGCAGATGGCTCAGATTATGAAAATAATGGTCATAGTAATGTCACACAAATATGTGCATACACATGCATCTCACATGAGGACTGTCCGGAAAGTATCCAGCCATGCAATACGAACCATAGAGGCATCTATGGCTGGATTTTTTCTGGACAGCCCTTATATTTATGTTTCTGACTTGCTCACACACTCTTTACATGTGTTGTTTGAAGTTTACATTAATCCTTTGGGCTGGAAGGACAGTTAGTTACCTTCATTCCCACTTGGCAGGTGAAAACAATGAGTTTCAAAGAAATATGTCAACATTTCTATTTTTAAAAAGCTATGAATCCTGATTGTCCTCAGCTCGGCCGACTTGTAGATGCAGCTCACCTATTCCTCTGGGAAAACCAAACTTAGGAGTCTATTAAAATCCCTATGTCTGCATTTGTCAAACCTGGTAGTCAGCAATTCTGGGTACACATGTGCCCATAGAGCTGGAGCCTCTCCATCTAACGTGTTCCATATTGATCAACCCCTCTGTGAAGGTCTTAGTCCTCATTGTGATTTCCTCTCCCCTTTTGTGAAAAGACTGGATTATGCTTAGTTGAGCTCTTGTACTCATCAAATCACTGATAGCTTCTTATTGTTTGAAAAACCAGGTTGTTGTTTCTGTTCATATATAGATCTATATGGTGTTTTTTCAAAGTGTGAACGATATGCAGAATTCTTCCTTCCTAACTTGTGGTTTCCAGCTGGAGAAATACAAAAATTGTGATTATAATGGTAGTTCTTTCAAAGAACAAAGTTACCAAAGAACAAAGGCACAGTTTGTAATGATTTTTTATTTTTAATGTTTGATATTTATAGAAATAGATTTTATTTGAGTAGATTTGAATGGATTATTAAAAGTTTGGGCTTCTGTCTGGCTGTCTGGAAAGTATCCAGCCACATACTATGAAAAATATAGTCCTTTATGTAACAAAATATTATTCAGCCATGAGTGGAAGGAAATTCTGCCATTTGTGGCAACATGGCTGGGTCGTGAAAGTATTATGCTAATTGAAATAAACCTGTCAGAGAAAGACATGGTATCGTTTAGAAGTGGAATCTAAAAAAAGAGGTGTAACTCATAGAAATAAAGGGTAGAAAAGTGGTTCCCAGGGGATGGAGTGTAGGAAAATAGGGAAAGGATGGTAGATAAGTACAAACTTTCAGCTCTAAGATTAATGAAGTCTTCAGATCAAATGCAGATACAACTTGGTGATTATAGTTCATAACAGTTGCATAATTGAAGTTTGCTGAGAGGATAGAACACAGAATTTAAACCTCACATACATAAAAAAATAATTTCTGTAGTATCTCGGAAATAAGTTTTTTAATCTTTTTGTTTAGCACGCTTTAGTTATTTTGTATATATATCAATGTGTGAATAAATGTGTGTATGCATGCACACACACATATCTTGTTACCCATATGATGTAAGCACTCTTTGTGATTTTATAGAGGATGAGCAGCTTTCAAATCATTTAGCAGTTCTTCATAATGCCATTTTAATGACTGTATATTTTTCCAGTGGATATATGTATGTGTTAATGTAAATAATTAATTTAATCATTTCTCTTGGTTGCTTATTTACATCACTGTAAACATTTCACTATTATGAAAATATTGTGTTATGTATACTTGAGGTGAAGAAGAAAACATCTGTAAATATTTCCTCTCATAAACTCCTAGAAGTCTAATTGTTAGATTTAATGTTTTGCAAATTTGGGGGCTTCTGATGTACGTGGCTACATATGTTGCTAAATTATACTACAGAAAATTTTAAACAATTTTTTGTGACTAGCTGTTAAAAATGCGTGTCCATTGCTTCACACATTTGTGAATAGACACTGTACATTGTTTTAAACAAAAACAAAAAAATTTAAATCTAAAGGGGAGAATATCTGTTTATACTTTTCAAATATATTCCTATTGGCACTTTTACTATTTTCTTCCCAGATAGTATATTTGCATCCAGGTCATAGAGTATATGTCTAGTATACTATGGTATGTCTCTATTCTCTATTTCTATTGATATCTCTGTATATCTAATATCTACTTACCTACCTACCTATTATGTATCTATCATCTATTTATCATCTATTCCACTCATTATTGATAAACCACTTGAGCTCTTAACTCTGAAGTCATATACAGGGTTTTCAAAATGATAGACCCAATTTCAAAGCAAGCAATTTCAAATCGAGTTTATCTTTTTGAAACACCCTGTACAGTAGACTCTCTGTTAACCTGTACCCATGGGGATGGGTAGGTGCCAGATAAATGTAAGTAGATTCTCTGTTAATGGAAACTCAAGCCGGTTGCTTGAGTTTCCTGGTTAACAGAGAGTCTACTGTATGTCATGTATACATACATTTCTATGTGTTGGGTACTAGACTCTGGGCTTTCAGTGACTCCAGATCACCAGACTTTTCTAGAGTTGTCTGATGGGTTGAGTGAAAGTTATTACTTGGGGAAAAAGGTTAGGGTTGGAGATGAGAGTGCATAATTCTGCAACTACCACTAATCTAGAAGGCAGGCTGGTAGAAGTCTTAGTAGGTGACAAAGTCAGAAGGCACTGGTTTTGTGGTTGCTACAGAGTAAAGTGATTATTTGGAGAATAAACCCTTGCTGTGTAGTGGTTGTGATGGAAGCAATATTGCAAATATTTCTGAGCACAAATGCCTAAACTTGGAAGAAAAAAAAAAGGAATAAAGAAAAAAACATCCTTACATTTGCTTGCATATATATATAACACAGAGCATTGCTTGGAATTTCAACAACAGAAATTTTATTATGGTTAGCATTTACCCTATTCTCCAATATAAATAAACAGAAAGGGTTTGAGGTTATTAATCAGTCATGTGTTAATACAAATAAGTTTGTGCTTATTGCTATTTTCAGGACAAACCTAAAGTTACTCTTCAAAAAGCAAAATTGTGACAAATCTGAGTTTGCAATTATTTAGAAGATTGATTATGTAGACTTGTCTGAGCTCTTCTTATTATTCCCAAAGTAAGGCGCTGAGGAAGTTTATTGGACCCAGAGAAGGAAAGTACCCACATTTGTATGAGGAACTGGAGACTAGGACTGTGGTTGCCAGGGTTAACATGTCCTATTTCAAAATTGTGCCTGAGGTTGTTGGTTGGGGAGAAAACAGCATTCTCCTTGAAGTTCTGGGGAGCTACTCCTGTCACTCAAATACAAGTATTACAATTATTACATTCAGGTCATTTACATGGACTTTTTCATGAGGATTGGATCTCTTCCTCATTTGTAATAAACATTCTATGGAAACATTTCTTCCAACATTACATCAACAGGTACATTTGTGTCTGTCCATATTTTCAAATACCAGTTTGAGTTACTAATGGTGCTACAGAGAAAAAACAAAATAATTAAAGCCCCTTTCTATAAACAAGAAATTTTAATCTGGGTTTGAAGCAGACTGTTAATTAGACTATGCTGCACACTATAAAGAGGGAAACAGGGGTTTACATAACGAATCTTAGGACACCCCTTCACCAAAATCTAGGGTCTCTGTAGTTATGTGTGTTTTGAAAAAACAGCATACTAATTCAGAGGATAACTATTTTTACTGGAAGAAGACAGAGAACTAATTTATGTTTTTAGTCATTAACAAAAAAATAAATTATTTTAAAACAGGATGACTCAGGACCATATTTAGATCATGTTCACACAGATGTGCAGAGATTACCTATTTGCAAACAGTCTATATTTATTTCAATGTGAAAATAAGCCAATTTCAAATTTCTAATGACTTTCTTTGCCATTTGCTCCAGTTGTTTTTAGAAAGTTTCTTAAGTTGAATAGTTCTATAAAATGGGTTAAAAAGGAGTGAATGATACTGGAGAGGAAGGGCAAAAGTATTTTAAAAGTTGGCTTTTAAAGTGAATTAAATAACTGTATACTATATAGTGCAAACACCATTTTCAACTTTTTTTTGGAAAGAATTGTTTTTTATCTTGTGATGTATGATTCTCTGTAATTCTTATCCTTATGAAGGCTACACCTATGAATAAGTTTTCTGTGTCAGAATAAAACTATTTTAGAGTTCTTTGTTTTTAGAAAACATAGTCATGATTGTGTGTGTGTGTGTGTGTGTGTATGTGTGTGTGAGAGAAATAGAGAAGGAGACAGAAGATATTGTGTTGTATTCCTCTAAACAATAGAGTGAATCATCACTGGCCTTTATTTTGTTGTTGTTGTTGTTGTTTTATATTTTTGATAATTTTTTATTTTTTAATTACAGTTGACATACAATATTATATTATTTTCAGGTGTGCAACATGCTAATTAGACATTTATATAACTTTTGAAGTGATCACCTTGACAAATCTAGTACCCATCTGATACAAGACATAGTTACTGTAATATTATTGATTATATTCCTTATGCTATACTTAACCTCCCTATGACGATTTTGTAATTACCAATTTGTACTTCTTAATCTGTTCACCTTTTTCATCAACACCCTCTATCCAGCTACCATCAAAATGTTTTCTGTATATATTGGTCTATTATTGTTTTCGTTTGATTGTTTTCTTCTTTAGATTCCACATATAAGTAAAATCATAAGGCATTTGCCTTTCTCTGTCTGATTTACTCTACTCAACACAATATTGGCAAGGTCCATTCATGCTGTTGCAGACAGCAAGATTTCTTCTTTTTTTATAGCTGAGTAGTATTTCATTGTGCTATTTCTTCTTTATCCATTCATCCTTTGATGACTATTAATATTAATGAATATTAATATTAATACCTTGGCTGCAATGAACATATGGATGCATACGTCCTTTGAAGTAGTGTTTTTGGGTTTCTTCACACAAATTTCCAAAGGTGGAATTACTGGGTCCTTATTTGTCTCTTGACTCAATCCACAGATAGCCTTTGTTTTAAAGTCTATTTTGTCTGGTGTAAGTATTGCTATTACAGCTTTCATTCTTTTTATTTTCATTCTTTTGAACTATCATTTTGTCATCCCTTTACTTTCAGTCTGTGTGTGTATTTTGATCTGAAGTAAGTCTCTTGTAGGTAGTGGGTGAACTATCCCTCCAATGGAATTGTTTTCTGGAGGGCAGGTCTCTTGTAGTACAGGCTTCTCCTGCTAGGTGAGTGTTCTAGAAACCCATCTGCATCAGTGTACCAGCTGGGGTTATTGTGAGAGGTTGTTACAGCTTCACCTGCCCACACCACACTGTGTTTAGCAGTTATTGACCAACATTTCTTATAATATTGGTTTGGTGTTGATGAACTCCTTTAGCTATTTTTGTCAGGAAGATTTTTATCTGTCTTTTGATTCTAAATGATAGCTTTGCTGGGTAGAATAATCTTGGTTGTAGGTCTTTGCTTTTTATCACCTTAAATATTTTGTGTCAATCTCTTCAGGTCTGCGAAGTTTCTCTTGAGAAATCAAAGGGAAGTTTAATGAGAGCTTAAAGCTCCCTTATAGGTAACTAACTGCATTTTTGGGGGGGAGGGTGCTTTTAAGATTCTCACTTTGGCATTTTAATTATTATATGACTGGGTATGGGCCTTTTGGGGTTTATCTTGTTTGGGATTCTCTGTGTTTCCTGAACTTGAATGTTTATTTCCTTTACCATGTTAGGCAAGTTATTTCTTCAAATAGGTTTTCAATTCCTTGCTTTCCTTCTTGTTCTTCTGATATTCTTATGATACAAATGTCAGTATGTTTGATGTCCCAGATGCTCCTTAAACTATCTTTATTTTTGAATTTTTAAAAAATTTTGATTGTTTTATTTCTGCTACCTTAACTTCTACATCACTGTTTTGATTTTTTGCTTCACCTAATCTACTATTGATTTCCTCTAATATAGTCTTTTAGCTTCTATATTCTTTACTTCTTACTTTTTAAAAAATGTTTTCTATCTCTTTGTTAAAGTTCTCACTGAGTTCATCTATTCTTCCCCCAATTCATTGAGCATCCTTATAACTGATGTCTTGACCTCTACATCTGGTAGATTATTGTCTTCATTTTTTTTATTTGTTTATTTTATTTTATTTTTTGTGTGAGGTGGGGAACTCTGTTCTGTTCTTTCATTTGGGGTATGTTTCTTTGTCTCCTCATTTTGGCTCCCTCCCTGTGTTTGCTCCATGTATTAGGTAAGGCAGTTATGTTTCCCATTCTTACTACAGTGGGTTTATATAGTAGGTATCCTCTAGGGCCCAGTGGCACAGTCTCCCTGATCACCTGAGCTGGGTGTTCCAGGTGTGTCCATTGTGTGGGGAGCATGTGTCCTCTTGTTGTAGTTGAGCCTTAGTTTCTGTTTGCGTGCCAATGGGAGGAACTGAACCTCAAGGTGATTGGTTGTGAGTACCATCCATGACTACAGTGGAAGAGCTGTTGTGGAGAAAATGACTTTGTGGAGCAGGATTTACATTAGAAGGGTTCTGGTACCTGCCCAATCCACCCTTTGTGTGTGTTGTCCCTGGAGGCAGCTGGATGATGCTCCAGCTTGGTTTGAAGCTGGCCACTGGTTGTGACAGCCCAGGACCTTCTGTGAGAGGCCCCACCACAGGAGAAATTCAGCCAAAGCCTGTGCTCTTCCCAGAGCCACCTGGCATGAGCCACAAAGCAATCTCCAGATAGGCACCCCACACACTGGGCTTGCAGGTGACTTGAGAGACTAAGGTGTGAATGGAGGTTGGCTGCCGCTAGTGCTAGGCTCGGAGCTACTTAGCAAAAGGTACAGGCATGCTGAGGTTAGATGATGCTTGCTTGGGGTTTGTGTACCTTTGAGAGATTTTAGAAAAGTCTGCAGCATGAGCGAGGACATGTCAGATGTATAGAAAAGCTACTGAAAGCAGATTATCTGTGCCTGCCCATTGGGTGGGGTGAATACTATGTTAGTCAGGTTTCTGGAGACTCAGATATGGTGCCCACTAAGTCTACATGCTGAGAGGAATGAGGGCTAAACAAAGAAATGATGGATTCTGGCAGCACTTTTATCTGGGAGAACACTGCCCCTCTAATGCTTGCCTTGAAGCCAGATAATTCAGTTCCTCCCCATATGTCTCTGACACCTTTTCAGCTCCTGTCCCAGCTCTGGAGCCCAGAGCAAGTGAGTCAGTTAGTGAGTAAGTACAGATATGGACCCTGTAAGAAGAATGCCTAGGACTATAGCAGCCCTCCGTTTAACTCAGCCATTATCTCTGATGGTTTTCATAGCCAGAAATTGTGAGGATTTCTCTTATCTACACTAAAACCCTGGGCTGGGGAGCATGGTATGGGTTTGGGGCCTCTTGCTTCTCTGAGGGAACCTCCACAGAGGAGATATTTCTCCTGATTTTTAATGGTCGCACACAGATGTTGGACTGGCCAATTCCACATTTTTGCCCCTCCTTTCAGTCATGAGGTGTTCTTTTTTTTTTTTGTCTTTATTTGTACAACATCTTTTCAACTAGACTTCAAGAGATTCTCAATGATAGTCCTTCTAAAGTTTAGTTGTAATTTTGATGTGGTAATGAAAGAGGCCATCTTGACAAGAAATCTCCTTGGCCTCTGTTTCATAGCTATATATATTTTTTCTGGTATCATATTACTTATTTGGTTTTGTTCCCCTTGGTATATATGTTAATATATAATATATATTTTATATATTTATATTACTTGTTTATTTTTCTACTGAAACACCCACACCCACACCCATAACCCCCATATCCCCTCACAATTTTCCATTTGATATACATGCATATATGCTGGCATATCTTCATTTAATTTTTTTCATTTTTAAATATGACAAAATGACTAAATCTGCAAGTCCTTATAGCTCATACAGAAGCTGGCTTGTACAGGATCCAGCAAATGAACGTATACACCTGCAAGTGCTTAATAGTCTCCTTTTTCTCTAACTTTTAAAATCATTTTGAAATAAAATATTTGGTACTCAGGTATGCATTTTAAGCTTACCACCAAATATCCCTGAATTCATATTTATCATTTTCTATTATAAGAAAATAAACCAGTGTGGTTATCACTCCTCTTAAACTGGAAATCCCTGAGAACTAAAACTTTGAGATTTCCTTCTATAAAATGAATTCATTGAAATTCTGAGTCTGAGTTTTTTAATTTCATTTTTTCATAGACAGAGAAATAGATATTTATAATAATCCTCTGCTTTTGCTTTTACTATTTAGGAGGAAAACATTGCCAGACAAACTTGTAAGCTTATTGGTCAATTCAGCCTGATTGCTTTCTTCCAGTGATGGGCAATTTTAATTTCCTATCACATTTATAGTTATCACATTTGAGAAAGAGCAACATAGGTTAATGAAACCATTATAATTTCATTCAAATGATATATATTTTATAAAAGCTCAATTAAAAAAGTAGATACCAAGGCACAACATTTTACTTTGTCTTATAAAAACCATTGCTTTGTGTCACCTGTAAAAGACACCAAACAACACATTTCCCAATGCTAAAAATTAATGTGAAGTCATTATCATCACTAAACATAACCATAAAGTAAATTTATTGTGAAAATGGATGTTTTTATTGAAAATTCATCTGTTCCTTCACCTATTCAATCATGTTTTATCAAATTCTGCTCATTTTAGGGAAGAATGACAAAGTAGTTTCTAAAGAGTACTCAGATGTTGACTGAGCTAGAATTTGATTTTCCTTACTCAGTAGTTATTTGGTTTTCAAGCAAGGTAATAAACTCTTTAATCATCAGTTTCTTCACCTGTATGACATACATATTAATATTACTAGCCCCATAGTGATGGGGGGTAATAAATATAAACTCATAGTGACTGACATACAATAAGGTGTTAACAAATTTTGTCTATTGTCATTGTTGTTATTGTTACTATTATTATATGGAAGCTTATAATGCTATGGAACATTAAAAGTTAAATAATACAGATCAATTCCTTAAACTTACTATTTTATAGGTAAGGAAGCAGAAGAAATGTTAATATATTAAGACTGCATCAAGATCTTACCCAAACACTTTATCTATATTAACTAATTTATTTTGTCAATGACCATTTTAGGTAAAATTTGTGAGCATTCCCATCATACAGATGAAGAAAAAGGGTATCATAAGATAAAAAAATTGTTTTAACTTAAATGGCTAGTTAGAGTTGAGTTGGGATATGAACCTCGACAGTCTAGATCCAAAGCCACTGTTTTTGTTCTGTTTTCTCTACAGTATTAGACTTGTATACTAGGCTTGATCAAAAACTAGGATGAATGTTTAAAATAAAAAAAATATATTACAGTAAAAATCACATTGCCATTAAACCTAACAAGAGTGGAAATGAAATCAGGGACACGTTAGTTCAAGTTTATGGGGACAATGCCATGAAGAAAATGGCAGTATACAATGAATTAAACATTTTTCTGAGGGGAAAGCAAGTGTCACTTATAAAGAGAGTTTAGAGAAGACAGTGACAAATGAAAGTGACAAAAACATTCCAAAAATTTTTAAAATTGTGCATCAAAATTGTCGACTGACTGTAAGAAGCACAGAAGGCCAAGTAAACATCAATAGAGAAACAGATGGAAAAATCTTAACTGAAAATCTTGGCGTGAGAAAGGTATGTGCTAAAATGGTCCTGAAGGAGCTCACTGATGAACAAAAGCAAAGGAGAGTTGAAGATTGTAAGGACCTTTTGGAGAGGCAAGAAGATGTTTTGGGCTATGATCACTGGTAATAAAACATGGGTGTATCAGTACAACCCTGAAGCAAAACACCAAAGTGCACAATGAAAGTCAGCCAATTCTTCACAACCAAAATCAAGAGTCAGTCCAAATCAAGAGTCAAAATGATGTTGCTAAACACTTTTGATATCAGAGGAATTGTCCATTATGAATTTGTACCAAATGGACAAGCAGTCAACCCAGTTTGCTGTTTGTTAAGTGCTGAAGAGACTGCATGAAAATATTAGACAAAAATGACCGTCACTCATGGTTCTTGCATCACAACAATGCACCAGCTCACATGCCAGTGTCTGTGAGGGAGGTTTTAGCCAGTAATCAAATAACTGTATTGGAGCATCTTTCTTACTCACCTGCTCTAGCCCCCAATGACTTTTTTCTTTACCCAAAGGTAAAGGAATATTGAAAGAAAGACATTTTGATGACATTCAGAACATCAAGGGTGATTATGATGACAACTCTGTTAGTCATTCCAGAAAGTTCCACAATTGCTTTGAAGGGTTGACTAGCTTCCCAAGGGGTGAACTTTGAAGGTGCCGAGATTGATATTCAGCAATGAGGTATGTAGCACTTTTTCTAGGATCAGATCATGAACTTAATTGTCAGACCACATATTGTGACTCATAATGAAAATTGTTTCTCCTCTGACAACACTTCTGATGCCACATGTCTCAGTTTTCCATACCTAGCAATTCTCCAGTTTTCACAGATAACAACTGGTTGTCCTCCAATTTAATTCCATTCTGAGACTAACTACCCAGAGTCAGTGCAAATCCCACAGGTTAAGGGCTCAAATTGGCCCACTTCAAACACCAATCACAAATAGTGGATCTCTAAGTTACCCACTATTCTATCTGAATTGACTAAAATAAAGAGTTCTCATGAATACCTCCTCAAGTTTTGCTATCATGGCTTACAGAACTCAAGTAGACTCTTTATTTTATATTACCAGTTTATTAAAAGGATATCATAACTATACAAATGAATAGCCAGATGAAGGAGTATATAGGGTAAAGGGCTCTAAGAGCAAGAGAAACTATCCTCATGGAAGTAGGATCTACCATTTTCTTGGCAGGTGGATGTATATTTTCATCAACTTGGAAGCTGTATAATCCCATAGTATAGAAATATTTATAGAGACTTTATCATGTTGGTATAATTGATTATTAACTCAATCTCCAGCTTTCTCTCTCTCTCTCTCTCTCTCTCTCTCTCTCTCTCTCTAAGAGTGGAGCTATGAGGCTGATAGTTCAAAATTTTTAATGCTGTTACTCAGGAGTTTACAAGAGTTTTAGGCCTGTGTCAGGAACTAGGGACAGAAACCAAATACATATTTTTTATGTCACAGTGTTTCCACCTTGGTCAGTTGTGGTAAGCATGAAGCTTCCTTGCTCAGATATCACTTCAGGAGAACTTGCTGCAGGATTTGTATTTAGCTGATAGCTTCAAGCTGCTGCTCCTTCAAATTGCCCACTGTGTTTATGAAAGATTGCGCTGTTCATTGGCTTTTCTCAGCCAATGATGGAACACTGGGAAATAGGAGAGCCACCTTGGTTGATGCAGGACCTTCTAACAGAAAACCTGTGCTTTGGTGCCTCTCGTAAAACTGGCCAACACTTGCTCAGAGTTGTCTGCCATATTGAGGCTCTTCCCATCCCATCCTCATCTTTCTCCTTCCACAGACTTTGGGCTTGCATTCTTGTCTGATGGATGTCCCTGCCTGTTCCTACTCTCTCCCTTATTAATCTCTCAGTTCATTATGTTATCTTCATGAGTTTACAGGAAGACATGAACTGAAAGCAGGCCTTGCCCTTTATCTTCTCTCCTATAAAAAACATAAAGTCCAGAAACCAAAATGCAACTCCTTCAAGTGGGCAGAAGAATCACTTTAGAAATCAACTACATCAATAGTTTCTCATGTTCACTTAGTTTTAATGTAACTATTGTATCTGTATCTGTGATATCATAAATACATTTTAAAATAATTACATTTAAAAATGTTATCCATTATTTCAGTTTTTGTTTAACTTCTGTTGTGTTTTTTTAGCAGAAATATTGATGTGAATCTTAGTCTACCTTCTTTCTTAATTATTTATCACCACACACTAACTCTCACAATTGAAAGAAATTAAAAATAACACTATCTGATGATTAAAAGCAAATAAAAATACAACTGTTTTTGAAGTGATTCAGGACTTTCATAGCACATAGGATTTTGATAAAAGCAAAAAAAAAATTCTGTCTGAAAAAATTCTTTTCTAATAATAAAAGAATTTCCGAGTAGGAAAGTGGACACATTCACAAATTACAAAATTCACAAGGAAACAAATCACACATGAGTGACAAACCAAGAATCAACAAACAGAAGAATAAGACTCACCAAGATGACAGAAACACAGAGTCCTAAAGCTAAAACTTCAAGCAGAAAAAGTAATAATAATCCCAGAGTATATGGTTGACATGTCAGAAGAAATAAAGAGCTAAGCAATTAGTCAATAAGTGTGCAAATCTAAGCAAACACTATGACTAGAAAAAAATAGTGATTATGAATTCTGTTAAAAGAAAGATGGAACTAAATAGGTCAGGGGTGTCTAAATGTTTTTCTTACCTGGGCCACATTGGAAGAAGAATTGTCTTGGGCTGCACATAAAGTACACTAATACTAACAATAGATGATGAACTAAAAAATGGTCCATGCATAATTTTCATAACGTTTTAAGAAAGTTTACAAATTCGTGTCAGGCCACATTCAAAGACATGTTATGCCACAGTCAATGCCGTCCTGGGCCAATTCAGCCCATGGGCCACAGGTTGGACAAGCTTGAAATAGATGATAATGGCATATAAATTGTGAGAAAGTTATTTGGCTTTGATGGTTCTTAAATCCTGCTAATTGTTAAGAGTAAGGTACAGATAACATTTAATAGAGATTTTGTTAAGTTTACATACGAAAATTTCTAGGGTAGCCACTACTAAAAAATCAAAATGGGGAATATAATATAAAATAACAGAAAAAAAAAAACAACCAAAATAATCCATAGAAGACTAAAGATGGTTAAAAGCAAAAAAGAAAGAAATTGCAACCCCATGTCAAATTTAAGTTCTGAAAAAAAAATACACCTATTAAACCTACTAGACAGGAGACTTCTGGAGCTTTGGCTTATCTAAGGCAAGATTGGACCAAAATCACCTAAATTATTATTATACTATTTTGTCAATTTATTGTTCAAATGAGAAAAAAAGTAAATGGAAACTTCTTCACATTACTCTATAAGCTAAAATGAGTTCAAGTTACAGTAAAAAATGTAAAAGATAAAATTATGAAACTTTTTGTAGTCCTTTCAGAAAAATATATTTATGAATTGGGAATGGCAAAACAATTGACACAAAAGCACAAACAAAATAAAACACTGACTATGTATAATGACTATATAAATTGTTTTTTTATCAAAATACTACAAAAATAAAAAGAATGAGAAAAATTATTTTCAATACATAAACATGACAAGGGAAGATTATTCAGAATATGCAAAAAAAACTTCACAAACAAGGAAGTGACAGGCAAAAAATATAAAAAGTAGAATAAAGACTCAAACTTCATTTGACAGAAGGGGAAATCTGAGTCATCATTAAAACAAAAATATGCTGAAATGTATTAGCAATATGAAACTACAAATTATAATCACAGTGTGGTACCATTTTACATGCAACCACATTGTTATAAAAATTCATAGCCTTCAAATATCAAATATTGGTGATGATGTGAAATGACAGAACTTTCATAGTTTCCTGGCAGGAGGAAATGTAAATTAGTACAAAAACTTTAGAAAATTACTTGGCATTATCTAAATAAATTGGTGATATATATAGCCAATGACTAGAAATTCTAACCCTTAATATTTACTTTCATAGTTTCCTGGCAGGAGGAAATGTAAATTAGTACAAAAACTTTAGAAAATTACTTGGCATTATCTAAATAAATTGGTGATATATATAGCCAATGACTAGAAATTCTAACCCTTAATATTTATCTGAAATATGTTTTTCAATATCTACTCCAAGAGACATACATATCTTCATTAATGTCAGTCAGTAGTAGAGTAGATAAGTAAATTGTGTTATTAATATACCCATACAGCATACTACTACATATTATAAGTGAATGAACTTCAGCGACCTGCCATAACACAGAAGGAAAGCATGAAGTTCAAGAACCTCAAGTTGAGTTAAAAACGTGTCAGATAAATATTTACAATTTAATTATATTTTCATGAATTTAGGAAGCATTGTGAAATGTGAGAAGCATTTACATTTTAGAAGCATTGTGAAATAAACAATGAGTTTAAAAACTCAAAACGAGTGCCATTATTTTCCAAAGCAAATGAAAAATAAGTAAGAATTCATGATAGAAATTTATTCTAAAAGGGAAGTGAAGGGATAGGGGAATTAGGAGGACAAAGAAGATGATGAAACAATGAAGTTGTTTTATCCGTTAAACAGAGAAGTTGGCATGTATATAAGAGTTTATTTATTATGATTCTTTGTACTTTATACTTATTTTAATACACATGCTTTAGATAATAAAAATTAATTTTATTTGTTTGTGATTTCAAGTAAAAATATGATTTAAAAGTGTCCTATATGAAAAAGAAAATTTATATAAATCAACAGTCAAGAAATTTATATGTGAACTATTATAGAATGCAATGAAATATAAGCAATATATATAAAACATCAATTTAATTACAATGGCTATTGACACAGCATAACTATAAAAATTCATATATTTAAGACTGAATTTATGCAAGTTCTGAAAATGCATTTTTTTATTACATCATAAAACAGGAAGTACCAGCCTTTTTAGATTTTAGCTTAAGAAATAAAAATTTTGGATCCTGCCTAGCTGAATTTAATTAAAGTGGATTTCAAAGACATCCTGCTTCTTTTTGTGTAAACTTCCTTGATACAGAGAATCTCATTAATATATATACAATTAAATGTACTGTCTATGCTTAGAATTTTTAAATAGCCAATAACAGAGCAATAATTCAAGTTACTGCTATAGAAACAAACTCTTTTCCTGACTAAACTCCAGACGTGAGTGCAATCTCACATTCATACTTCATTTTCCCCAATATATCTCTTACAGTGATTTCTCCTCAATTAGAAATTATTATTTTTCCCTCTTTTTAAAATTAGGTTATAAGCTCCATGAGAATAGGGGTCTTCTCTGTTTTATTCACCTATCCTATTGTCTATCATAGTTCCAGGTAAGTAGGAGATGCTTGATAAATATTTGTTGAATTAACAAATGGATTATTATTATAAGTTAGTGAATAGTAGAGGGATAAAGATAGAAGCCAACATTTCCAAAGTTATATAAAGTACTGATTCTTCTCCTCTTAAGGCTTAAGTTGTCCCAAGAAAATTCACTTAATTTTTATTAAATTAAACTATTTTTTATTTGGTAGTATATTTACATGGTTTAAGTTTCAGTAAAATAAAAATGAGAAATATAGAGGCATTTATGGCTGGACTTTTTCCAGACAGCCCTTGTACATTGAGAAGACTTGATTACACACATTTCCTTTTCTACCAAATTTATTACATTCTATTCCTTAAAATACTTACTTTTCTAATATATAGTGGGCTCTCCATTAATCAGAACTCAAGCAATTGCCACTCTCAAGCAACTGGCAAAATTTATTTGGTTAACAGAGAGTCTACTTATATTTATCCAGCATCTACCAATGCCAGTTAACCAAGCATCTAGTATATTATATAGTCTTCCAGTATTTCCTTATACAAATACAAATAATAATATATTTTTATTACCTGTCTCTAATTATATAAAAGTTACACATGCTATAAATGCTTGTTTACCTCTATTTATCTTCTCTTAAAAATGTATCCTGTGGATATTTCTATAGTGACACAATAAATGCTGCCTCAATCTTTTATACAGGTACATAACATTCTATTTTATGAATATGCTCTATTTTAAGGAATTCATCTCCTTGTATTGTTGCCACTCTTGTGTTATTAACAAACTGCGGGGATGTATAACCTTTTGCATCTATCATTTAGTATTTGTGCAGGCACATCTGGAAGATAAACTCTCAGAGTATCTTCACTGCTATGAAAACTAATTCCATTTAGAATTGCCAAGGAGTAAGCACATTATTAATATGGAAGGATACCACTTTATAGTAATTGTACTATTTGATGTGCCCACAGTATGTTAATCTGGGTCTTTCAAGAAACAAATGCCAAAATGGCATTAAAAAGGAAATAATTTTATGCTGGTAAAAGCCTGAAAGTTAATCAAGAGGGAGCCAGATAAAGCTGTGAAGGTCTTTAGTGATACCAGTCTACCTGCAGGTAAACAGAGAGCAGAAAAGGCTGAGTGGAAGCATCCCAGTTAGCCATGCAGTTTAAAAAATGTTAAGCACAAACAGTCAAGAAATCTAGACAAAGTCAGCTAACAAAAGATCCCTCTTTTTTTTAAGAAATACATTTGCTCTAGAACACTTGTTTGGTCTCAGACATCAGCTGGTGACGACCATGGGAACGCCCTTGGTCAGTTATATTCACTGTAGTTGGAAGTTTGCTAGACATTGTAAAGACAAATACTAATTAAAAGGGAGTGGTTTAATCTTTCCTCCCTAATGAAAATGGAGGAAGACAGTTCCTCTGTCTCCTTTTTCTTTTACCTTTATCTCAGAACACTTTTAATTGTAAGTCTTTTCTAATGTCTTTGAAATTTATACAAATTCTTCTGAAGACTAGATATGGCTTTTGTCAGCTTTATGATCCAGAAATGTATTCCTCAAGGACATGGGAATCATTTCTGTGAACTTGAAAAACATTATGGGTGATAGCATCCCTTCTTCCAGTTTCCATAAGAGGGTAGGACCTGACTTTATTGGGTATCTTGCTCCAAGTTACAAAACTACTTCCTGTTAAAGAAATGAGAAGTTTATGATTCCCCTTAGGTAAGGCCAATGAACCAGCATAGATGGTTACAATTACCAGGTAAAGTTAGCATGAACTACCTGTGACACATGTTGTTTCTAGTTCTTACCTGAGGACTCATTATTGCCTATCTTGAAAACATGTATGTAATGGGTAGTATTGTTACTGGTTTAAGGTCTGTGTGCCCAAAGCTTCAAAACTCAGTAAGTCAGAGTTTGGAGTAAGGAAAGGTTTATTTATGAAGAAGCTACCAATCGAGAAGATTGGAGTTCTTAGAAATTCCTCAAATCCATCTTAAGAAAGTAGTACAGAGTTCGGACTTCTTCTATATAAGGGAAGGAGAAATGGGAGGGTCTATTTTTGTAAAACTCAAGCCCCAAGCCAAATTCTTCTAATGATTAGCATGTCTAAAGCAGGAGCAATTAGCCTAAAATTCATGGAAACAACACAGCCTTGAACAAGATGGAGTCAAGGGAGGTCAAGCATTTCACCCTGTTACAGTGTCTGCTTGGCTATATAAGAAAATGAGATTTCTTTCTGTCTTTGCAATCTCTTAATGAATGCCCATCACCTTCTGATTTAATGCTTATTTGATAATAGAAAAGTCTTCTTTGTCTACTACCTTTGTGGAGAGGATTTCTGGGTTGAAAGAAGACTTTACTTTTTATTATATTTCTCCAACAAGTGTTAACAGACTGGTATTTTGTTGTCAATTTACCGAAGTGTCTTGTCAAACTTTTCACTTAACTCATCAAAGTGCTCAGCTTTCTTATCTTTAAATGTGCATAATTTGACTATTGATCTACATCATTGTGTTGTAAGAAGAGGCTAAATAAAATTATGAAAATAAAACAACTTTGAGAATATAAAGTACTATGGATGTAAATTCATTAATCTTTATTCTTATCAACATTAGTTGAAGACATTACTTCAGAAATTTGTAAGATTTATTGTCAAATGCTTAGAAAAACAAAATATACTTGAAAAAACATATATATCATAAACTTGGCAAATTATACTTATTACACAGTCCAGAAAAGCACTCTTATTGGCATTCCATTTTAACATGAATGGAATTTCTTGAATAGATGAGGAGATACATTAAGTTTCTCATAGCAGAGAAACACCAGGAGAAACATTAGTGATTTTTAGCAGCAAAAGGCTTTGCATGCATTAATAAAAAGGTTATTTGGTGATGGTAATTATAGCATTCATCTCTACCTTTGTATGATACAAATATATCTTGGAAGAGCATATAGACATAAGTTGGGGAAACATACATTAACATAACTTATCACATAATAGGTCTTAGTTGAAGGATTGTATTCACTTTAAATAGGACAAGTATTATAGAAAATTATGAATTTTAATAACTCTAAAAAAGATATTCTTTACTTATTCTTTTTACTATCCTTGCTGAGTCCCAACTGTGACATAAAACATTATTCTTTTAGTTACATTTACTTTTTTCACTCTGACACTCTTAAAACCAGCTTCAAAGAAAACTGTTTCTTGTGTTATAGGCATAGGAGCTCCCCCAGAACCTCATTTACCTGAGCCAACCAAACGCCATTTAGACACTACCATCATGAGGCTCAACAATCAATGAAACAAACACCCATCTAAAGTGGATGCATTTAGAAGCGTATTAATAATGAAAAATTCTCTATTCAAATAACTTAACAAATAGATTAAAGACCAAATCTGGCACTGACTTTTATTCATCTAGATCAGCGGTTCTCAACCTGTGGGTCGCGACCCCTTTGGGGGTCAAACAACCCTTTCACAGGGGTCACCTAAGACCATCGGAAAACACATATCAGATATTTACATTCCGATTCATAACAGTAGCAAAATGACAGTTATGAAGTAGCAACGAAAATAATTTTATGGGGGTCATCACAGCATGAGGAGCTGTATTTCAGGGTCGTGGCCTTAGGAAGGTTGAGAACCACTGATCTAGACTGAGATGTGTGCTGTTATCTTCATGCCTTTCTGTTATCGTGTACAGAAAGAAGAGGGCTGCAGGAAGAGAGTGGGAAGGAAAGAAAAGAGGAGGGGAGGGAAGACAAAAGAAGAAGGAGATGAGCTCATACTTAAGAAAAAGTATCTCCACTGGACAACTGGCCAGAACTAGACTTTGGTGGCAGAGAACAAAACCAGGACACCATCTTACCCCTCAAGCTGAACTTTAGCTAATTGTAATGGATTGCAGTAGTAGTAGAATTACAAGCAGGAAAAATCTCCACCCCTTGTGTCACCAGGACAGTTCTGACAAGGGCCAAATAAGGACAAGAGGATCCCACCTCCCAATGGGATTGTTCTGACCTGGGATGCGTATAACTCTACCTCTACATTTTGAATATTTTGCACCCTCATGTTGAGGCTAATAAATTCCTAAGCCCCTTTGTTCTTTGGGGAAGTTGCTCTTCTCAGGGTCTGCCTGCTCCTATCACCTTGGGAGTGTATTATCCTCCTCCTTTTAATGAATTCATCACTTCCTTGACTTATTTGATGTGTCCTTGAGTTTTTCCTACACCAAGAACCTACATTCTGTCTACATTTCTTGTCGTGTTCTTCCTGAGGCACACATTTACCTATTGTGCGTTCTATACAGGTTACTTCCTTTGACCTTTTTGTTCTTTAATTTCACTCCTTTTTACTTACAAATCCCTTTCAATCTATAGTAAATGCAATGGACAAAGAGCACAATTTCACCTTTTTAATGCTTTATTTTAAATACACTCTTTTGGCAAACTGCTGGTAGCGTTTATAGCAACATAACAATATTCGACTATTTCATGAGAGATAACAGTCAAATTATTAGAAAACTTTAATTTCCCATTCTATACAAAGATATCTACTTTGGTTAAATTTCCAAGATATTCATATTTCATTCACTGTTTTTAAAAAATGGGTGTGGTGTTAGTAATTTTAGACACCTTACACAATCATATTATAGTTGTAAATCTCTTCCTGATTAAAGAAATATGTTTCTTAAGCCTTCATCCCTTATAGATGCTATGTGTATTATTTGAGAAATTCCAGTTATAGACATTGACTGAAATGATCACATGAGTCTTGTTTATCAGAAATATATATCTTTAAAGACACTTTAGAGAAATGTTTTAACTTGAAAATATTAAACAAAAACATAACAACAACAATAAAAACTTCCCAGCATGGAAATCTGTACACATTAAAAATAAAACTTAGGAGGATTACATCAAATTAACTATAGATCTATAGATATTACACTCTATTCCAATTCCAATTCCTTCCTCACTGAGAGGCTGTTGAACCTATAAATATACTTATGGGGAAGTGATTGGATTTTTGCTCAGGGTCAGTTTGGATTTTATGCTTTTTATACAAGTGCCAATGGTTTTTTTTTTCATCTGGAGAAATATTCTCTTTGATGCTGCATTTAAAAAAAATCAGGGCTCACATTTTACATTAATTTTTTCGTGAAATGTTTTGTCACACTTTGCAGTTAGTTGTTCAGCATTGAGATTTTTAAAAATACTATGGGGACACTCACTCCCTACTTCTGATTGTTCTTTCTATTGCAAGAACATGTATTCACATAATTCTTTCTCTTCTCCTTCCTCTTCATTATGAAAAAAGTGCAGACAGGAAGTTTGAGTTCTACCTTGTCTCCCCTGAGGCCAGGACTTTGTCTAATTCTGTGCCTCAGTATTAAGTTGTCAAAATGCCCACATATACGAGGGCTATCCAGAGAGTTAGTATGAAAAATAGAGGCTTTTATGTCTAGATTTTTTCTGGACGGCCCCTGTATATATATGAGGGATGTCTGGAAAAAAAACCAGCCATAAATTCCTGGATTTTTTGCATATATTATAAATATGTAATATATATCTCATATATATATAATACAGTATTACTCAACAATAAAAAAGAATGAAATCTTGCAATTTGCAACAACATGGATGTACCTAGGATGCTAAGTGAAATAAGTCATACATAGTAAGACAAATACCTTATGCCTTCATTATATGTGAAATCTAAAAATACAAAACAAATAAACAGACAAGATAAAACAGAAATAGACCTATAGACACAGAGAACAAACTGATGGTTGCCAAAGAGAAAGGCTGGGAGGGGAGGGAAAAAAAGAAAAATAAAAAAATAAAAGAAATAAAAAGTGGTTTTTGCCAATAACTTAACTCCAGATATATACACTCCCTTTTATATTTTTTACAGTCCTAAACATTTGAGTTTAACTTTAATTCATTTTATTTCCTCAGGCGCTTTGTGTTTTAGGATACTGTTAAGATGGATTTGATAACAAATAAACAGCTTTAAAATTCTATTTTATTCTTTAGCTAAGATCTGAACACAAATCTATGGGATTCCACAGTCCAGCTTCTTACACTGTGCATTCTATTTTGACCCAGTTTGGCTCTACTTGTTTGCTATTATGCTGTGGATGAGTTTGATTCCAACTAACTCAAAAGAATAAAAAAGCATCTTAACAGAATGTAAAACTAATGCAAATCAACCTGTTTATGTATCTAAAACAGAGATTCCCAACCTTTTTCCACTTGTGTACCCCTTTTAAACCCATTTCTATATATTGTACCCTTTGTTTTTAAAACAGCTGTTTTTAAATACACTTTTGTTCAGTACCTATCTTAATATACAATAGCGGAAATAAGGTAATCAGGAAAGAAAAATTCCTACACTAAAAGTACAAACCACAGATTTAATTTTACAATATTTGTAACAGTTAAATATTTATAATGATGATCAAGTATTTAAACATTAAATTAAATAAAACGACTTGAAAACCATCACAATTGAAGACAATGCACCCACTTTTACACAGTCAAGAACTGAACTGATCAAACAGTATGACCACAGATGGATTTATATATGTGGGGAAGTTCTAGAAACATCTAAAATGGATTGTTCTGAAACTGTGTGTAATGATTGGTAGAAGAACAGTTTGGGGGAAGGGTTCATAACACTCTTACCAATCATCAATCGGTAATGTCTTCATTAACGGTGATTCAAACTTAACATTTATTTTCCATAACTAACATGTTGCATTGTTTTACTTTACTTGTTTTTTCACCATTACTGATTATTTTTTACATATCCCTAAATGGCCCAGCTCGTACCCCCAGGGATATCTGTACCACTGCTTGGGGACCGATGACCTAAAATGATAAAAAATATCATATATTTAAAATAAAGATTACTTTCCAAACATCATTTATATCACACTTTCTCTGACAACTTGGAGACTCCTAATATTAACATGCCATTATCATTATTAGGCTTGTCTGCCTGCTGTGAACCACAGTGAAGCACAAGGAAGAATTCCAATACAGGCAAATGCAAATACTAAGATTTTAATGGCTGTTAAGTAAATTTGAACTTAAAAATAAACGACAGACTTAGTAAAGATATAATTACTGTCAGATTCAGTGTTAAAAATAAAAACAAAAACAGAATTTATCTCCATACTTGCCATGAGAATATATTTCCTCTGAAGGAAAATCTTATTTGTATTTTAAAATATGGGATCTGCTAAGCAAGTATGTATTTCTCTGTTTAGTTATTGATTACTTTCCTTTAGGCATAAGACGAGTCTAACAAATAGGATAAATTTAGACTGCAAAACTCTAAAACTGTAGTATGCAGATGTATACTACTCTGTCATATTCACTTGTGTCCAACTTCTTTTGACACTTAATTCAAAATATTGGTCAAGTTAAAACTTGAATTTAGTCTATGTTCTATTTGCTTTAGCTTTTGTTTATGGCTAATCTTGTCAACTTACTTTTATAAGAAGAACATCTGCTGGGTTTTTATTCATTACAATTTTATATTAATGTGTCTTGAGTGCATCTACAAAAATGTACATGTATGAAAATGACTTTGCTTTCTCACATTACTGATTTAACACCTATCTGTCTGTCTATCATGTCATCTACCCACCTATCATCTATATCTATCTATCTTTCATCTATGTATCTATGTATCTATCTATTTATTTTAATTGGTAAGAAAGTTACAGGTTTGACAGAAAATACATTTTCATAATCATTTTTCTCAATTCACCAGTTTACAGATGGCAAAAATGAGACATGAAAAGATTAACTAACGAGTGGCTTGTGATGTAACTACAGCTAAACACAAGGTTTCCTGGTTCTGAGGATATGAAGCTATTACATTTTATCTACCACATGATGTCTACTCATGTCCAAGTCAGAACTTGCTCACCACCTTGGTGAAATCCCTTTTCAAGTAGTGCTGGACCGAGCCAGAGTTTGGAAAAATATATATCATTGCTTGATGTGGTAGCAATCTTTTTGACTTTGCAAACATACTTTTGTCATTTATTTCTTTTAAGAAATTGAATTATGAGTTATACCTATATAAACATTAACAAATGAATACACCTGCATAGCCAACATTCAAATTGAGATATAGTACATCACCACCACTTCAGAAGCTTCCCTTGTATCTCTTCCAAGTAAGTATACCACCCGGGTAACCATGATTCTGATTTCTATCACTACAGATTAATTACCCTCCTTTAGAATGTTATTTACATAAAAACATACTACACATATTTTTTCGTGTTTGGTTTCTTTAACTAAACACTGAGTTTTATGCATGTTGTAGGATGTTCATTTTCATTACTATATTATATTTTATTATATGAGTATACCACAATAATCCCTTTATTTCACTATAGGTGGATATTTGGATTGTTTCTAATTCTGATTATTATAAAAAGTGTTCATGTTAATATTATGGTACAAGTCTTTTGATACACAAATCATGCACTTCTATATATTCAGAAACTGGAATTTTTGGTCATAGGCTATACTCAATTTTGGTTGAATTTTCTAAAGTTATGTCAATTTACACTCTGGACAGTAAAAATGATGGTTTGGATTACTCTATATTTTCACTAATACCTATTCATATCATTTCTTTTTTTTGCCCCTCCAATTGGTATATGGTGGAATGTTATTTTGTTTTAAATTTTTCTTTCCCTGAAGACTAACCATATTGAACACCCTTGGATTCACACAACTATGTGTCTAGTTCTTCACTAAGACTTCTTCTATTTAACCAAATTGAAATGTTCTATTTTCTACTGGAAATCTACATGATATGCAGTGGTATTAATATTTCTAAATCATCCTGAGCAGGACCTTAAGTAAATACTGGCCAGGGTAGATCTCATGTTTAATTTAAGCAAATATAAGATATTCTGTTACATTGGCATGTAAGATCAATTTCTTAAGCAGTTTCTGGTGGCATTTAGAATGATTTAATCTATGTTTTGTATCAACAAAGTTGAAACTAGTATATTTGGTGTGATCGCAAAGAAGTGCACATCAGATTTGGCTAAAAGCCTTACTATAACATCTTAACTTTCTATTCATTATCTACCTCTTCATGATAATGTAGAAGATTTAACTATTGGAAACATTACTAATATGTTCTGCAATGATAGTATCACTTATTATCTTTTTTGTGTACTCTTAAATCTTGTCTCAGATATTACTTTTAAACCTGAAAGTTAAGTAAAAATTTTTTTAAGGGGATAAATAGCCTTAATTATAGCTATCGAAATGCTACATGCAAACCAAGACATTCAAAAAGAGGGCAGAACTGACAGTGATCGGCAATTCACAAATTCTCAGAAAGAGTGAGATGATTGTAATTTCAGCCTTAAATGTCTTTAACCCTGAGAACTAATCTCTTTTAGCTATTAATTAAGAACGGGGTTCATAGTTGTGAAAAAAATAGGCCTAGCAACAGTGCCAATTTAGCAGTGACTCAGGTTGAAGTGTAATAAAGTAGTTTTACGAGATAATTTAATAGTACTAATATACAAGGTAACAATTGAGGACACTCCATGGATTGTGAGCTCTTTATCCTCTAGTTTACTCCCCTACCCATTGTAATTTTGTGTTGGCCCAAAATGCTTTTTGTATAACTGTTCTAATAGTCAATAGTGATCTTAGAATGTTAAGTCCTTCCCAAATCTATGTACCAATTAATAACATAGACCACTCCTTCCCTCTTGAAACTCAGTGATACAATATCCAGTCTTAATTTGTCTCTCTTTTCTCAAGCCACCCTTTTCTGTCTTCTGTTTTGAATTCTCTTTCACTACCTACCACTAAAACATTTACATTTCACAGGGTTCAATTATTGGACCATTTCTCTGCTCATTCTACATTTTAGTGTATTAACTTAATTTCTTAATAAGTGATCCTCCATTTCAATGAATTCTACATTTTTATTTATAATACCTTTTATCATGTGATATAGACCTGTATTCTAAAATGGCTTACTAGATAAATTTAATGACCATACCCTACAAAAGACTTCAGTTTCAACACATTCCAAGGTTTTTATTATATCCCTCTCCCAAACTATTTATTTCTTCTTTCAGTTAATCAAATCGCTATTGAGTGAGTCAGCCAAGCTAGGAAACCTCATTATCATCTTCGACTCATCCATTTATCTCATCTCTCACATTTAGTCATTCATCACATTGTGTTGATTTCATCTCCTGAATATCTTTGGGATTTCTCTTTTCCTTTTTATTCCCATAGCTTCTTCTCTTGTTTACAGGCTCATCATCCCCTTTCTGATCTGTCATCATGGCCCCCAAACTAATTTCACTGACTCCTATGGTTGAATCACAGATTTCTTGAGCTATGATTGATCGTTGGCATGGCTATAAATGTGTGTTTCTAAAACATAAGTCAAATCATACCCCACTCTTACTTTAAAAGCTCTAATTATATTACAAAATTAGATGCACACTTTTATGGGATCTGGCTTGAAAGAACAAGGATTCCAACAGAATTACATTATTTGAAAAGGAAACGTAAGTGGGAAAAAAAGTGGCTTTTCTCACAGAAAAATGTAGAAAATGCATAAGGAGAAGCATTTCTATTAATTTTTAATGTGATGTTTGATTTTATGGTTTTTAAAATCTTACATTATTTATTTTTAAACAATTGAAGGATATAATACAAATTCATTATATTTATTATCCATTTTGGGTGGGTTTTCTCTTTAAGTAAAATTATTGTATGTTGCCACACACACTCACATGTATTCATGTATAATTCATGTAGTATGTAAATATATATACGTATTAGTTCTTAAGCAATAGTGTCAGCAAAACAATATTTATGAATTCATAAAAGTTTGTGAATTAATTAAAAATGAGTCTAAACTATCTAATTAGAAATATTTATTTATTTATTTTTTTAGAAAGGAAGAACTGTTGGGGTGAACTGAAAAAATGAAAATTGTTTCTAATCAGCAGTTTTCCCCTTAATGAATAGAGCCAATGAGTTGGTATTAAAATGTGCATTTATAAATAGGCTCCTGCAGACATGTGACATTACACACCTGCCTGATAACTTTAAATTGCAAATGCAGCTTTTTCCTTTCTTTTCTATTTTGTATATATTTATAGTAATTGATCAAATTGTTTTTCATATGTGATAAAACTTCTATTACTTTCTGTTATTTAACATTTCCAGTGTTTTGCTTAATAGTAATCTGTTGGCTAACTTGGGGTATTAATAAATTATATCAAATAAAGAGAACAACCTTGTGAATTACATCAACTAGAGTTCCAAATTTTTTCCATTCTATCTCAAGAAAAATGTTTTGATTTTATAAACATGTTATTTCTAAGGAATTTTTTATTTCTAAGAAAGTCGCTTTGACTCTTTTCTTCCTGAAATGCTTTTAATAATTCTAGGTTTTTTATTTATGCTTCTAGAGAGGCTATAAACTCAAGAAACACAGACTATGTGGGCAAGTGCATCATTACTGATTAAAACTACAAACAGGTTTGTTTACAATGTTCCCTTTTATTAAGGAGTTACAGTGCAGCAAAATGAAAACTGCATCTTGAGAATTATCAATGAGAAGAACAAATAATTGTTTCTCAAAATCCATTTTTTATTCCCAGATTCTACTGATAAAAGGAAGACCCTTTTGAAGTTGTAAAAAAGAATTCTGGAGTCTTAGTATGTTTCCTCAATGCAAAACATTGTTATATGAACATCAGTTAGACAACAGAGTAACAAGAACTATAGTAGAAGGATATTTGATGATTTTTCTACTTGGAAACTGACACTATATAAAAAATCTCTTAGCTATAATGACTCAAATACAATCTAAAACCAATAACGTAAATTGCTATAATATAACCAACAAACAATGCTCCTTTGGATAAATGTTGAAACTAATGAGTGGGGGGAGAGAAATGCTTTTGTCTTAATGTTATTACAAATAATACTTAGAGATCTGAAGAGTTTTCCTGACACTCTCCAGAAATAATGTATAGCCCAGGTCACAATCTACATCATCAGACTTCCATTTGTGCATTTTTTCTATCAGGGTCCTGCATCTAGTGAAACCTACTCAGATTTATCAACATAAGGGCTTCAGCAATGGAGTATATAAAAAAAAAAATACCTTTACCTTGAAGAATGAACGTTAGAACATGATTGAACCTGCACAGACAGAGGGAAATACCCTGTTTTCTTTGGCATAGACTTTAGCCCCAATAATTTTATTATAATATATGTTTGAGCTCAATTTAAACTCTCAGATAACCAGAATGTTCACGTAACATTCCAAATTTAGGACGGCATAATATAGATTAGTGGGATATAAATATTCTAGGAATGATGGCATCCCTATCTCACACAATACACAGAAAACAATTTCAGCTGGAATTTATGTTTATCAAAAGACACTTATAAAATGTGAGAGTCTGTCAACATTCCAGGAGAAGGGCTTTACAACACATAAAACTAACATGGCATATTTCTAGCATAGATACCAAATAATTTTTATGAATCAAGAAAAAAAGAAACAATAAAATACGTATTCAGCAATGAAAGGAATCAGATATTTCATTGAAGATGCACAAATTGCCCACAAAATTTATAAAAACATGTTAAATTAAGTACTAATCAGGGAAATGAAAATTAAAAGCACAATATACAATATCACAATCAGTAGATGGGCAAAGTTAGGGTATACCATGTTTTGGCAAGGATGTTGGTCCAGGAAAATTTTACTTGTTACTACCTCACTGGAAATCAGTTTGGTATAACCTAGTAAGAGGGGCATGCATATACATATCCTTATTATATCCTATCATAAGGAATTCTGCTCCTAATTATCAACCTTAGAAAAACTCTTACATATGTTTATCAAGATATGTTTACAAAAATGCCGTGTATCAGTAATGTCTATAACAACAGGAAAGTACAAACCTCCTCCCTCATATTCACAAATGGAATAATAATTTACAGTATACTTATACAATGAGTATAATACAACAATGAAAATGAAAATTCTACAGCCATACACATCAAAATAAATGAACTCAAAGCAAAAATTCTGAGCTTGAAAAAGCATCTCATAAGAACTTACAGTAGCATTATGTTTTCTTAAAATAGTGTTTATATCTTGGCCTGAAAGAGAGCCACACAGATATTTCTTTTTTTCTTTAAACTACGTGTTTGTGTTTCTATGTCCACTTACTAGGTATGCTATGTTTCAAGGAATTGTAAAAATTAATTTATAAAAAGGCAATACTAGTTGATAAAGAAGAAAGGACATAAGAAGAAAAAGCATTGTGAGGGTGCTGTTACGGATTTTACTTTTAACTTTCATTCAGCACTCTGAATTTTTGGTTTCTTTCCACATTTTCTACCTCTTGCCTAACTGCGAAGTCCATCATCACCACAGATCTTTTTTTTTTTTTAAGGCTGTGGAGGTTTTGAAAAAGGAATTAGTAAAAGCAAAACACCTAGTTCTCCATGATCTTCTTGGAAGACTGAGCATTAAAATTTCATGTTATTGACATTGATAATGATGTATGAACTGTTGGGAGAAAGGCAACATCAGAAATGTCAACAGCATCAGTGGTCACTGTTGGGAGGGCTAACATGTAAAAATGAATAACAATAAGAAATTATATCAAAGAGTATAGAGCTAAAAGATAAAAGGAGGAAAATAACAGAAGGGTTGAAACAAAATGCCTTAAAATATTTTTTAGGGTAAGTTCTCAAAGTACGTGAGACACAGTCATTGGGAATTCTCCAACACAATTTCAAGGATGCTTAAGGAATTTGAAGTAGTTTTGTTAAAAAGCACATTGAATGTAATAGCATCAAGTTTGGGAAGAGTTGCTGGTGGTCATAATAGATGTATTTTTAAAGTATAATTATTTTGTTAAACTTACTAATTTATTACACCCACATCACTGTTGCCTTAGAAATATGAGTTATATCAATTTGGAAATATGAGTATATTTCCCATAGCTAACAGTGTTATAATTACTTGGAACCATATAGCCAAAAATATTGTTCAAAAGGTTTTGGTGTTGGTTTGGTGTTATAAACACCATTTATGATATATATATGTATTTTTTAGTGATAATGCATTTTGGGTATTAAATAACCAAGTTGAAATTAGAAATACATCATATTTATAAATTGGAAGAGGTCATTTACAAAAAGATATAATTTGTTGATAAACATAAAAGAAACTTTGTGGGGTGGTTGTGCATTTTAGGGGGCGCAAAAGGTGAGCAGTAAGTTGGTTGAATGGGGGCCCTTCTGAAGCATGGAAGTGATCACTGAAAAGAAGCATAAGAAAGATGTCTACCTAAAGAGAGAGAGAGGGAAGTAGCAATGATGTAAGTTTTCCTTCCCTAGATGAGTTGAAGGCACATTCCTTGATGTGAGAGACCTGAATTTCAGAACAGGACACTCAGGCCCACAAAGCTAAGGCAGCACCTAACCATGATGCCAAAGCAGCAATGATGACGATGATATGTAATAATAAAATCAAGTAGGGATTCTGAAGGATAATTTAATTGTCATATTCTGTGTCTTTCTTTCATTTTTGTTTGTTTTGTTTTGAAGAAGTCCAAATGGAAGAATTGTTTTATATAATCAACTAAAGCTACCTGCACATTTTATAGACTCTCATAAGATTAAGTACCTGACAGAATGACAGGATTTCGTTTTGCCGGTTTCATAAATTTAAGTCACTGAAATAGTGTTGCTTTTGTAAATTAAGGTTATTAATACATTTCCCTGGTAAGAATACCTGTTCTGAATTTCAGATTTCTATCAGAACCAGAGGAATAGAGGGCTTTGGAGTGAGAAAGGAAAAGATATGCCAAATTAGCAATATTTTATGAAACTAGAAGCTGTGTAAATGCAGGGAAAAATACACTACACAGACTGGGCCTATGTTGATGAATTGAAATCCAAGAAACGTATTAACAAAATTACATGAGAATGATTTATAAATGTCATACAAATATAAGAAATCAGATGAAATTAAAGTAGCATTTTCAATGATTTTTATTTACATCATAATATCCAAACAAACAAGATTATAACAATGAGTTTGTGTTATCCAGATTGTTTTTGGATACCTATGGAGCAATTATATATTTTAATTAAATATTTACTTTGAAAAATGTGTGTGAGTGTGTGTGTGTGTGTGTGTGTGTGTGTGTGTGTGATGATTTTTTATGTGGATAAGAATTCAGATTGGTACTTGTGATGAGTTTTTTACTATATGAATTTACATGTGTTAACAAAATAACTTTTCCACATATTCATTAAACAACCACATGTTAAACAATGTTAGGAATGCTTCTATATGTTCAGGACAGAGCAATGAATGAAACAAAGAAATCTTTTATGTTCTATTTCATAATAGTTTTCTAAAACTGTACTTTCTTGCCTTAAATAAGTAGTCTTTCACATTATTTGCAAATTACAAATTAGCACTCACTAACTAAATAAAAAGAACAGTGCAGAAATGCATTTTATTGTAGAATTTGTTCCTATGGAGTCACTTTCATTCACAATTCTCAAAGAACTATAACATTATAATTAATTTTACAGCATTCAAGAGGTACAGATAAGTGTTACTATTCTGATTTACAAATGAGAAGACTGTGACATAGAAGTTGAATTCCTATTTTTCTCCATACATTAATAGAATACTTAAGAAACCCCATTGCTATTGTGAGGTTTCAGCTCTTGCTTTGCTGTGTACCTCTGTACTTCTTTCATTACGAGGTAGACATTGTTTGGGAAGTTATATAGAAGAAATCTTTATGAAGATTGGATTATGAACAATGATATATAGTTGGTAAGACCTGCATAGCAAATATTATAGTAAAGGTAGACTCACACATGCTCACTTCTTACGTCATTTCTACGTAGAAAGAAAGCCAGATATACATTTGGTCCTGAGAAAACATGAGCGTTTGCTCAAGGCTTCTTGGTTTTACAACTTGGAAGGTCAAATAAAATCTTAAATACAACTCCTTTAACACAACAAACGTAACCAACTAAAAATACAAACAAAAAATTAATTTTCCTTTATACAACAAGCTGACAAAACTAATCGTGCTGTATCCTAAAGAACGTATAAATTCTCAATTACTTTACAGTAAAACAAAAGTAACCAATTCTACTAGTGAGTGAGTAGTCAGGGATTTAAAACAAACCAACAACACCTAGATAGTTCAGTAGAATCATTATAATAGAACGAGTACTGCAATGATGTTAGAATTGCTGACAGCAAACGAAGGGGGAGAGGAGGCAAGCAGAGATCAGGAAAATTCTAGAAGCGATGAAAACTAGCTCTGGAAGGTATGGTAAGGAGGTGGTGGAGGAGCCTGGTTGCCTTGTTTGAGCCACGAAACAGACACAGCCGCCACTCTCTGGTGATCATTCCAATAAGATACAATTATCCTCATAGTCTGTCCTCTGAGAAGTCAAACAAGAAATGCCTTTTCATCAGTGTCCTTGACACAATTTATCCAAACTGGTTTCTCCAAATCTTATACCAACCAAACAAATAATTAGCCAATGCCCATGCATCAGTAGTACCTTGGAATGTTTTTTCTTTTTTTTCTTTTCATGCAAAATGAAAACCTGCGTATTTTCCATAGTTAGCTCAGTAGGATGTTTCCTTTTAGGAATGCACTGTTCGGATTGAAATACCTTTTTAACTTTCTTTTCCCTCCTTGTTCTACCTCCAATTACCAACTTTCTACATGATAGCTGGAGTGATTCTTTTAGAAAATAAGGTTTATTATGACTGCCCTCTGCTCAAATCTGCAGAGAGGTTCCCACGTACTCAAAAGAAAGCCCAAATCCTGACATAGTCCAGAGATCCTTTGCGCCCTGCCTTTGCTCTAACTCTGAAAGTTCCCCTAGTACTTTTGAAGTTAAATAAGCAAGGGAGACTTTATTGAGGACTATTGCGATGGAAGAAGAAAACTTAACAGCATCAGAAAGAGAGGGCTTGAGTTTTTAAGAGCAGGGCAGAGGGAATCATAGGGTACCTGTGTTTGCTAACTGACCTCACCCAAAAGAAAAGTAAATCTTCACCTACCTTTATAACAAGTGCTTGTTTTCTAAAACTTGGAGTAATGTACCTACAGATATTGGGCTCCTCCTACCTACCCACTGGGAGATGGGAGTGCTATCTCCTTCAACATTTGCATTTCAAATGGGTGGGTCCCACATTCTTTTTTTTTTCTTTTTTTCTTTTTTTTTTTTTTTTTTGGCTTTTTGGTATGTGGGTAGCTCCCTGACTGGGAATCGAACCCAGGCCGCAGTGCCGACAGCACCAGCACCGAAGCCTTAAGCCACTACACCATCAAGGAACTCCCCCACATTCTTAAGGAAGACATTTTCTGGGTCCTGAATTGGTAACAGGCTGCAAAAAGATGTATATACATTTCAAATAGGTAGAGAAAGAACATACAATTGTATGTTTCATGATGTTTATGTTTTTAAAAAAGAGAAGTTAGGAAACTAGAGTCAGGGAGAAACCTGTCAACAGGTTAGTTACACCGAGGGGAATGATAAAGGCTTCTTGATTGGTACTCATATCTTCGCCTCAGAAATATTCCTCTTCTTCAACCACATTCCTGTTTCATAATATTTGCATTTGCTACATCTTCTCTCTGGACTACTATTCTGCTAACTTAGTATAGGGTTTGTTCTCTTATTTCCTTCTGATTTGGGCTCACCTGTTTGTTAACTTAGCAGACACAATTTCTTTGACCACCCTATTTAAAACACCAAGCTTTCAAGCATTCCTCTTTTTATCCCATATTGTGTTTTGTTTTTCTCTGCATAAATTAAATCATCTGATATCTTATTCATAATTTAAGCACTAAGAATGTAGATAATTAGCCTGAATTATTTTCTCATATAGCCTTAGAACCTAGAATATGATGAGAGCTCAATAAATTCTTGTTGAATAAATGAATTAATGAAGCATTTACTAATACTTTTTCAGTTTTCAAAACAAGAAAAGCAAACCATAAACATATTAAACAGAAGTACTTAGACCCATAGTCATTAAATGTCAGTTATTTATTAACCGGCACTATCCCTGCCTGACTTCAAACATAAAAGTTTAGCTACTAATTTACAAAAATGGATTAGAAATCATAGCTTTTTAAAACAAATTCATTGTAATAATTTCATTACATATAACTTACCACAGTAATGCAGAGTAGTCATTCAGCTTGTGCATAATTTTTGTGTTGTCTCAACAATTTATCCACCACCTACCACAGTGGCTGGCCCAAGATGAAAACTATGTAATCATTGAATGAATGAATGAATGAATCAATGACTGGAATTATGTAGTCTGGATTCTTGTCAATTCTTATATACATTGAAATACTTGGCCAATCTCTTTGATCCTAGAAATTATTTGCAAAATGAGAATGTAGGCTAGATGGTTTCTGTAGCGGGGGTGGTTTGCTAGCCACCAAAATTTATACCCCCTCTTCCACATGTAGAGAGAATTGTTACTGAGGAGCAGCTGCCCAATCACAGGCTGTATTTTCCTTTCTTCTTGCATCTGGAGCACACTCTGGTGAAATGCATTTGGAAGGGATCTACATCACTTCTAGGCCAAGGCTTAAAGAAGCATGTGTATCTTCTCCATATTTTCTTTACCTTTCTACTGGAGGCATTCAGAGTACCCCAAGGCCCTAAAAAAGGTGGAGCCAAAAAATGAAAACCTGAATTACCACATAGAAGAAAGTTACCTACCCATCAGAAACATCTGAACATGATATATAGCAACAAAAATATTTGAGTGTACTTACTGTAACAGGTAGCAATCATTTAAATTTATAATCACCAATGTTTGTCTTAAATATAAAATTTCCTATTATAAAATTCATATCAAATTAATATTTTTTTCTAATCTTTAAATATTGTCTTCTATGTATAAAACAGAAAACAGCAGTAAAGTATTAATTATTTTCAGTTTTCAGTGCCATCACCCTAATTCCTAATTACCTAACAGTTTTAATGGCCACAGTTTCTCGTTTTTTCTGCTTCAAATGACCCTCAACAATGTTTTATACTTAGGTTTCAATCACATACTAATCCTTTTACATGGATTTAATAGGAATAACTGACTGTCTTTCAATCTTTTCCAAACATACCCATCTAAAGTGTATTGTCTAGAGCTCCCCAGTGTAAACACTTGGACCAGAGCTTTCACTGATACCTCCTAAATCAACTGTTTATTTCAGTCCTTGAAGCGTTACCATTCCCTGCACTGCACTTCTTCCTGTTCATCCACACTGTCGAATCATTTAAGATCTGCACACTAATATATTTTTCTTTGAAGACTTCATCACCCATTCTAATTAATGTTGATTCTATATTCATAGAATCATACTTGGACTCCTAATATTTTATGTCAGGAATGAAAGGTACTCAATTTTTATTCTACCACCCTGAACCTAATCCTGCATTTATCACTACGACAATCTTCTCCAACCATCTTATAAATAGGTTCTAAACACTTTGCAAATGGAGGAATCAGCCTGAAACCATCAGCTGGCTGGACTGGCGTAGAAACTGAGAAGCACAGACACATCTCTTTTTTGAACTGTAAGCTATGTCATTTAATTCCATTATAATGTCTTTCTATGCACATAAAATAGTTCTATTACATCATAATCTTAGTAAAATTAGCATTCCTATAGCTAGGCTATAAAAATAGAGATTGTTGGTTGTTTTTTAAAATTAATCATGGTCACTAATTTTTTGAAGCCCCCAATATCGAAAAACAAACAAAAAACAGAAACCAAGATTTCATATATTCCAATACATCTTTAATAGTAATATGTTAGAAGCAGTGATCAAGAAACAAACCAATTTGGCAGTAGTGAGTTATGATATTTTAAGTATTCTGTACTTTGCCAATCAGCAGTAAAAAAGTAAAGTATTTAAGGTTTATATTTAGAGATAACACATTTGTCCAAAAAAAAATTCTGTTAAAGTGTAACAATGTAGAAAAGATGTCCCTTTGAATTTGCTTAATTTTAGCACAAATTTATTAAAACAGAGAGGTTGCAGCAGAGGATAATTATGGTTGCATAGTAATATCAATTGATTGATTGTTTGATTGGAGTATCTATGTGTTTTAGGTGATCTTTAAATAAATTAAAGTAAAAACCAAATATTATCACTTTTAAAAATGCTAATGGCAATCATAATGTTAAATAAAATATTTGCCTGATAAATGTGAAAAGAAGTGAGTAACAAACAAAAGTCACTGCAAGTGTTTAGGAAATTTTTTCAGGTATACACAACATAAACATTAACACAAAGTCACACAGTCCTATCAATGACAAGGCAGTGTTTCTTTCTACAAAATAATCTTGAGTGACCAGAAAAAATAATGATTAGTTTATGACTTCATTTGCAAGTTTTAAAAAATTTATTTGTTGGAGCAATTGCAGCAAGATTTGATAAAAATTATGGATAAATAACGCGTATGACAACAACTAAGCTGTATAAAATTATATATTATTATAGAGGTAAATACAAATTTAAAGAGTCTGTTGTATGCTATATTTTTCAAGTATATGTTATATTTTTGAAATAAAAATACTGTTGCAAATATTTTACTTTCAATATAAAGTGAATAAGTAAAATTGGTTTACTATGAATGCTTGAAAATTGTTGCTGCAAAACTTTTCAAATTAATATTTGGAATTAAATGAATAACGAGCCTTCTTGATTTAACATAAAAAACTATTCAATGGTTGAGATTTTTCTCTTCTAAACATTGATAGAAATGCTAGCAACAGATAAACAAAGATATAAATACAGTTTATTTAGTGTTTATCATCTCAGTCAAGTTCAAGTGTTCTGTCAATTAGAACTTAAACCAATTCAAGACATCTGCATAATGTATTCTTATCAGAGCTGTAGGAGAAATCAGGGTTGATAACAGATTCAAGAACATAGTGGCAGTCTAAAAATGAGTTATGCTACCAGGTGGTGTGCAGAATGCTGGCTTAAATTGGGAAGTTTCACAAGTGGTTTAGTATACAGGTGACTATGATAAAACTTTTAACATCAGAAGAGTATTTGTAATAACATGGCCTGGATCAGGCATGTAACTTAAAATACAGACATTATCTATAGTGAAAATACTTCTTTCTTTCTCCCGAGTGTCCTTCAGATCCTGTCCTGTTCACAGAGCTGTCAGCTGGGAGGAGTGTGGTAGACCCTTTAAAATAAGCTGACCAGATGTACCTGTCTAAATGGGACAGAAAACAATGGTACTGTCCCTTTTCAAATGGTGCGTACAGCCAGCCTAGTCTCGCTGAGCTAAATTCAAGGTGTCAGTACACTGACCATATGTACCATTTGAAACAGGGCAACGCCATTGTTTTCTGTCCCATTTAAAATGGGGCGTCTGCTCGGCCTACTATAAAATGTAAATAACCCCTCCAAGAAGCTTGGCAATTCCCAGTGCTTGCCAGTTTTTCTGGTTCCCTGGAGCTGGCAGAGAGCCAGAGCAGCTGGTCAGGGAAACTGTTATATGGCCACTTCCCTAGCTGCTGCAGCTGCTGAGAACAAACCTGGGCTATTTAACTGGTCCCCCTGGGATTCTCTCTTTTGCTCACCCACCTGGCCAACCACAAACCAATCAATCCCTGCCTCCATTTCAAGTATACAAAGCTTTCCTAGTACATTGAAGAATGAATCCTGCTCTGAAAATATTTTATATTCAGGGAATACCTCAATAGATCATGAGGGTCGAACATAATTATGAGATGGTCCATTTGGAAGGATCGGATCATTATAGACATAGCTCACAATGGGCTTTATGGGAGGTAATACCTATCAGAGCATGCCGTGAATGTGATTATAGGCATTCATCTGGATGGATAGGGGTCAGCACGCCCCATTGATCTTTGCTTTCTGAATTGCATTAGTCCTGAGGTCAGCAGCTGGACTATCTGGACACCCCGATTATGTTATTGTGCTGTGGTAAATCCCTGACAGTTAAGGAGAAGCTAATTGGAAACCAGCATAGTTATTACCCTTGCTTCCACTACTCCTACTACTTACTGTACTGGCCTAGAAAGCTTTTCTCCTAAATAATAAAAGATAAAGCTTCAAGGCAGTCTCTGAAAGCAGGAATAAAGTAAGTGACTCACTGTTAGTTCTCGTGATCCTTACGCCTTGCACCTTCACGGTACTTACATAAAATTTATCCTATTCAGGGTAACATTCTGTGACTTGCTTTTTTCCCCCTTTTCCTTCTTTTTATTAAACATTTTGCTTAAAAGTCTACTTATGTTGGTTTACATAGAGTCTGGTTCACTCCTTTCAAATACTCAGTGGTATTTCATTGCCTAGATAAACCACAATTTATATATCTATTTCTCTACTGATGGAGACATTTGGATTAAGTCCAATTTTTCATTCCTACAAACAGTATTTTAGAGTTTATTTCTGTGCATGTTTTCTTTTCTATAGGTGAGAGGATTTCAGTAGGGTATATAATAAAAAATATAATGGTTGTATCACAGAATATGCATGTATTCAATTACCCTAGCGAGACTGAACCTTCTGCCTTAAATGATTTTACCAATACTCTTCAACAAAAGGTGTATGAGAGTTTTCTTTCCCCAACATTTTACAAATACTGGATATTGCCAGATTCATTTTTATTTTGTTAATCACCTGGGTATGAAAAGAATCTCATTTTTTATAATTTGCATTTTTCTACAGAAATGCAAAATGGTCGGGACCTTTCATATGTTTATTGGCCATTGTGTTTCCTTGTTTAGTAATTCCTGTTTATATCCTTTGCACACATTTTCTTTGCAGCTATTTGTCTTTTATTATTGATTTGCAGCAGTTACTTGTATTTCTCAGTACTTTGTATTTATTACAACTATTGAAAATGTTTTCTCTCTAAGTCTGTGGCTAATACTCTGATTTTGTTTACAATATATTTGTCTTATAGATTATTTTATGTAATGCAGCCATATTAATCCACCTTTTAAATTTTGTTTTGTGCTTTTTATCTTGTATAGTGCTAGGAAATGAATTGTGTCCCCACAAATCCATATGTTTAATCCCTAATCCCCCATGTGACAGTATTTGGAGGTAGGGCTTTTAGGAGGTAATTAGGGTTAAATGAGCTCATGAGAGTGATGTATTAGTTTGTTCAGGCTGTCATAACAGCCTAAGTGTAGGTGACTTAAACAACAAGGATTTATGTCTTAGAGTTCTAGAGGCTGGGAATATCAAAATCAAGGTGCTGACAAGGCAGGTTTCAATCTGAGGCCACAACTATTGGCTTCTATGTGGCCTCCATCTCTATGCGTGCTCACATGACTTGCATTGTGCAGAGAGGGGTTGAGCTCTCCAGTGTTTCTTCTTATAAGGACACTAATTCATTTAGACTAGGGTCCCACTCTGTGAATGCATTGGGAGTTGAAACTTTAACTATCAATTTTTGAGGATCCCACACATTCAGTTTATAACAGGTGGGACCCCAGGCTGATAGGACTGGTGGCTTTATAAAAAGAGAAATGGTGTCCTCTTCTCTCCTCTTCTCCTCTTCTCTCTCTCTCTCTCTGTGTGTGTGTGTATGTGTGTGTGTCTTTCTGTCTCTCTCTGTCTCTCTGCGACCCCCCTTACACAACCACCCATTTTCTCAGAGGACATGTCATGTGAGCACAAAGTAGCTATCTACAAGCCAGGAAGAGAGCTCTTAGTAAAAACCAAATGTACAGTGCATTGTCTATGTATTGCATTACGTGTTCTGGAACCTATGTAATATTTACTAATCAATGTCACCACAATAAATTTAACAAAAGTTTACAAATAAAAGCAACAATAATAAATCAACTAGAACTTTGATCTGGAATTTCTATGTTCCAGAACTCTAAGAAAATAAATTTCTGTTGTTTCAACCATCAGGTCTATATTTTTATTGCAGCCCAAGTTGACTATGACATATAGTAAATCCTTCATTTTACACAATTTATAAAGATACAATTTACTATATCTTTATCACCTGTACTATATCCCTATAATTACTTTTAGTATCTGCAAAATCTTGAGACATCAGTAACATATGGCATGAGGGGTCCCCTATGATCTCTACCCCGGAAATTAACAGTTGAACAGCTGTAATTAAAGGATTCTGACAGCCACACAAACCCATCTGAGAGGTCTGCTTATCTGAAGGTGGGCAAATTGGGGTGAATGGGGAAGAGGAAAGGGAGAAAAGCAGAGATGAGTGTGAGGATGTAGTTTAGCGCTCACTGAGGTCTTGGTATAGGGGAGGAAGGAGACTGCACATACATACACTCACTCTCTGTGGCCCTGAGCATTCCTGCCTGAGTAGGCTGACCGCACATACTGTTGTAAATGGGACAGAAAACAACAGCAGTGTCCCATTTTAAATGGTACCTACAGTCAGCCCAGTCTCACTGGCATAAATTCAAAATGTCAGTAGGCTGCCCACATGCACCATTTGAAATGGGACAGTACCGTTGGTTTCTGTGTGTCCCATTTAAAAAGGTACGTCTTGCCACTCTTTGCCTGTGTGATTAGCATTTAATACAACCTCACACAGAAATCAGGGCAGCGACTGAATACAGAAGTGTGACAGCTGGTTTCGCAGCTCCTACTGCCAGGCAGAAAAGCAGTCCACAGAGCCAGGCTGCCTCCCCTCACCCTGCCAGAGCTAGTAGCAAAAATAGTTTGCTAATTTTTTTTCAACAATTGAAAATGTTTGCATACTGATATGAATTGAATTAATTTATAAAATAATTTGGTGAAAATTGATTTTGCTTTAAAATATTATTGACTCATAAAAAAACATGGTACCTTTCTTCCAGATTTCATTTTTTATTGTTAAATTTATTGGGATGACATTGGTTAGTAACAACAAAACAAACAATTCAATTAAAAAATGGGCAGAGGACCTAAACAGACCCTTCTCCCATGAAGACTTACACATGGCCAGCAGACATATGAAAAAATGCTCATCCTCATTAGCTATCAGGGAAATGCAAATCAAAACCACAATGAGATACCACCTCACACCTGTGAGAATGGCTGTTATCAACAAGACAAGGAATAACAAGTGCTGGAGAGG
>PVJL010000515.1:66294-165874 GCA_004026885.1 Lyroderma lyra | reverse complement strand
AGATTTCACTTTGTATCCTTCAATAATGTGTTTTAATGTTTTTTTTTTCAAAAAGGGATATGTGTTGTTAGAATTCTACTCAGATATCATATAGTTTATATTGCCTCTGCAAATGATATTCTTTTCCTATTCTATAATAATATGTAAATAGAAAAATTTGTAAAATATATGAATGCCATTTATTTTTGTATAGTAACTCATATCCAAGAATCCTAATGAACTCCTTCATCAATTTCAGTAGTGACATAGCTAAAATTTTCTTTTCTTGAAATGAACTTGCTTGCATTTTTATTAGAGTTATACTAACCACACAGAGTGATTTTTTTCTCCTATTTTATGCAAGTTTGGGATTATTTGTTCTTGACAACTTAGTAAAACTAATCTAGATCTAATATCTTCTCTTTTCCTGTCTCTTTTGGGTAAGAATGGACTTGGCAGAAGAATTTGATGCCTGGAATTTTACTTAAAAGCTGCCATTCAGTCATGTTTTCTATTTCTTTATTATTTGAATTTGTATATATACATGCTGTCCAGAAAGGATTCAGCCATAAATGGCTCTATTTTTCATATTACATGGCTGAATCCTTTCTGGACTGCATACACACACACACACACACACACACACACACACACACACACACCAGGTCTCAAATTGTGTTCTAAGAACCCCCATGGTTTTTGGAAAAATTTTCTGGGGCCCATGAAGTTCAAAATATTTTTATAATTACACTATATTAAATGTTACTTACTTTTATAACTCTTTTTCTCTAACAATTATACAGTGATATTTTTCAAAATTTTAGAGGCTCAGCTGTGATACTGTAGTAGATTTAATGTGATAGTAAGCCAAATTGAAAAAAAAGACATTATTTTTGTTAGTTTTTTGTTTTGAAAGAGTATACTTGATTTTTTACAAAATATAATATTTATATTAACATGTCATGTGTTTACTATTTTTATATTGAAATAAATTAATTCATGTATATTTTAATATTATTGTCATTTAAAAAATATAAATGTTGGTAGATACAGATTGTGTAAGTAAAATTCTTTGAGAGGGCTCAATAATTTTAAGAGTGTAGAGTTCTTAGCACCAAAATTTTTGAAAACTGTTTTTCTAGAAAATTATTTATTTTTGTCTAGGGTTTAAAATTATTTATATGAAAGTATTCATTTATGCATCTTATGAAATCATTGGTGTATTATCTATTTTATTACTGAGCTTAATTTGAGAAGTTTATTTTATTTTATATTTAGTCATTGCTTATGAAGTTAGATTAAAAACATAGAAGAAACAAAAAGGAAATAAAAACATAAATTACATCAAAAAGCAATTATTAATAAAATACATAACAACTAGAAGAGTGAGAAAGAAAATTGAAAGGTGATTATTTAAAATATAAAATAAAATAAACTTCTCAAAAATACTACACTCACATATAAAATAAGTCTTTATGGCTACAATATTTGGATTTGTCTTTATCATTTTATTTTAATTTTACATTTGGCTGTTTTCTGTTTGAGTTCTTCTTTCATTAAATTCAATATTTTAAAATTGCTCTTCTATGTGCAGTTGGTTTTGAAAAAATATATTTTCATATAGCCATAGAGCTTTCTCTTTCTCTCTTCATCTACTTTGTTAGATCTCCTTAAGACAAGCTGTAACCCAGGAAAGGAAAGCTTTCCTCCACCTCAACACTTTTTATAGATTGTGGTATAATGTGACTAACTTTGGTTTCATTAAGTGGTTCTCCTTTAATGGCATTCATTGGAGTTATTTGGGTACAATTATCCTAAAGGAGTATAACTCGCAGCTCTTCTTTCCTGCTTTCTAATCTCAGTTCTCAGAAGATTCATGAGGCGTTAAGAGCTTATGGAAAATCAGCAAAATCTAGAAAAGTTGTAAATGGCTGTCAAATTGTTACTGTCATTATGCAAGAAATGCCAAGAATATGGAATATAAAACTGAAAGTAACAAAGAAAAAAACAAACAAACTCATGGACGCAGTCAATAGAGTAAGGGTTACCTGTGGGCAAGGGGGGATGGGGTGGAAGGAAAAAAGGGAGAGGGTGGAAGAGGAGGGAGGGGGACCCAAATATATACTGATTGAAAGACAACTCACAATGGGTGGTGAACATATAATGCAACATATAGATGATGCACTGTAGAATTTTACACCTGAAACCTATGTAATTCTTGCTAACTAATGTCACCCCAATAAATCTAACAATAAAAAAGAAACATATTTAAAACCCAGTGATAATAATAATAAATAACTTTTTAAATGCCAAGAATATCACATTTTTGAAGAACAGACTCAGTCAGTCTCCTCTCCTTTATTAATAATGGTAGTTGTCATTATAATTTGTGAATAATTAAATTGAGTAGATTCGGTTCCCAACCAGGGAACTACCCACATACAAAACAAAACAAAACAAAACAGAAATAAAGTGAGTAGAGGGAACAGAAAGGAGTAGATTATAAAATTTAAAAGAGGTGACTGAGTGATTCATAAAATATTTTCTAATGTCTTCTTCCTTTAAGTTTGACATGAAGTTTAGCTGCTTATTATGATTAATCAAAACCAGATCAATAAAATTCCATACAATTTGATAAATAAAATTGGTTTTTGACTGTTTATCACTTCTACACAATGCTGAAGGGCTATAGCTATTGAGAAAAAAATTTTGGTATTGCAATAAGGCCATAATATCATTTTCCATTGCCCATATTTTATTGATGGAAGACATCTTATTACAATTGTGACAGTAGAGAAATTAAAAATTTTTTAAAAAAATCTTCAGAAGAATGAAACTAGAAAAGTTAACCTCACTAGAAAAAAATATTGTTAATGACATGATATGTTCCCTAATGGAATTAGCAATTTTATTGGATTTTCTATTCAGCAAATTTGTCAGTGTTAACCAGAATCATAGTAGTAGGGTGTTACATATCTTCAGAGAAGAAGCAAAATCACTTCAGTTTGAAATCTTCTGTGGTAAACAGACTTCCACAATGGCATACAAATGATTTCCACCTTCTAGTTTTCAAGCCATTTTTAATTTTCTCTCCTTAAGTGTGGCCTGAATCTAGTGAATTACTTCTCACTAATATAACACAGCAAAAATTATATGTCATTTCTATAATTTTTACTAAAAAAAGTGACCTCTGAATTTCTAGTGGACTCTCTTGATGGCTTTAAGTGAGTTGTTGTGTTGGAGAAACCCTCTACAGAGGGCAGCTTTTGGTCAACACCTAGTAAGGAACTAATGTCCTCTGTTCTACATTCCTTAAAGAACTGAATTTCACCAACATCCATTTAAATGAGGTTGGAAGTGGGTATGTCCCAATGGAGTCTTGAGATGACGCCCCAGACCTGGTCACCACATTGATGGCAGCCTTTTGAGAGACCCTGAAAGAGAAGATTCGACTGATCACTGCCCTGATTTCTGATCCACAGGAACTGTGAGATAGTAAATACATGTTGTTTTCAGCTAAGGTTTAGAGTACATGAATGGATAACTAACACAAATTCCATAATTTTCAACTGACACATCGTATTGTTTTGTAATAAATTCTACATGATTCAAATTCAGGTTTCATCTTCCTCTCTCTTTGGGAAAAACTTACAAACCATCTATGTTCTATGTTGTAAATATCATTGCTATCAAACAGATTAAAAAAAATATAAGTGCCCACATTGCTATATTTTCTTTTATAAATTCACAATATGGATGGTAAAAGAAACATAAGTTTTATGTAGTTGTCGCGCTACTGGTTCATTTCTGCTTTGTGGTATTTTGGTACTTGGGCAATGTTTTGCATCAATTTATTCTGATCAGCTTCATCCATAGCCTTATTTTTCTGTATTATTATTTCCTGGGACTGTTTCAAGACACAGAAGAAAAAAAGTCTTCAGAACTGTTTAAAAAACTAGTTTCTACCAAGATATTCACTTTATACATTATTTAAACATTTCTCTTCTGGCTTCAATTAGCGGATTGTGCCCTTTTAAATCATAGTTTTAAAAATGATGTTCCTGTATCTAACAATTTGTGATTAATTTTTCCCCATGACAGAAACTGAAGCCTGAATCTACTCCCTGTGGTTCCCTTTACTCATTACTCAGTGCTTCTGTCAGTGGTGGGTACACAGAATTGAAAATTTTCTCAGCTAACCTAACCTGACTCAGCAGGGCCTAGGGAATCTAACCATGAGAGATAAGAGGCGTAAGGCAAGAAACGCCATATGCCTATAGGCAAACACCAGTTTGAATGTCTTTTCTTAACTGACTTTGGCCCAGTTAAAACATGGAAATTCATCTGCATGTGAAATCACAACCTAAGAAGCAAAGAGCTGAAAAGTCCTCAGAATTTCTTTTTTGATTTTACATTAATAATACAGGCAAATTTTCTTAAAGAAAATGTGAGGCCTACTAATGAGAGGACAGGTGTATGTTACAATTTTTATTTCCTTTATTTATTTATTTATCTTGGGTGGGGGGTGACAAGCACACTGTGTTTGAAATTTGAGAAAAAGGATCTTATAGACATTGTTTTACTTATGTCCCTAGTGCTATCTGAATACATCAGTAAATCTATGTATTTATTTATCGTTCAGCAAAAGTTACATGATAACACAATTTCGGATGATTTATCAAAATAGAAACTATATATTTATAACTTGAGAATGTTATCTTTGTTATTTTTCACATTTAATGCCTTTATTTTCAATTTATGTTTTCTGCCACAGGTGGCGGTAAAGTCTCATGGGTCCAGGATAGTGAGCATGCTAATGTGAGATCCAAATGATCAATGGAACTCACTTTCTGAAAACATATTTTTACTTAATTTAATTTTACTTTTAAACTAGGTTTTGTAATTATAAAAATAATACATAATATGACATAAATATTCATATAGAATATCAAATAGTGATAAGTAGAAGTTGCTTCACTATGGCAGTAGCAGTTTCATAAGAATTTCTTATAATACTATTTACACTATCTCTTAGGTATTTCCACATAATTTTTATGCACGTATCAGAATTTTGCAAAAATAAAATAAATTATATTGGTACACTGTTGTGAAACTTGATTTTTAAAACAGTGCATCCTTGCATATTCTTTTAATTATGTTCATAAATGGCTACCTCTTATTACATACTATGGTTGTCCATTCATGTATTTAACCAATTCCCTTATTTTTTCCTCTAATTCTTATTGGTTGTTTGATTGATTTTTATATTTAAAGTATTATCTAATGAGTATCACTTCATATATACCTTTGGGTACAGGATTAAATTTATAGGTAGAATTCATTTCCAAAAGTTGAATTGCTAGCTTTCATGGTATGTGCTTTAAAAAGTTTTATAGGAGGAAGAGGTGGAATGAACTTAAACTTCCATTAATAGTGTTCGAGAATGCTTCGTTCTCACAGAGCATGATCAACATTGCTTATAAATCTTAACTATTTTGATAAACTAAAAAAAGTGCATGTCTCATTGCTATTTTAATTTGCATTTTGTAAACATAATTAGAGCATATTTTTCTGTATTAACTAGCTACTTATATTTATTTTTTCTTTCAACTTGCATTTGGGTTTGTATAAGTCAGCATTTATGGTGATACCAAGCAATACCGTATCTCAGTGTTTTCTGACAAAATTGTTTCTTGTTTATACCATGTAAGTATGTGGGTCGATTCTGGTTTTCTTGGACTCAGCTCTGTGAGTCTTCTCACTTGAAGCACAGGTTTTGGGTATAGTCACTGTCTATAATTTGCAGTTCTCATCGTTGGGGAGCTAAGTAAGAAGGCCCATGTCAAGACACACAATAACATTGAAAGTTTCTGTTCAGATGTGAGAATATTTGAGATGTGATAATATTTCCTCTCACATTCCGTTAACAAGGTGGGTCTCATGGCCAAGACCAAATTCTAGGGGTACAGAAGCATAAAAGGAACATGGAGGAAAAAAATTATTGTGAACATACTATGTGATCTACCACTATGTTCTTTACTTATTTTTCTTTTGGTTTTATTTTTCTTAATTACTTAAAAACTTTACATATTGAAAAAATATATAATTTTACTATATTTGTCACCAATATTTTTGCTATAAATTTTCATATACCCATGGTTTGCATATATTATTTTATACTATATGTAATTTTAAAAATATAAACTTTATTATTAACTTTATGATTTCTGGTCTTATATCATCTTAGAAAGACTATTGCTGTTGCATGACTATGAGAAAAGCAACTAAATGATAAATTGCTAAGTAAAACAAGTACTTGACAAATATATATCTTGTTTAAAAGTTGCAGAGAATTATTTTTTAAAGCATGCATTTTATTTATTTATGTATTTATATTTTTTATTATTAAATTTGTTGGGGTGACATTGGTTAGTAAAATTATATAGGTTTCAAATGTTCAATTTTATAATACACCCTCCATACATTCCATTGTGTGCTCACCACCCAGAGTCAGCTCTCCTTCTATCACCATGTATTTGATTCCCTTCCCTCCTCCACCGCCTTCCCATCTACTCTCTGGTAACCAACCAATAAATTGTTGTCTGTGTCAATGAGATTGCTTGTTTGTTTATTTGTCTTATTCATTTGTTGCTTTCAGTTTTATATCCCACATATGAGTGAAGCCATACGGTTCTTGACTCATTCTGTCTGACTTATTTTGCTTAGCATGATAATTTCAAAATTAATCCATGTTGTCACATATGGCAGTATTTCATCTTTTTTATGGCTGTGTAGTATTCCATTGTGTATGTGTGTATGTACCACATCTATTTTATCCAATTATCTACCAGCAAATATTTTGGTTCTTTCCATGTCTTGGCTACCATGAATAATGCTGCAATAAACATTGGGGTACATATATCATTGTGGAAAAGAATTTTCAGATTTTTTTGAGTAGATATCTGGAAAAGGGCTTGCTGGGTCATACGGTAACTCTATATTTAATATTTTTAGGAATCTTCATATTGTTTTCTATAATGGTTTTCCCAATTTAAAGTCCCATCAAGAGTGTATGAGAGTTTGTATTTCTCTTCAACTCTCCAATACTTATTATCTGTCTTGTTGATGATAGCTTTTCTCACATGGTCATATCTCTTTGTGGTTTTAATTTGCATTTATTTAGTAGATAGTGAAGTTGAGAATTTTTTAATATTTACATTGTTTGTTTGTTTTTTGGGGGGGAGAAGTGTCTTTTCAAGTCCTCTGCTCATTTTTCCATTCAGTTGTTGGAGTTTTTGTTGTTGAGTTGTATGTGTTCTTTATATTTTTTTATTAGTAGCCTCTTATCTGAGGCTTGTTTACAAGTATCTTCTCCCATTTGGTTGGTTGCTTCTTTGTTTTGTTGATATATTTTGTTGTTGTTTTTAAGATTTTTTTTCTGTGCAGAAGCTTTTTAATTTGATATAGTCCCATATGTTTATTTTCATTTTTACTTCCCTTGCTCTTGAGGTCAAATTTATAAATTTCTCTCTAAACCCATAACGCATAAATTTAATACCAATGCTTTTTCTATGCAACTTACTGTTTCAGATTATATGTTAATGTCTTTGATCCATTTTGGCGCACGTTGACAGATTGCAGTCTAGATTCAGTCTTTTACACATGGATTTCCAATTTTTCCAACACCATATTGAAGAGGCTTTCTTTTCTCTATTATTTGTTTGTTAGTCCTTTGTCAAAAATTATCTGCCCAGATTGATGTAAGTTTATTTCTGAATTTTTAATTCTATTCCATTAGTCTGTGTGTTTGTTTTTCTACCAATATCATACTGTTTTGATTATTCTCATTTCAGTTTTTCACCATTCCGTATGATATTAACTAAAGGTTTGTCATATATGGCCTTGTTATGTCAAGTTACTTCCTTTCTATACACATTTTATTAAATGTTTTAATCATAATTGAATGTTTTACTAAGCTATCTATTTCATTCTTCATCTCTTTTATTGAGATCTTCATTTCCAGAATTTCTATTTGTTTTTTATTTAAATTTCAATGCCTTTGGTAAAATCTTTATTTTGATTCTCGATTTTATTTCTGAGTTATTTAAATTACCTATCTGAGTTTTCTTGCATCTCATTGAGTTTTTTCAGAACTGCAATCTTAAATTCTCTGTCATTTAAGTCACTTACCTTCATGTTTTCAAATTCATTTTCTGGAGCTTTTTCATTTTCTTTCTGAGCAGCTTTGTTCCCGTGGTTATTCATAGCAATTAATGGGTTTTTTTTGTTTTTGTTTTTCTTTTAGCATCTATTTACAGAAGTGAATTCTATATGGCAGGTAGATATGAAGAGGTCTTTCTTTTGCTTCCTATCAGGTACTGCTGGAGCGTTACATTTTCTCTCTTGAACTTCAGTGTTTTATTTTTTCCTGCATTAATTTTTTTCTTTTTGCAGTGGGCAATTTCCTGGGAGGTGGGCTTCTCCTCTGTAACCGTGTTGCTTTGGTATCAGTACACCACTCTTGTGGGAGGATGTGGTGGGCAATGGAGTTCTGCACCTCCGAAACCCCATTGCTGTCCCTGCAGCCAGAAGCTGCAATGCTTGTGTTTCTCAGCTGCCCTGTGCACCCTTGCTGATTTCAACAGGAAAAGATGGTGGCAGAGTACATTGAGAGGTGTGGCAGGTGTGTTTGTAGCTTCAGATAATGGTGTCCTCCAACTCACAACTGTCTCATCCCACTGCTTCTTCCCTGTCACTAGAATCAGCTGCACTGTGTGTCGGCTGCTTAGGAACTATCTCCTCAGTTCTTAGGGCTGTAGATATTCTACTCTTTAACCCAATACCTGCTGTTACAGTTTCTTCTTGAGCCTTCGAAAACACTGGGAGTGTGTGGGAGAGGCAAGCTCTGGGAGGGTGGGGGAAGTGTTCAAGATCCCTGGCAGTGAAGGCAGTGAGAGAGTTCTTTTGTTCTTCTGTATTTACTCTTTACCCCGAGGTCTCTGCCCTGAGTGCAGAGTTCAGCCGTAGTATATGCTGATGACACAGGCTGAAATGTTTGGTGGGGAAGAACTTTTTTTTATAATACTTGGCTTTTATATATCTTTTAGCAAAAGAGAACAAAATACAACCTATGAATCCTTGAAAGGTGGTTGTGCAGGTAAGTACATATATGAGTTTTAAGATAACTCTAAGAGAAATTAACATTGAGAGGGAACTGGAAAGGGGCATGCATTCCACCTTTTAGTAAGCAAGCATGCATTAACTGTGATGCAATAAGTGCATAATAATTAATTTACTGGGTATATACAATGCACTTAATTTTTAAGTGAACTGATATCCCACAAAACTATTTTGTATGTTCATTTTTATCAATTTATACTTGGATTATATTTTCACATATAAAAAGTAAAAGCTTTTTTCTAATCTGTTTTTGACCATATTTCTGGAAATTATAAGGTAATATAAAATATAGTAAGTTCCAAAAAAAAATCATTTATGCAATGACAGAGGGTGACAAAGATTTTTTTAGTTCTCTATTTCTTTAACTAGTTATAAAAGAGACTATTCTTAAGATTAATTTGAACCTCTGTGACTTATAAAATAACTGAGTGTGCAACCAACTTTTTAAAGGTCACAAAAAATTGAAAAGAGGTGGATGGGTAAGATGGTTAAATGCCTTCCATTAGGTCTGAGTTTTTCTGTAAAGCCTACAGAAACGTTTGGCCTAGAAAATAGTTGAGTAGGGATTAAGTTCTTGCAGAAATAAAAGGTTTTTTCACTGAAGGTATTATAAAGATCCCAGCGGTTGGGGCACATACTCCCTGGTTATGATTAACACAAAAATGTCAAAGCTCAAAAATCTCAACCCACTAAATTGCCTGCCTTAATCAGGCCAGGCTTGTCTACTCTCATTGTTCCAGATCGGCCAAGAGCTATCTGTTTCTTCTATTCTCATGGCTGAGGAGATACCTACCATTGCCCCTTAAACTGTACAATATTTCCTCCAAAAAGAGTCTTACTATACGTGTTATAAAACTATTTTATTTTACTTATTAAACATTGGCTTATTACACTCTTAAGTGTTAACTACATAGGGAATAATAAAAAAAGATCATTAAATTGATTATTCAAAAAAAGTACAATTTGATTTTATGTATCTAGATTTGTCAGAGGAGACATAATTAGATATATAATAATTTAATACTAATTCATGATAACAGCATATATAATAATATTATAAAATAAAAGTTCATATATTCAATAGACTCTTAGTTAACCACAGCAATTAGCAAAAGTCCAGTCATTTGTGATCAATGTCTAACTTTTACATAAAAATTATGGCCAAGCTGTAATTCAACTGGCACTGAAATTCTGCAAGTTGCAAAGTTAATATTTAGGTTTGGTCTTCTGTGATTTCTGTTCTCCACAATGTTCTAAGTCTTTCAATAGGTCACAAAAATCCCTGAATGTTATCTCATTTATTAGGACAGACTTTAAGAATTTGATTTGTCCTTTATTTAGTCTTATTTATCAAGTGCTATATAAAGTGTCCATATAATTGACCCATAACTGAGTAACTTTTATTGTATCTATAGTACAGGGAATCTAATCCCCACAGTTTCATCCTAACTCATAGATAATTGTTTACGTTTCTAGCACTCATGCCCCTTGTCCTTTCTTTCCTAAATGTACCAACAATTACATTTCATTATGTCCTTGCATTACATAGAGGCTAATTCCATTGCAATTCTTGAGAAGGATCCTGAATGTCCTTAGGTATTCAGTACATTTCATCCCCCTAGCCATAATTGTGGGTGGATATGTAACATAGTTTGCCCATTTAGGCTGAATACAAACTAATTTGTAATAATGGAAAAGTGATCTACTCATATGAAGGTAAAAATTGCTCTGTCTTTATTTATTTTATTTGTTTTATTTTTTACAACTTAAGAAGCCAGAGGAAGGAAAAGGCTACATACAGGATAGAACCAAGAGCAAAGAGTCTCTAATTAATGACAACTGCAGTCCAATCAAATCATGCATGGATATTGCTCTGCCACTTGTGGTTTTTGCAGTTATATCACCTCAACCACTCAGAAGAACAATTTATTAAGGCCAATGAAATTGGAATTTCCGTTACTTAAGAAAATAAAGACATGCACATCCTCAATGAGTATATGGTCTAGGTGACCAAAAGCAATAAAGTCATCTGCTGGTTTATCACTAAGTCCTATTGACAGCTATAAATAGAAACTTGTCCCATAATATGAATGGAAATCTTATTTTTTTAATTCAATTCAGCCTAATGAATAATTCTAAATGCTTCATATTTACCTAATTTCTTAAACTCATTTATTTGTACCAATTTCTGTATTAGTAAGTACTTTAGCACTGTAAATATAGGAAACCCAGTTAAAACTGTTCCACGCAAAAAGGGAAAATTATAATCCCTTTTTATAACAGTTCATAGTAGAATTGGTTCTATATATAAACTAATATCAAGAGGCCACATTATGTCATTAGGACTCTGTCTGTCTCTCTCTTCCTGAACTCTGCTGTCTCAGTTTTCCATTTTTCTTCATCTGATTTAACTTAACTAGGCTTTCTGCTTGGGTCAGTTAGATGATAAGTAGTCTTCTGTGTTTATTGTTAGTCATTCTAGCTAGAAAATTGGATTATCCAGATTGAATGGGCTTTGGATACATGTGCCCTAATGGAGCAATATATTGGAGGAAAATCTTCACCATAACCACATATACTAAAATTTGGGAAGAAATAGTTCACCAAAGAAAAATCTGAGTGGTGTTTACCTTAAACTTAAATTTCAATTGAGTTGCAAATATTCTATATATATTCTGTGTGTGTGTGTAATATATAATACACACACACACACACACACACACACACATATATATATATATATAAAATTTTCTTTGAATAAGAAAATAAAAGGAAAGCTAGTATAACTTACTCTTACTCTTTGCGTCTGTTTCTTAAGAAAGAATTACCTGGATGGTTATTAAGTAAGAAACACTATATACAGAGGTTAGGCTTATGAAATGATGGAATGAATGTATTTTAAGATGAGTTCCTGGCAGTCAACTGCTAGTCTGCACCTTCCACATTCCCACACCCTCTACTGTAGAGAGTTTGAGAAATTTGGGGGCTGAGCAAGGACACAGATATGACCACAAGGTGGCAGTAGCACACAAAGCTTTCTTTGGATGCTGCATTGACAGATTTGCATGCTGGGAAAGTCCCTCACAACATAAGACCATCAGGTTTGGTGAGGGGGTTACGATGTATTCAGAAGAGGAGGAAGCCAAGGACATACCCTGGGAGAAAGAAATCAAAGTGGGAGCTTACATGTCTAGATGATGACATTCAGTAGCATGGTGGGGAGTATCTGGGTCATGTTTCCAAAGGGAAACAGTGGCTTGAGGTCTTCATGGCTCTGGAGTTAATGTTGTCTATAGCTAGCAGATGTTGGATATACTTTCATGGGTTATGCAAAATGAGCACGTGGGTAAAAATTTGCATTTGTCACCACCAGGTTTTTGCTCTAAATAGCCTTAGCATGCTGTGAAAAGGTAAACACCTGAGGAGGTAGTATACACAGGCCATCTCTAGCTCAATTTTGTGACAATCACCAAATGCCTATGAGGACAGTATTTTTATGGAGTGCCCAAGCTATGGTGGAATCCATGGATCACACCAGATTTTTCCTTAAGTTCACATAGGGACAATTATTTTTGAAACATTCCTACTGTATTCTATGTTGGTGCTTGTTCTTACAAATTTTCTTTTCTTTTTTTTTTTAGGAATTCTTTCCAACCACTTCCTTGTTATGAGTATATGTCTTTTTGTATTTCTAGTATTTGTTTGTTGTTTTTTTTTCTAACCTGGGTATTGGTGAGAGTAAAAGAGAAACAAAATCCAATCTACTAATACTCTAACTTGAACAAAAATTAAATTCTACCATGTGCTCAGAAGTTAACAAAATTCATAAATGCTCTTGATCTCATGGACACTCCGTTCAAGTGGATTCCAAATGTTTAGCCTAGATTTAAATACAGGAATCAGAATATCTTTAAATCTCAATTACATGTACTAAATAAATGGGAGTATTTTTAAATACACTTTGTTGTATATCTGAGCTCATTAAAAAAAACTAATTGGTATGAATTTTCTTCAATTTTTTATTGCAATTGTGGTTTTATAGTCTAAATTCTTTAGATAAATAATTCATTATATTGAGCAATATTTCCATTAAAATCCTTTACTCTTGCAGTTATTTTTTACCTTACTTAGTAATGTTTACAGTACATTTAAAACTACTCCTTTAGTCAAATATTATATGTTTTTCTCAAGATTCCTGTAATATACACACTATATTGAAGAAATTCTTTGTTGGTGACTTTTAAAGGAGGAATATAATTTTGTTTTATTGTTTTCTTGAGCTGTCAACAAAGCAAAGTTTTATTAGTTATTATTCTTTAACAATAAAGTTATATAATTTATGGATAACTTTAAGCCTCTTCACTACTATGTCTTTTCTATGTAAACATTTTTATAATTCACATTAAGTAGTGTTTCTGTAACTTCTTTCTGGTTGGATCATCTGCATATTTGGATATTTTTATTTCTACCTAACAAAGAATCTGGCTAAATTTGGCTTCTTAATCAATGAAAATCAATTTATTATTTCACATAAGCAGGAAGTAAAGAGATAAGATAGACTGCATACATAGTCAGACCAGGAACCTGGAGACATCTTTCTGACATTCTCTAAGCTACATCCTCCTTTTTGCTTATCAGCTTTCATATCAGGCTAGTTTCCTCCATGATCTGAGAATAGCAATATCTAGGGCAACAGGTTTCCTCATTTATATATTGGTATGTGTTTCTCCTTCAAACATAGCATAAAAGCCATTTACTCCAGTATCATCAGGTCAACTCAGGTTACATGCACACTGTAGACCAATGACAATTATCAGGGGAATTATTGTCCCCCATTGGGTTATAGAACTATTTTTCTAAATAAATAAACAGTATCATAATTTGTTTAGAAAAGCAGGACTACCATTTCTGGAACTAGAGATCGGCTGAGCAATTTGGAGAGAAAAAAGAGCAAAAGGTTAATAATACAAATGAGATTCTTTGAAGAAATATATTTCTTTTATATTGCTATATAATGAATTATCATGCATTCAGTGGCTTAAAACAGATAGCTATTTATGACATCATAGTTTCTGAAGGTAAGAAATCTGGGTAGGCATGGCTGGGTTCTCAAAAGGTTAATATCAAGGTGTTGGTGAGCTGTGTCCCCATCTGAAGCACAGACTCCCCCTGCAAGCTCACTCAGATTGTTGACATAACGTACTTCCTTCAGGTTACAGGACTGAAGTTCTTACTTTCCTTCTATCAGTCAGGGATCACTCTCAGGTCCTATAGGTACCCATATTCCTTGCCATGTGCTTTCCTCCATCTTCAAATACTATAATGGAGAATCTCCTTTACATTAAATTTGTCTCAGGTTTCAATCTATTTCTTCTGGGACTTAACAGTTTCTTTTAAGGGCTTACCGGATGAGAAGAGGCCCACCTAAGAATAATTTCGCTTTCTTAAGTTTTACTGTACCATATGACATAATCACAAGGGTTGTTTCCCATCATATTCATAAGTCCTGCTCATGCTTAAGGAGCAGAAATTATACAGGATGTATAAATCAGGGGTGGAGTTTTTTGGGTCCATATAAGATTTCCACAAAACTACTAGAAAACAGACATGGCAATACTTAGCGATTTTACCCACTGAAAGAGGTAAAATAAGAAAAGAAATAATAAAAAGTAGGATGATTTCCTGATTTCTGAAATTGATGACTGCTTTAAGTTATTTCCCAAAATGAAATTGGATAAAAAATTTGAAGAAATGAAGATTATGAGCAAAATGAAGAGTTTAATTTGAACCTTCATGCTTGCAATGTTTTTAAGAATTTTAAATAATCTCACTGCTAATCTTGGAAATAGAAAAAAAAAATAGGACAATCAGCTGTCTGCATCTACTTTTGGGACCTGGCTAACTCGCACACTATATCTTATTACTAAACCAATGATGTGGGAAAGTTCTAGTAAATGTCATGAAATCTAAAAAAATTAATATTCTGTGTTGGGTTTGAATGTACAAGTTCTTGAGGAGACTCATTTATGTAGAAATCCCAGTGAGTACTGTATTTCTCATCTCTTCCTGACCTACCCATTGCCATCTGCCCTTGTGCACACTGATTTAAATTGAATTCTTAAGCTCATGGATTACAAGCTTCTACTAATAGAAATTGTATGTGTTTCTTTTGTTTTCACCCCATTTACAAAAAAAAAAAAATCAATCACCCAGTTTCCAATCTACCTTTAGATTCAAAGCACCATATTATTTTTCTTGAAATAATGAGACTTTGCTTTTAGTATTTCCAGATCCAGCCTTCATCTCAACTTTATATATGAAGTCACTTTTGAATTTTGGTCTTGTTTTAAGTCGCAGGTGTATCATATAATTTCAAATATCTTACCTTCAAATAAAAGCAGAGATAAAATTTTCCTGTGTCCTTAAGATGAATTGCATGTGTTCTCATACAATGTATTTTCATATCCAGCTTTTCAAGATGATGAACTTCTTCATAGGTATCTTTTGGCTGCATCATTCATTCATACATGAATAAAAGTCATTAACAGTTGAAGAATTTTATATGTCCAGACAGTTTTAGTATTTATTAGATACTATTTGTAGTGAAAACACAAAGATTTTAATTTAACTTTACTCGAAAATATTGGCTGTCTGGACACTTAAGATTTATGGACTTGGTGATTAGAAAGTTGTCAGTGATTTTGAGAGTGGAGTTTGAGTAACATACTGAAGGCAGAAGCCAGAGATCTAAAGGTTAAGGATAGACATTATTTCCAGAGTGATCTTTGACAAAGCAACTGGTTAGTTTCTGATGTTTTTGAAGATCCACATTTATTAGAATAGAAGAAAAGGTCTTTATTGTGTGTCAAAAGCCATAAATAAATATAGGGTTAGTTTCTGTACTCCATTTATTTGAAGACCTTTGGCATTCCAGTATCATTGCTCATTCATCCAACTTAAAATCAGACAATGAAGCACACTTACTTACAGTGGAAACATTTTATTTGAATGTGGACTTTTTTACTTTATTCCTCTTAGCCTGCAGCTTTATGAAACACTGATTAGAAAGTGTATTTGTATCACTTGATTCACATTTATCTCCTTGAATGATTCAAATGCTTACTAGATACTGTATTAGTTTGAGAGCCCATCTCTTGAATAGTTTTATAAATTATGGAGTCTTAAAAGACAGCTAACTTTGTTAAAGTTATTTTGAATATTTTCCTAACATGTGTTGATTTGCCACCTAGGCAGTCTACACAGAAAACTTGATTAGGAAGTAAAAGATAATAGCCAAACTGATTGGCTTTTTATAATATAGGTGTTTCCCATTTATAAAAATACTTTGGGATCTTATTAATCAATTAGTTCTCTGGTTACATTATTTAAATTTTTAAATCACTTTAGGACTATAGGGAGCCATAATAGAAATATAATGTTGAAGCATTTTCTTTAAACTTTAGAAGATGGAACAGACATCTTTCTATTTTATTATTTTATTTTATTTTATTTTTGGTTATTTAAATAGCTCAGCCTTTTTATAATTTTGATTTTTAAATATTACTCAATGTTATTATTTTACTATCCTCAAGGTTTTTTATAGTAAATGTCTTAAAGTAGGTAAGGGAAGAGATTTATAATCACTTAATAAAGCAATGTGCTTTAGAATCACAACCTAATTTATAGTGAGTTCTTGGGATGTGGAACCTGAGAAAGTAATTTTTGTTTGTGTGGTTTTAAAAGAAAAGTATGAAAAGCAAATAGGATGGGGAAAAAGCTAAAAGTGTGATTTCAAAAACTAACTTCAGGGTGACCTCATAGACAGTCTAAAACATAAACTCTATCATAGATTTACTTAGTCACATATCAAGGCAAAGAAATCTGTCTTTTGTACCTCATGCCAGTCAATGGTACCTGAGGTATGAAGAAAAGGAAGCACATAGCTACCCAGGAAAGTGAGGTTTATTTTCATACCATATGCTACTTCTCTTTCAACGCAAGGAGGATGTCCAGAGACCCTGTCAGACAGTGTTCATTGAGAGGATTTCCTCTCACCACTATCTTTTGGTGCTATTGCAAAATGTGGCTGTTGTCCAATCAGACAGTCCATTTTTATCTTGTATCCACACACCAGACACATCTCTGAACTAAACATAAAATTTGTTTCACTCCTATGTCAGCTAATCTTAGAGAACTCCTTTGTGAGTCCATTGGTCTGAACAGAAAAAGGAGTGACATCTGTTAGACTCCCACGTTCGTGTCATCTATTGTGCCATCTAGATGAATTCAGTTTCATATCAGATTTTTCACTTTGGCTTTAGGACAGATTGTTGTTGGATTTTGGTGTGTCTAACAGTATTCAACTCATTCAAAGCTCTAGCTTTGTGGTCACACTTCGTTCTTATGAGAAAGGGAAGCACATCAGAGATTTCTCTCTTTTAGTATGCACAGCCTAAAGGCCACCTGGAGGAAAGAGAAGGCACTTGTCTGTAATCCAGGAGGAGAGCTCTTACAAGGAACCAAATTTTCCCATACCTTGATCTTGGATTTCTAGCATACAAAGTTGTTAGGAAATAAATTTCTGTTGTTTAAGCCACCTACGCTGTGGTATTTTGTTATGGCAACCTGAGTAGACTAATAGAAAAAGTAATTGGTGTGAGGACCCAAGCATCTTATTGATAGGTCGTTCAGACTTTGTATATATTAGATTATTTTCATCTTCAGATTCACTATCTATTGGTAGAAAATATCCAATTCAAAGTAAAAATAGTGATTAACTTGTATTTGGTAGCATCATGTAGACATCAACAGTGATAGCTAATTTAATGATTTGGCTTAGAAAATATACTTCTATATATATTGATAAAAATATAGGTAGGGAGTTCCCTGGTGGTGTAGTGGCTAGGCTTCGGCGCTGTCACTGCTGCAGCCTGGGTTCGATTCCCAGCCAGGGAACTACCCACATAAATAAAAAAAATAGGTAGAACTAACTCCACATGCATTGATTTCTCTTGTTTTTTCTCTCAAAAGATATTTTATATTTAAATATGCAAATCATTTTACTGAATATTATTATATATTACATAGTCCAAATATAGTAGGAGGATTTATACCACTGAAAATGGCAAATCTTACAAAATTAGCTCTTTTCCTTCACCATACTGAAAACCACTTATTTAACATTCACCAGCACATGACTACTGAATATGTATTCAAAACTAAGCCAGGATCTATGAAAGAGTATGAAAAAAAGCATGTAACATGGATTCTACTCTTGAGATGTTAATCTAGAAAAGGAAATGAAATTCACATACTGGAAAAGGATATTACACAATTGTTATGTTTATGCATTCATGCATTCAGTCATTAATTTAATTTTATTAGATTTTCTTATTAAATAATCACAATACAGATGTGATTATAGAGTTTATAAAATTATGTACAGTTAAAAAAAAACAGTTGTGTATCCACTACCGACTATAAGAGATAAAACACTATCATTGTCTCAAAAGTGTTCCAACTGCCCCTGAACTCCTGTAAGTGCAATAGAGCAAAGACCCCAAAGGACTTTAGGCTGTATTTTGGGACGTTAAGGACCAAGCTCTGGTCAGAGGGACCCTTCCATCACATCCCACTTTCTCCTGTCAAGCTCTTATCTTAAATGTAAATCATTTTTACAGTTTTACATATTCCTTCATGACTTTTTTTCTTTTAATCAGTATTATATCTGGTCATTCTTCCATGTTGTTACATGTACTTGTGCTTCATTCATTTATACCATTATGTAGTAATCATTTGCCCCAGTTCATTATTTTATTCTTTTTAAAAATTGAAATATAATTCATAGACTATAAAATTCACTTCCCAAAGTGTAAAATTAAATGTTTTTAGTATATTCACAAAGTTGTGTAATCACCACCACTATCCAATCCCAGAACATTTTAATGCCCCCCCTCAAAAATTTCATATCCACCAGCAGTCACAACCCATTGCCTCCCTACTTTCACCCAACTCCAGACCCTGAAAATTACTACTCTACTATGTCCTATGAATTTCTCAAAGCTGGACATTTAATGTAAGTGGAATCATGCAGTATGTGGCATTTTGTGTAGAATTAGCAGAATTTTACTTAGCATTATTTCTCAAAATTCACTGATGATGGAGCATGTATCAGCATTTTTTTATTGCCAAATAATATTGGATTAAATGGATATACTACTTTTACTTACCTATTAATAATTTAATAAATATTTGAGTCATCTCTACTTTTTGACTATTATGAAAAATGTTACTATGAACATTTGTTTATAAGTTATTGATGGGAAATATATTTTCATTTCTTGGGTATATATGTGTGTGTGTGTGTGTGTGTGTGTGTGTGTATATATATATATATATATATATATATATATATATATATAATCTAGCAGGATTATATGATGAAGCTACATTTAACTTCTATAGGAACTGAAGATTTTTATTTTTTTCTATTTTTCTATTTTTCTATTATTAATTTTTATTAAATTAATTGGAGTTTCATTTGTTAGCAAATATTACATAGTGTACAATTCTACAGTACCTTGTCTATGTGTTGCATTATGTGTTCAGCACCCAGAGTCAGTTCTCTTTTCATCATCATATATTTGACTCGCCCTCCAGCCTCTCCCACCCTGCTACCCCCTTACCCTCAGGTAACCACTAAACTATTGACTGTGTCCATGACTTTTTGTTTCTTTGTTGCTCTCAGTTGTATATTACATATGAGTGAAGCCATATGTTTCATGGTTTTTTCTGTCTGGCTTATTTCACTAAGCATGATGACCTCAAGGGCCATTCATTTTGTGGCAAATGGCAATATTTCATCTTTTCTTATAGCTGAGTACTATTCCATTGTGTATATGTACCACAGCTTCTTTATCCAGTCGTCTATTAAACAGCACTTTGGTTGTTTCCATGTCTTGGCCATCATGAACAGTGCTGCGATGAACATTGGGGTACATATATTTTTGTGGACTAAAATTTTCAAGTTTTGGTGGTAGATCCCCAGAAGGGGGATTGCTGGGTCATATAGTAGCTCCATTCCCAACTTTTTGAGGAACCTCCACACTGTCCTCCACAACAGTTGTACCAATTTGCATTCCCACCAGCAGTGTGTGAGAGTTCCTTTTTCTCCACATCCTCTCCAGCACTTGTTATTCCTTGTCTTGTTGATAACAGCCATTCTCACAGGCGTGAGGTGGTATCTCACTGTGGTTTTGATTTGCATTTCCCTGAGAGCTAATGAGGATGAGCATTTTTTTCATATATGTGTTGGCCATTTGTATGTCTTTATAAGTGAAGTGTCTGTTCAGGTCCCTTGCCCACTTTTTAATTGGATTATTTGTTGTTTTTCTTGTTGTTGAGTTGTATGAGATCATTATATATTTTGGATATTAGCCCCTTTTCAGAGGCATTGTTTGCAAATATTTTCTCCCATTTGGTTGGTTGTCTCTTTGCTTTGTTGATGGTTTCTTTCGCTGTGCAGAAGTTTTCAGTTTGATATAGTCCCAGTTATTTATTTTGGGTTTGACTTCTGTTCCCTTTGAGGTCAGGTTCATGAAGTCTTTCTTGAGCCCTAGGTCTATAAGTTCAGTACCCATGTTTTCTTCTACACACTTTATTGTTTTATGTGGAGAAAGGCTGTAATCCATATTGAATTAATTTTAGTATATGCTGACAATTTGCAGTTCACATTCATTCTTTTGCATATGGTTTTTCAATTTTCTCAGCACCATTTACCGAAGGAGCTTCCTTTTCTCCATTGTATATTTTTCTCTCCTTTGTCAAAAATTATTTGTTCATATATTTGGGGGTTTATTTCTGGGTTTTTTATTCTGTTCCACTGGTTTGTGTGTCTGTTTTTCTGTCAATACTAAACACCTTAATTATTAACACTTTGTGGTATAGATTGAAGTCAGGGAGTGTGATGCTTCCAGCTGTATTCTTTTTATGTAGGACTGCTTTAGCTATTTGGGGTTTTTTGTGGTTCCATATGAATCTGATATGGCATGATTTCAATCTTCTTGAATTGGTTGAGGCTAGTCTTTTTCCCAGCAAATGTTCTATCCTTGAGAATGTTCCATGTGCACTAGAAAAGAATGTGTAGTCTAATGTTTTAGGAGAAATCTTTTTCTTTTAAAAATTTTTTTTTATTGTTAGGCTTATTGGGGTGACATTGGTTAGCAAGAATTACTTAGGTTCCAGGTGTCCTGTAAATGTCAATTATGTCTAATTGCTGTAGTGTATCGTTTAAAGCTGATATTTCCTTATTTATTTTCTGTTTGAATGATCTGTCATGGCTGTTAAGGAGTTAAGTCTCCTACTATAATTGAGTTTTGTCAGTTTCTCTTTTTAGTTCTGTTGGTAGTTGCTTTGTAAAGTTTGGTGCTTCTTGATTGGGAGCATATATTAATGAGGGTCATAACTTCTTCTTGTTGCCATGTCTCTTTTATCATTATGAAATTTCTGCTTTTGTCTCTTGTTACCTTTTTTATCCTGAAGTCTGTTTTGTCAAATATCAGTTTTGGCAACTCTTGCTTTTCTCTGGATGCCATTTGCTTGGAGCATTGTTTTCCACCCTTTCACTCTAAGTCTATGTTAGACTTGTGGCTGAGGTGTGTCTTTTGGAGATAGCATATGGATGGATTTTTAAATTTAGTCTGATATTCTGTGCCTTTTTATTAGTGAGTTCAGTCCATTTACATTTAGGGTGATGATTGATATATGGATATATAAGGCTTTCCTTTGGCCATTACTTCTTTCCTTTTTATTTATTTATTTATTTTTGTTGTCTCAACTCTTCTCCATTTATTTTGATTTTTTGTTTGAGGTCAAAGAACCATTTTCAGTATTTCATGAAATGTCCTTGTACTGGAGAATTTCCTCAGCTTCTGTATATCTGAAAATGTCTTCATTTCTCCTTCAGATCTACAGGATAACTTTGTTGGATAAATTATTCTTGGATGGTAGTTTCTCTCTTTTAATATTTTGAAAATTCAATTCTACTCCCTCCTGGCATGTAGAATTTCTGGTGTGAAGTCTGATAATAGTCTGATAGGCTTTCCTTTAAAGGTTATAGTTTTTGGTTGCCTTAAGAATTCTTTCTTTGACTTTTGACATCTTCAGTATAATGTGCCTTGGAAAAGAATCTGCTAGAGTCCAGGTAGCGAGGGGTGCTGTTTTCTTCTTGAATTTGGGGTTTCAGATTTTTTCATAGGTTTGGAAAGCTCTCATCTACTATTTTTTTGAGTTAGCTCTCTGTAGATTTCTGTTCTGCCCTTTTTGGTATTCCCATTATTTTAGTGTTGTTCTTTCTAATGGAGTCAGATAGTTTTTGTAGAGTGCTTTCACTTTTGTTTGTCTCTCAAATCTCTCTATTATTTCTTCTGTGTTGTTTCCGTGTTCCAAACTTCGATATCACTTATTCTTTTCTTTATCTGGTCTGCCCTATTTTCTATCGGGTTTAGTTTATATCTAAGTTCTTTTATTGCATTGTTTATCTCTAGAATTTTTAAAATTCTTTTTTATAGTTTCAATTTCTTTGTCAAAATATTCCTTCTGTTTACATATTTGCTTTCTGAGATCATTTAACTGCGTTTGATTGCTCTGCCAACATTCTTTCAGTTCTCTGAGTTCCTTAAGAACCACATTCTTGAATTGTGTGTCACTTAGATTATATACTTTCAGATATATAAGTTCCTTTACTAGAGATTTTTAATTTTCTTTCTGAGCAGCTTTGACCCTGAAGGTACTCACTGTATTTCATGTGTTTCTTTTTTGGGGCTTCGGGACTTCTTCCCTGACAATTAATTATAAACAGGTCTTTCTTTCACATCCTAGTTGGTGTTGCTGTGTCATTTTACAATATTTTCTCTTGATTATTTGATTGTCTATATCTGGGAGCTTTCCTGCAAGGTGGCTCCTCTTCTTTTGACTCAGTCACCTCAATCTTGATGTGCCTCCTTTCTGAGAAAAATGTGTTGGGCAATGGTGTGCTATACCTCTGAGATCAGAGCAGAAAAAAGCTGCTGTACCTGTGTTTTGCAGTTACCCTGAGCCCTCTTGCCAGTTTCTGCATAGGTGTGGTTCATTGAAATGGATGCAGGTGTGTTTGCCTTTTTCTTTTTCAGCTGGCTATAAAGCTGACACTAGGTGAAGTTTGGGGGAGGGGGCAGTAAGCCTTGGGAGTGATTAGGTGAAGTAGCTAGGCTGTGTCTATGGTTTCTGCCTGGGGGTGGGGGCTGGGCACTTTATGGCTACTTTGTGCTCCAAGGTCGCTCCCTTGGGTGCTGGCTCTGTGGCAGCACCAACTTGTTTGTCAGAGATTCCCAGGTGAGTCAGGCTGCACTGCCTGCTGTGCCTTTGTCTTTTTTACTGAGCTGATGTTTTACCCAGGACCATTTTTTACTCTGGTCTGTGTTTCCACAGCAGCTGGCTCTCTCTTCAAACTCTCCCAAAGCCAATTTGTGGTCAAGCCAGCATTACCTCTCTGGCATCACATTGCCGCTGGACCCCTATTCTCACCCAATGTAGCTCAGAGCCTTTGCTTAGCCTCTAACCCTCCCATGGTATGGTGCTTAGGTTAGGGACTTGGTATGCTGCTGCTTGGTTGGAGTTTTAACTAGCCTATCGTCTCACAGGCTTTTAGCTGCCCACACTGCCACTTTGGTCATTTCTATTTTCTGGAAGAATTTTTTAAGAATTGGTATTAATGCTCATTTAAACATTTGGTAGAATTTACCAGTATAGTCATCTGAGGCTGGGTTTCCTTTGTGGAATGTTTTTTATATTTTATGTTATTAGTTAAATTGTTTTTCTTACTATAGCTCTATTTATATTTTCTACTTTTCTTGAGTCACATTCTCTAGTTTGTGTATTTGTAGAAATTTTCCTATTTGATATAGTTTATTTTGTTACCATACCATTGTTCATAGTTAATTCTTTTTATAGTTTTTCTAAGATGGACATTTATGTTATTGATTTGAAAAGTTTTTTTATGGCTATAGGTGTTTATTGTTTGTTTTTTACTTAAAAATTTCCTCTAAGCATCTTTAGCTACATCTTATAAGTTTTGTTGTTGTTTTTTTTTATATTAATCTCTAAGCATTTTTAAATTTCTATTGTGTGTTTGTCTCCTCTTTGGCTAATTAGTTATTTGGGAGAATAGTGTTTAATTTTCATATAGTTATGAATTTCCCAAATTTCTGTTACTAATTTTTTATTTCATTTTATTGGGGTCAGAGAACATACTTTGCATTATATTCAACCATTTCAATTTAGTGAGGCTTGTGTTGTAGTTTAACATATTGTTAATCCTAGATAATGGGCATCAATACTCAAGGAAAATATATCTTCTGTTGTTATTGGGTGAAGTATTCTATAGGTGTTAGTTAGGTGTAGTTGATAAATAATGTTTTTTAAATCTTCTATTTCCACATTGATCTTTTTCTCTAGTTATTATTTTCTCCATTGTTGAGAAAGAGGTATTGAAATCTCCTACTGCTATGCTGAACTATTTATTATTTTCATAACTTCTGTCAGGTTTTACTATATAAAATGTGAGGCTTTGTTGTGAGGTGTATATATGTTTATAATTCTTGAGTCTTCTCTATGGTTTGACACTTCTATCATTATAAGACGTTCTATTGTTTGTTTCTAGTAACATTGTCTTGAGATCTGTTTTGTCTGATATTAGTATAGACTCTTCAGCTTTATTTGGCCAGTGTGTGCATTGTATATATATGTTTTTCCTTATTTTGCTTTTAAATTATTTGTATTATTTATTTTTAACATATTTGAATCATGGAATATAAAGTGGGCTTCTTGTAGACAACATATATTTAGATTTTTTTATCCATTCTGCTAATCTTTGTCATTTTATTGGTGTGCTAAATTCATCTGCATTTAAAGTAGTTACCAAGGTAGAATTTATAATACATATACCATTTTGTTATCTGTTTAATATGTGTTTTATGTCTTTTTAATTTTCCTGTTCTTCAATATTGCCTTGTTTCATGTTAAATGCATAATTTCCTGTATACCATTTTAATTCACTTATCATTTATTTTACTATATATCTTTAGTTATTTTCTTAGAGCTTGCTTTGGCATTTTCAAAGTAGTTTACTTAACAATTTAGCTAAAGCAATCTAGTTGGGATTAATACTTCATTTTAATAGTATCCAAAGACATTGCTTTTATATAGCTTTAATTCCTCCTCTACTTTGTGCTATTATTGTATAAATTATATATTTATACATTATATACCTATCAACACAGTTTTACATTTATTGTAGTTGTCTTAAATCAGACAGGGAAAAATAGTTTCACATAAAAAAATGTACTTGCAGTATCTTTTATATTAACCATGTAGGTATCTTAACCAGTAATTTGTTTCTTCATGTGGCTTCAAGTTACAGTCTAGTATTCTCTCATTGCATTCCAAAACTCCCTTTAGTATTTTTAATAAGACACAACTGCTGGAGACACTTTTCTTTTTTTTTTCTTCTTTTTTTTTTTTTATTGGGGTGACATCTGTTAGCAAGGATTACATAGGTTTCAGGCATACAATTCTACAGTGCATTGTCAACTTGATGTATAATAAGTTCACCACCTAATGTGACTTCTCTTTCCATCACCTTATATTTGGCTTCCCCCCCTCCTCTCCCACTTTTCTTAATTTGAAAATTTTTATTTTCTCCTTCATTTTTGAAGGATAGTTTTGCAGATTGTATATTCTTGGTTGACAGTGTTTCTCTTTCAGCATTCTGAATATATATCATCTTACTGTTTTCTGGCCTTCTTAAGATCCTGATGATAGAGCAGATATTCATATTATTGAGAATTTCTTACATATGACAAGTCATCTGTTTTTTACTTTTGCAAGATTCTCTCTTGTTTTTCAACAGTTACACTGATGTTTATATGTGGATCCCTTTCAGTTTTTCGGAATTCATTGAGCTTCTTAAATGCTTCTCATCAAATTTGGAAATATTTGGGGCATTTATTTCTTAAAATAGCCTTTGTCTCTTTCTCTATCTTTTCTCCTTTCATTATGCATGAGTTTGTATGCTTAATGGTAACTCAAAGGATAATTTATGTTCTGTTCATTTATTTTTTGTTTGTATTTCTCAGACTGGATATTCTCAATTGATTTATCTTCCATTTTACTAATTCTTTATTTTTCCAACTCAAATACATTATTAAAATCTCTAAGTAATTTAAAATTTTCAGCTATTATATATTCTAATTTCAAATTTTCTATCTGGTTTATTTTAATCATTTTCATATCTTTATTAAATTTCTCTACTTGATGAGATATTGGTCTGAAACTTTCATCGTGTTTTGTAGATATGATTCTCTATCGTTATTTGAGCATATTTTTAAAAGCTGATTTAATGCCTTTGTATAGTAAGATCATATTCTGGGCTTTCTTAGGAACAGTTTCTATTTACATTTGTTTGTTTTTGGTCCTGTCAATGGACCACATATATTTTGTTATAATTTGTATGTCTCATTTTGCTTAATACTGAATACTGAAGCAATATAATATGAGGACTCTGTAAATTAGACTTCCCTTTCCCAGGGTTTGTTGTTACTTGTTGCTGGTGCTGAAGTTGTTAGTTGGTTTTGTCCTTTTTTTGTTTAGTGACTTTCTTGAGCTAATTCTGAAAATTCTATTCTTTGCTGTGTGTAACCACTGAAGTATCTGCTGTGTTATCTTAGTGGTCAACTAATGACTGTGTAAAAATTTCTTAAATCCTCTAAAAACAACTAGTCTCCAAACCTTTGTCAAAGGGCTCCGTGTTTGTAGTGGGGTACACTTTAAGTGCTCAGGTAGGCACTTTACAAATATGCTTTGGTGTTTACCACTTGTCTGTGCAGAACCTCAGGATTAGGTGATTAGCTAGAGACTTCTCAGGTCTTTCTAGGCAGATGCATAACCCTAAACATGAGCATGGCCCTATATATGATATGGTATCTAGATTCTTAGCAATAAGTCAGAACAATTCAAAGCTTCCAATGAACATCTGATTCCTAGCTTTTTTTTTTTAAGTGTTTTTGGTCAACTTCTTGTTTTCCCCAACTGTTATTGCTGCCATAGGCAGATATGATTCAAATAGGTGCTGCTGAATATTTTTGACAAATTCTCCTTGGGAAAAGGCAATGTGTACCAGTGATCTTTGAGTCAGGTCAAATAAAGACAAACCTTGCAAGGGATGTGGGGGTGGGTGGGTTGTGGAACTATCCGACAGACCAAATAATTGCAATTGTCTGAAAATGCTGTTTTTAAGCATTCCAATTTCAGTATGCTTGTTTCAGTGGCTTCTAGGTTTTGCTTTTTATGTGATTGTAGGGCTGTTAGTTTTTTGTTTGTTTTTTTTTTTTTCTTTTTGTTATGTGGGTAGCTCCCTGACTGGGAATCGAACTCAGGCCGTAGCTCTGACTGCACCAACGCCAAAGTCTTAAGCCACTACACCATCAGGGAACTCCGGGCTGTTAGTTTTTGAGGCTATCATGGAGCTAAGAGGGAGGAAATAAGAATAAGGCAAGTTAATACATGACAAAGATTACTATTTTCAGAGATTCAGCCTTTCTCCTTGAATAGTTCCTTCAATTGTTGCTAGCTTTTGGTTAATTCCAAGAGTACTGAAGTTTTGTTTTTTTTTTTTTATCAGTTTTTGTTAGTGTTTTTATGGAGGAGATGATTTTCCTAGATCTTGCTCCATCATTCCCACTGATACATCTCAATTTACTTTTACATTCCAGTAGTGATTGTATTTGAGTAATTTTATGTTTTTGGTAACATTTTGAAGAATGTTATTGTAGATATTTATGTCATTTTGTACATATGTGCATGTTTTTCTCAAGGTCAAAATGCTATAAATTTCTAGTGCTCATCAATTTCAGTTTTTTCTTATTGGTGAGGTATGTGGCTATTAAAGGAAATTATTACATTTCCTTGACTCTCTGAAAATAAGTAAGGCCAAAGGACATTTCTGGTCAAGATATTGTAAGCCTAATTAATATGACTTCAGACTGAAGCATGTAATCACAGGCAAATTATCTCTTCTCTCCTGTCACTACTATGGAAGAGTACTTCTGTTTTGAAGTTAAGGTACAAAGAGTATTGCTTCCTGGATTACTGAGTCACTGTATGAAGAGTGCAGTCTGAAGGGGTCCTTTGTATCATCATGTAAATTTTAAAATCACTTTGTCAATTTCCTCATAAGAGCCCGATAGAAGTTTGAGTAGGCTACATTGAATCATTTTAGAAAGAATTGCAATCAACAACATTGCATTTTTAATCCATGGACATGCAATATCTCTCTATTAATTTAATTCATTAATTTATACAAAAATACTTTGCAATGTTCAGTATACAGATCTTGTATATTTTTTCTTAAATTAATTTCTAAGAATTTTATTTTCTAATTGTCACTAGTGTGTAGAGATAGAATTGAATTTTCTTTATCTGTAATCTTGTAATATTGCACTTATCATTTCTAGTAGTTGCTTTGGGTTTTTAAATTCACAATGCTGTCATCTCTTGATAATAATATTTTACTTTTTTTACAATATTTGGAATTCTTGTTTCTTTTTCTTTCTTTAGTGTTCTAGCTAAACTTTTCAATAAAACATTAAATACAAGTAGTTTGGTAAAACATCATATTCCTTGTAGTGGGAAGCATTCAACATTTACCATTAATTTTGATAATAAATGTTTTTCATAGATGCCTTGTATCATATTGAGGAAATTTCCTTCTATTCCTAGTTGGCTAAATGTTTTTAATTATAGACACGCACACACTCACATGTATATACAGAGTGTTCCAAAAAAATGTAAACATGCTTTTAATGATTATAAAGTCAGTGTTTATTCACATACAGTTTATTTTTAAAATTTAAAAGAATCTACAGAAATGCATCTTTTTTTTTGTCAATTCCTGTTTTCAAACTGATGTCTTTACTTGTCTAGCCACTGCTGGTAATGTGAAGTAATGGAATTGCTAACATCAAGAATCATTTAGTTCAGTATTTACGGGCATTCTTGTTCAATGGCTGCCTTCAATTTGTTTACTGTTGCCAATTTTGTACCATAAACTTTATCTTTTATGTATCCTCATTAAAAATAGTCTAGTGGTGTGAGATCTGGTGAACACAAAGGGTATTCTGCCTTCACCAGACTTCACCCATTATTTCAAATCAGTTAAACATGAAAAAGAAAAAATTATGTGAATTACCAGCTGTTAAATTATGTATACATTTTTGTGATATTTTGTGTGTATATATGTGTGTGTGTATATATCCTCAATGTTGTCAAATAATTTTTCAGTGCCCATTAAAATGATTTATTATTTTTCTGCTTTATGATGTGCTGTATCATTGATATATTTCTAAATGCATTATTGAGATACATCTCAATTGATCATGATGCATTTTCCTTATTATGCATTGCCAGACTCAATTTGCACATACTTTTTAAAATATTTGCACCCTTGTGCATGAGTGATCCATATCTATATATGAATCATCTATATCTATATAGATATATTTTAATTCATCAATAAAAATATGTGGGCCCTGATATTCTATTTCTTTCTTTTCTTGTGTGAAAAAATTGGGATTTTAGTTTTCTGTGCACATAAACATTTTTTAATGAAATTGATGTGTACATAAAAACTTCTTTAGAACATCAATTGTGTTTATAAATCTAGGTCAATAGTATTTTTCTAGCATATTGACAATATAGGTTTATTAATCTTTCACTTCCATTATTGTATTTATAAGTCCATAATCAGTGTAAAAGTTACTAATTAAAGGTATCTGTAACTATATATAAGGGCTGTCTGGAAAGTATTCCAGCCACATAATATGAAAAATAGAGGCATTTGTGGCTGGATTTTCTCTGGATATATGTGAGGTTAAACAATTAATTTTCTAAATTCATCCTAGAAAAGTGTTACATATCTAATTGCTGAATATCACTATGGTCACATTTGAAATACTCCCCTTGGGAAGCTAGGGACTGATGCCAGAGCCTAATCCACCCTTCAAAGTAATTCTGGAACTCTTTTTTTGGAATGGCCATCAGAGCTGTCTTTATACCAAAATCTGACAATTTGCAACCTTGCCACTGTGCGCTTACATTGGCAGCACGGTACAAACAACTCGGTAAAGTTTCATAACCTTGGCAAAGTTGTAAGTCGTTTGTACAGTGCTACCAATGAGAAAACACATGTAGCAAGTTTGTGAACTTAATTGTCAGATTTTGAAGATGATGACACCTTTGATGGCCATTCCAGAAAGAGTTTCAAAATTGCTTTGAAGGGTGGACTAGGTGCTATTGCACAACTTCCCAAGGGGAGTACTTCAAAGGTAATGATAATGATACTTGGCATTGAGGTATGCAGCACTTTTTATAGAATTTTATAGAGTTTGCAAAATTAATTGTCTGAGCACACACACACACACATTTATATTTATATATTTATATATTTTAAAAATCATATATATATATTTTTCCCCCTCTTGTGCCATTAGAGCAACCAAGCAAAACAACTTTCTCGGTACTTTGGTATCCTAAATGTGAGTATATCACGATTTTTATTTATTTGTCCTGCTTGAGATTTCTAGTGCTTCTTGTACATTAGTGTATTTCATTATTTTGAACAAATTCACAACCATTGTATCTTCACATGTTTTCTTTTATATAATATCTCCTTTTTATGAATTTCTGGTTATGTTGACCTTCTCATTTTATATTTCTTATATATTGCAAAAATAAAATAATGGTCATTCCAAGATGCTCATGTCCAAAGTCTCAGAACCTGTCTTTGAAAATGTAGGTAGGGGTCCCCAAACCAAAGACTATGGCAGCCTCTAGCAGATGTGAATGGCTCTCAGTTTACAGCCAGTAAGTAGAGACCTTAGTCCTATAACAAGGAACCAAATTCTAAAAACCCCAATGAGCAAGAAATATATTCTCATTTACAACCTCCAGAAATAAGTGTTCTGCCTATCCCTTGATGTTAATGCAGTAACACCTATATTGGAATTCTGACCTATAGAACTGAAAGGTAATTAATTTGTGTTATGTAAGTGCTAAATTTTTGGTAATTTGTTACGGCAGCAATATAAAACTAATATATGGGTTAATAGCTATTGTTTTGTATTCTAAATGTTTATGTTTATATGCTGCATTGGGCACATTTTTATTTGATTTATCTGTCAATTTATAACTCGTCTTTTTTTCTATGTCTATATGCTTTTTAAAACAATTTATGTTTTTGTTTGTTACTATTAAATTTTGTCCTAGAAGTTTGATTTTACTTTATTTGAATCTATCTTTAGCATTATAATAAATACTTAGAATTACTTTTATATTTTATTCTTTGTAACATTATAAACAAATTTGTTTATAATCCTTTCTGGAAATTTTGATTTGAAAATCATGCCATTACATTTCTGCTTTCTATTCTTTTTCTGATTTCTTCTCATGATTCCATGTTACCATGTTTGATTTTTTTAAAATATAATTTCTTGTTTTTCTTGGGAAACTTTTTATTTGTATGAAGATATTATACTTGCTTCTGATAACCACTTGATGGCAAAGTCAAACAAAAATAATATTAAATAAAATTTGCATTTTGAATTATATTCTTTTTGCTTTTAACCATATTGATGATGGGATTTTGTCAATCTGCAAATATAATAAAAGAAAATCCTATATTTATTTAAATTATATGAACTTGCTTAATTTATATAAATTTTGCCTTTGTTTATATTTAGTGTCAAAGAAAAATATTTTTTTTTTCTGTTTTCCTATCATGTAAGGAGGACATATTTATTTTTGATTCACAATTAAACTGAGGGTTAAACTTTGGGTTCTGAATTTTATTAGAGAAGTGTTTTATATTTTGCTCTTCTACTTGAGCAAGCCTTGGCTTTCTCTGTTTTGTATAACCAAAATGTCTTTGAAAACCATAGCTTGATTTTTTGCATTCTGGCAGGAGCCATTTGGACAGCAGTGACTTGAGTGACTTACATCTTTGGAGGGCAGTCTCCATTCAGAGTTTGGCTTGATGTTTCTTTATTATCATCCAGTTTTTTTAACAAGACATAAAATTACCACATTCCCACCCACATATATGTTCTTTCATGTTTCTTTTAAAGACCTTTGTGCCCACAAAACTTACTACTTTGAAGTTTTTGCACTGTCCAGAGGCAAGAATTCTGTATTTTTCTAATTATTACCTAGAAATAGTCAAACATTTTATGGCCACTTCTATCTGCTTTTATGACTGGCTATAAAATAAGTGTTTCTTTTTGTTATTATTGAATAAATATACAGTAAAATACTAGGTATTATTTATGTACTACTAATAATTTATTTAGTTTTTAGCATTTTTGGGGGGGAGTGGTTCCCTGGCTGGAAATCAAACCTGGGCTATGGCATTGAGAGCGCTGAAGCTGAGCCACTACCCACCAGGGAACCCCCAGCATTTGTTGTTATCTTCAGTTGGGGATTATTTTCTAAATACCTAAATTTTCATATTCCTGGACATAATTCATTTATTAAAATATATTTGTTGATAAGTTATCCCACCTTTGATATGCCAGTATGAATAAGACAACATTTTGACCACTTGGAATTTATAGTTCTGTAACAATGATAGATAAATAAGAAAAATTATGTTAGGTAAATGTTATAAAATAAAGAAGGAAAGAAAATCATGAGATCATTTAGATCAATACCCTTGCTCATGAGACTGAGGTGTTGTTGATTAGGCTGATTGTATTATAAATTGCCAACTCAAGAGTATCAGTTACCTTCAATCCCACATCAAAGTTCTCCTCACTATCATATTGATCTTCTTCCATTTATTGTTTGTTAATGTGTGTAATAGCTGGATTCTGTATCACCCTGTGGGTCAAGCTGATGGTTCATATAAGTTGTTAAAGAGTTTTTAAAGAACTCACTGAAAAGTTTTGCATGAGATTTTAATATACAAACTGTTAATGATATGTGTATAATTATGTGCTATAAAGATAGTAGGTCCATTCAAGTCTGCTTGTTGTTTTCTATGTAACTAGAGTAAGACAAGAAAAGTTGTATAATTTTACATAAAAGGTCAGTGGAGAAACCTGGAATATTAGATTGGAGATGTAGTAAGTGTTACAGGCATAAACTATGACAAGGAAGAGAAAGCATATAAGGGATTAAGAAACCATCTCTGCAATTGTACATTAGCAAGTATTAAAAAATGAGAGGACACATGGATATTTAAAATTGAAATTTTCTTTACTCTCAATGAGTCACCCCTTTGATTCCCTAATAAACACCTTTATCTAACAGTGAACCTATGCCATATGGGTCAAAATCTCTTGTTAGACAATTTTCAATGGATTATTTGTTTTTCTTTCTACAAACATTTTTCTATCTCATTGGCTACAAATTTTTACAATTGCTGTTTTCAGCCAAATACTTGCCATTATACCACAGAACACAAAATTACCACATTCCCACCCATGTGTGTGTGTTCTTTCATGTTTCTCTCAAAGACCTTTGCTCCCACAAAACTTAATACTTTTAAGTTTTTGCATATTAGCACTGTCCAGAGGCAAGAATTCTGTATTTTTCTAATCATTACCTAAAAATAGTCAAACATTTTATGGCCACTTCTATCTGCTTTTTTGACTGGCTGTAAAATAAGTGTTTCTTTTTGTTATTATTGAATAAATACACAGTAAAATACTAGGTATTATTTATGTACTACTAATAATTTCTATCATCTTTTCAGTGTTTTCGATATGCTGAATATAGTCCCAACTAATTTTTCTGTGGAACTCATTTAATTCTCATAACGATATTTTGAAATGAGTACTACTATTACCCCTATTTTATAGATAAGAAAGCAGAACTTGCAAAGGTGAATTAACTTGCTGAAAGGCACACAAGTACTGAAGGGCAGAACAGAGAATTAAACCAAGAGCCATTTTTATGGCTCTAGAATCTTCAGTGCTCACTATCCAACCTTTCATTTACTATATTTACTGGAATCAACCGAGTCCTTATACACATAAATTTATAGTATTTTATTTTATTATGAGAACCATAATTTGTCTTTTATTCTTATATTCTCGTTTTGGAATTTTCTTTAAATTTTGTACTTTAAAATGTAGGATTTTGTAAGACAGAGATTGTTATGTGTGTTTTATATATTATACACACATATATAATACACAGACATATACCCATATAAGTTATAGTTTAAACATTTCAAGACAATACCCTATGTAAAGTGTTTCTTTTTCATTTATCTGTCTTTTCATTTCACACGATTAAATAAGCATTTCATATCATTCAATGTTATCAAAAGCAGAAAGAATTTAAAAGACTGCTTACGAATGTTTAATATAACCATCAAAACATTGTTACTCACATTTTTTCCATTTCACTCTGATTAAACAATACTTCAGTCAATACTTTTGCTCAGTCACTGTGTATATACTACCTAGATTCCCTCAGATATCATTTGTCACTTTTGTATGCCCATTGCCTTCTTTCATAACTTTTTTACTTTGCTTCTAATGGCTCACTACTACAAAGGACTCTTGAAAGATCGCCCCTAGGACATGGAAGACATTTGTCTGCAGGCAGAAAGGATAATAGGTCTAGTAGATTATGCCCGCATACAGTACAGGGTGCTAGAGTAAACGCTCAACTCCCTTTCATACATTTGAGACAAGCTGTATTTATACTCTAGACTCTCATCCATCTAAAAGAATGAGTTTAAAGCTTGTGTGTTGCCTAAAATCTTTTCTTGCTTGAGTTATTTCCCCTTCTCTGTCCTATGAATTCACTTCCTTACTGGTTTCTCCTGGGAGCAATTTCTCAATAACTAACTCACTTGCAGATGAATTCTCAGAGTTAGGATTACCTTCAAGGAAACCTTATGTAAGACAGAATATCTTTCTATGTAAATCTTTGCACATAACTCTGATGATATTCTTAATATATCTCCTTAGATTTAAAATGACTGTGTCAAAAAGTGTGAACATTTTTATGGCCCTGACATTTGTACTAATATTCATTCTTCTCAGGTTATGAGAGTGTCAATATAGCAGTACTTTCTGCAGTGATTTACTGCCAAATGGACTGTACAATTTTAGCTTATTTCTAACATCAATAGAGAATTTCCTCTTTTTTTTCTTTTTTATTGGTCATTTCCATGGGATTCTGAAAAAGAGCAGATAGTTAGAAAGCAGTGTTCATGTTATTATTTTATCTGTAATTCCAAAGGCTCATGATCAACACTTAATTTAATTTAGATAGGCTCTATATGCATTTCAATTGAAACAAAAAGTTTTCATTTAAATCAGGCACACATCACTCTCTATGTATCTGTGATAAATAAATTGTTCTTTGCAGTTCCCCTCTCTTTTGTTAATAACCTTGGAAATTTGATCGTCCTATTTTGTTCTCATAGATATATTTTGTGCTCCACAAATGTTTATTGATTACCTTCTGCTTGCTAAAATTGGTTCCAAGAAATGGTAAATGAAACAGATATGCGTCCCACCAACATCCTAATAGTGAATATAGGCAATCACACAGGCAAATAAAAGACAATGTGAGAAGTGCTTTAGTGAGAAAAGTACAGTGTGTTCTTGAGAGTACCTTGGAAGAGATTTCAAAAATTAGGAAAGTCATCCTAAAGTAAGTGAAGAATTAGAGTTTGTCAGCTGGAAATAGTCACGGGCCATGAGGCTGTCTGAAGATTGTGTCAGGGAAATTAAAAGTTTAGAGTCAAAGAGAGTATGTACCTTTGTGGAAATAAAAAATTTTGTTATCGCTGTAAGATATTCTTAGGATCCAGTTAATGATGAATCTTTCAAGACATCTTAAGAGATTAATATTTACACATAAAAGCAAGTAAAGTCATTGATAAATTATTGATTTGGAAAAAAATGTCATGTTTCCAAGTTAGAAATGTAATTCAGTTTGATGCATGAATCACTGATGAAAGGAGGGTTAAGTTGGGAGAAGGAAGTTTGGAGAAGTAGTTACAGTTATCCAAATGAGAAATAATTTTGTGTAAACTATTGGTAGTTGCAGTATAGACAGAGAAAAGTGATTATAAATAAGATGTAGTTGGGTGTAAAATCCAGGAAATTTGTTATTGAATAGATATAGAGAAAATGGGAGAGGAAGGACTAAAATATAATATGGAGATCCCTCATTTTGATAATTCAGTGGAAATTAGTGCTATTCTTCATGACAAAAAAGAGACCAGAAAAACAAGTTTGAAACTGATGATGGAGCATTCATTTTTAGAAACCCTGAGTCTGAGGTTCCAGTAGCACAGTAAAGTAATGATATTGCCATATACCAATATCTGGATCATGTTTCAACATTCAGTCAGGTCTGGGATAAAGATCTAAGTTTTGAAGATATCAACAACATAAAAATGGCACTTGGAACAATGAAGGATCATCAGATAGCTGAGAAATCATGGCTAGACTGATAAAAAAAGGCTATGAAAGAAACATTGATGATACAGTGTTTAAAAGAAAGATTTAAAAGAAAAATACTATGGAGGAGGGCCCACAGGGGAAAAATGTTCAAAAGAAAGGAGGTAATGAATGGGTAGATCAGATAAAATAAGAGTTGATGATTGTCCATGGGCTACCAGGAAGCATCAGTGACAACGGAAAGAGCTGTTTAGTGGAATTACAAGGACTGTAGACCGATTGAAGTGAATTGAGGTATAAATGAGCAATGGAGAAGTGGAAATAGTGAGTGCCTATGAGTACCTACAACCTGTTTTAGAAAGATGACTTTGTAGGAGAGATATAATCTGAAGCACCAGTAGTGGGATGGATTGTAGGAATAAAAAAACCTTATCGTTTCCATTTTAACCAAAAAGGAAGAGGAAAGAGTATATAGAAATGCAAGGAAGCTCAAAAGTTGGTAACATAAATTGAAAGTTTTATCTTGTGGATTACCTTTATTTAATAAAGTACACATTGAGGTTATCTGCTGAGAGAAATTGAAGGGAGGACATAAAATTTTTTAAAAACCACTGAAAAGAGTTACATACTACTGTTGCAAACTCTTCTATATTTTATTTTGGATTTTATTCAATAGTCATTTGTAGAAATATCATATGATTTGGTTTTTTAAAGACTTTACTTTTTTAGAGTAGTTTTAGATTTACAATAAAATTGAGAGGTACTAGTATTTCCCATATTATCTATCTCCTGACCACACTTACTCATAGTTTCCCCATTATCAATATCACTCAACAGAATGGTATATTTTTACCAATAATAAACACACGTTGACACATCATAATAATCTGAAGTCCTTAATTTACTTTAGAGTTTACTCTCAGTGTTCCTCATTCTATGGGTTTGGACAAATGTATGTGACGTATACTTATGATTATAATATTATACAGAGCATTTTTACTGCTATAAACATCTTCTATGCTCCCCCTAATCATCTCTCTGCACCCTCTCCCATGCCTATTTTTTATTTGTATAAGTTTGCCTTTTTCAGAATTTATAGAGTTGAAATCATAAAGTATATGGCCTTTTCAGAATGTCTTATGTCACTTACTAATAGGCATTTAAGCTTCCTCCTGTCTTTTCTTGGCCTGATAGCTCATTTCATTTTAGCACTAAGTAGTAGTCCATTGTTTGAATCTACCACAGTCTATTTATCTATCCACCTACTAAAGAACATCTTTGTTGCTTCGAAGTTTTGGCAGTTTTAAATAAAACTGTTATAAACACCCATGTGCAGGCTTTTTGTGGACATGAATTTTCAACTCCTTTAGGAAAATATCAAGGATGATTGCTGGATTATCCGTAAAGTGTGTTGTATCATTTTGTACTGACACCAGCAACGGATGAGACTCCCTGTTGCTCCACGTGCTCGCCAGCATTTGGTGTTGTCAGGGTTCCAGATTTTGACCATTCTAATTGATGTGGTGTGGTATCTCATTATTGTTTTAATTTGTATTTACCTGATGACATAAGATGTGGAACATCTTTTTTATGGGTATTTACCATCTGGGTATCTTATTTGGTGAGATGCCTGTTAAGGTGTTTTGCCCGTTTTTTAATCATGTTTTCTTGTCTTGACTTTGTTTGTATATAATAAAATATCACAGTATATTGAGTTAAGAAATTAAAAAATCCAAGTGAAGATGCCTAAATAGCGTAGCTTCCAAGCCCAGTGTATCATTTCATACATGTGTCTGTGTGTATGTATATGTTTGTGTGTGTGTGTGTGGGGGGAGGTGCCAAAAATGTATACACATTTTAAAAAAGGAAAAAACAACATTTATATTGTAATACTCAACATATACTAATAAGAAAAGATAAATACAAGTCACATTTGACTTCTAAAATTACAAGACATGCTCAAAGTGGTGACCATCAGTGTCCAGACACTTCTGATTATGGCAAAGTACTGCTTGAGCAATGCTGACCAAAGTGTCCACTTGTATTGCTGCACATACTTCTTCAATTTCTTTCCAAAGGACTGTGGGTGTAGCCACTTTTCTATGGTACATTGCATCCTTTAAGGTCCCACATAGGCAGAAGTCAAGAGGTGTTAAGTCAGGAGAATGTAGGGGAACCTCAACTGCACCTCTTCACCCTATCCATTGTCCTGGCAAATGGTCTTGTGCTTTCAAATGACAACCATACTTCTATTATTTTTTTTGACTGTCCTGCCCCTCACATGGTGATGCCAGCATTCATTTATTAACGCCACCTTTTGTGTGAATTTCATACTACACATTGCTACTGTAATTCAATTCAACTTTGAAAAGTAGTACGTAGATAACATCTCTAAAAATGTGTATAAATTTTTTTTGGCACTCCAGGTATATATATAAGGTCAGACTATCAATTTAATGAACTCATCCTAGAAAAAGTACTACACAGCTCATTGCTGAATATCACTACATTCACCTCCCAAGTACACCCCTTGGGGAGCTATGCACCAACACCAGCACCTCGTCCACTCTTCAAAGCAGTTTTGGAACTCTTTCTGGAATGGCCGTCAGAACTGTCCTTATCCCCAAAATCTGTCAGTTGAGTTTACAAACTTGCCACTGTGTCCTTATGTTGGCAGCACATTCCCTTGAATGAACTACCTAGTTTTCCTAGAAATGTGAGTCCTTAAAATTATATTGCTGATCTAAACAACTTCTTTATTTTAAAGTTCTCAGTATTATGGAAATATTTTCATTCAATATAGCAATAGGTATAATTTATTTTAACTTACCTTATTCAAGGTAATATTTCATTTAGCAGCAAAATAGACACTGTAAGAAAATAATATCTTCATTTTGACTGTTTCTTTGGGCCAATACACTGTTTTATATTCCTGGAGATATTTAGCATCTTGCAAATTCCATTGCACCTCATATACACTAGTATGGTTTTGATAAATGTTCAAGGAAATATCCCAGATGCTTGGGGCACAAAAGATATTTATTTTATATAGTTTCTTTTCTAATGACTATTTTTATAGCTGTGCTGTGGTATTAAATGCACAATTATAAAGATAAGATGCAGAGAGAGAATCAACAATGAAAAATAGATAAATTGATCGAATGTTTGGAGCAGCTTTGTACTTCTAACATAAAAAGGCAAATTATTTTGATAAAAAAGAGCTACTCAGTTGAATATATAATTTAATTGTAGTAGTTTAAATACAATGTATGATATTATACCATTTAAATAACATTAAATAACACCAGGTTATTTTTATTGTAGCCAACTCTGCTCAGTAAAATTATAACTTAAATGAAATGTATTACAAAGAAATATATCAATGAAAACGATTGTCACACGTGAGCCAGAATTAAACCTAAGAAAACCAAATCAGTTATTTTTATTTCCTCTACTTTATTAGTATTATCAGTTGTCATTTGAGGGGGATTTCCTTTATGAAGATTGTCTGTCGTTTTAAATTTAATATGTAAATCTGAGTCAGTAGTCTGGTTCTTATAAACTTGTGGTATGCTAGCACAATATATGCACATCTTCTGCAATGAAGATAATTCAGGCATATAATAGCCTCTTTCCCTGAAGAATAATGATTTATGAAGAACAAGGTATGAAGAACATCTGTTTTACTTATTCCACAGTCTGTGTGCCCTCTTTGTTAAGAGTGACAGAGAGTGTTTATGATTTACCTTAGAGTTGGAAAAAGCAATTAAATTAGATTATATTTGTAAGGCTAACCTACAGATTAGGAGTAGTACGTAGAAGGCAGAATAGTTGTCAACAGGAATTTTCCACTGATATGAAGGAAAATAAAAATGAGTAAATAATTGGCCTAAAGCATAAGAGAGCATATGAGAGTTTAAATAAGACTCCAGGTTTAATATTAGATGGGATAGAACCTAATTAGAGTCAGACTCGATCCTCTTGAACAAGGGAAGCAGATGAAAAGTAAGCAACTCTATATTATCAATTTACGTATCGTAGGTTGATAATACCTAGGTGGTGAAAAAAAGGTTTTGGGAAATTTAGAGGGTAGGAAAGCAAAACTGGCATCTAGATAAAAATGATTTACAGAGAAAAAGCATTATGCAAAATAAGTCATACTAATCACATTTTAATGTATTAGGATCATCTTTCAATTATAAATATAGTTATAATTTACTATATAAAATAATCAGGGTAGGGGGTTCCCTCATGGTGCAGTGGCTAGGCTTCGGTGCTCTCACCGCCATGGCCTGGGTTTCATCCCCACTCAGGGAACCCCCCCCACAAAAAAATAATAATAATCATAGTAGGTGCTACTAATGTCCTGTCCATACCCACTTCCTGGCTGGTATGTCTATCAACACAGCTATAAGGGGATGCATTAATAGCTTATACTTGAAACAAATGTTGTACTCCTCACCTCGGTGCAGTCAGTGACTCATTAATACAGGGCTCTAAGGTCTTCTACCTGCCTTTTCTCAAGAAGATGACTCTTCAATGGGATTTATGTTCATGAATCAGATCAAAGCTAAAATTTATGTGAGACTACATTCCTATACACCTCCTTTCCTTTCCCAATTGTACTTCCCTAATTCCTAGGTTTTCCTGATGAGAATTGCCTTAATTAACCTCATGCACCAGAATTCCTGATTCCAGTTCTGCTTCCGTGGTGCTTACCCTTGTAGAAGTGAAACCAGAAGGGGTCCTGGAAAGAACACTGAGGACTCATTCCAAGGACAGCTCCGCAGCTAGCCATGTAGCTGACAATGAGACACTCTGCCACTCAAGGTAGGTGGGACATTAATTGTTCTTGGCATCTTGTAGCAGTCCTTCATTAAGAATTCACTTGCAGTGAACTGAGAAAAGATAACGGTGAAAGGAGATCCATGGTTCTTGCAAAATCAATAACTCTGGCACTGGAAAATAAAAGAGAACATAGTAATTGTGGGGGGAAATGGAGTAACTCAGTCTCTCCCCATGCTTCCGCTGGAATGACAGCCACCTCTTACGTAGCCATGACTTACACTTTCCCGGGTGGCAGTCATTTTGTTGTTTATACACCTCCTGAGCTCACTTCTTGGCTGCCTACTCCTCTTGGGAAGGAGTTACAAGCTATTGAGAGAGAATTCGGGGTGCTAGTTCATTGCTTCTGAAATAAATTCGATGGTTAAGTTGCCTGCAGCTCCTCAATTCTTGGGTCTTCCATGGCATGTCTCCTCTCTACCTGGGTGCCTCCTCAGGGTTATCCTGAGGTAGATGGGAAGCCCCTTTATTTGGAGAGGGCTTTCCAGGCACTAAGAGAGACCTTTGACAAGGCAGGCACTTGCACAGAGGCTGGGGCCAGGGGGTGGCTCTTTATAACAGCCTTGGGGGTGATGCAGAGACAACTGTGAGAAGCAGAATGAGTCCGGGTGCTCCAGACCAAGCTGGACCTGATGAAGGTGCAGGTACAGGCCGTGGAGGAAACCAGACAGCTGCTGTAGGGAGAATGCTTGCACTTGTGGTCAGGGTCAGAGAGGGGGTTTCTCAGGGGAAAAAGGGAAACTGGAACTGCAGCTCCGTGTTCACCTTGTAGTGGCACAGAAAATGAAATCCCAGCAGCCTAGGAAGGCCACTGTGCAAGTGCTCTCCAGATGAATGAATTCGCCATGTACCACCCATACACTGAGGCTGAGTTGGTAGACTTGGGTGAGTAGTTCCAGCAGAAGGCTGGCGAGCCCCTGGTCACCAGGCTTTCACAGCTGTGAGACCTGGGAGTAGATGGCATAATGGGTACAGAACAAGAAATAGAGAAATTAGCTCCTGTAAGCACACACCACTCACTGCATCAGCGACTGCATGGTAGTTCCAGGTATGGGCAAGGCACCTACTCGCTATTGGATTGGCTCAAGGCGGCTGTCCCAACTGTATGGACACAAGTGGGAAACATTCCTGAGATGGTCAGTAAATGGCAGTCTATACAAAGTTGGTGCAAGTGTTGCAAGAGCTGGGTATGCAGAGCGTGATGTTCAATCCACATACCTGAGGTCCAGATGATGAACGATTTACAGCAGGTATGAGGGACAATGTGTTGCACAGTGCTCCCTCTTCTCTATTTGGATCACTTATGCTCATCCTGGCACATTCTGTGGGCTGCCCCATAAATGAGGTCACCACGATAGTGGTGAGTTTGGGGGAAGCCAAAACGAGGTGCACACAGAAGGGCGTCTGTGCAGTGGGAGGAAGGCACCAAGGGCCAAGAGAAAGGGCTCCTGAAGATTACACGAACCCAGATCTACAGTTTGTGTCGGCTTGGGTCAATGGAGAGAAAATTGATGGGAAACCTAATGCCTGTCTGTTGGAGCTCTGGCAGCAGCTGAAAGCAGACCAGTGGTTCACCCCACTGAGAAAGCAAGGCAAAAGAGATAAAGAAAGGTCCATGAGGCCCGAAGCTCGAGTCATCCGCCTCGTGGATCACTTAGTGCAGCAGGACTTCCCTTGGAGCCCCTTTTCCATTTTGCATAGGGTGAAGGCCAAGGAATCTATCCACAGAGGACAGGTGAGATTCTTGTTTTCAATTACTATGCCACTTCTCCCTGGCTGCTCTGAGTGCTGAGGCATGCTGCAGCTAATGGCACATACCTGGGGCCTTGCACAGAAAACTGGCTTTGGCCACTACCTGTTACATAATTGTGGGCCCCTTTCTTCAGATAGCAGGAAAAATGTGTCATTAAAGGAATTAACCATACATACATTACTAGACTTATTGGGGAGCGCCACTTCGTAAGTTATATAAATGTCTAGCCACTATGCTGTACACCTGAAGCTAATATAAAATAATACTGAATGCCAACTAAAATAAAAATAATAATAATAATAATAAAGGAACCTGTAAAGCTATCTCTTTTCTCATGATCTCTTTCTTGACTTGTTCGGAAGTTTTTAATTTACTATTTAAAATTACAATTTTAAAATTACAATTTGCATGAAGATTACCATTTATTTTTATATTGCAGGATACCAGTTTAGAATGCAAATATTAGAGCATTTATGACAAATGTAGAATCACTCAGATTATTCAGTTACACAGTTCATAACTTGTACACATGTATTGTCAATGACTAAGGCCAGAGAGATTTGCACTGGGCCCGGCAGACAGAAGAAGAATCTGGGAGCTGCAGGCCACTTAAGCATAGCCTTTATTCCAGAAGTGGAGCAGCACCAAGTGGCATCTGGGAGTTAGCACAGAGCCTAGCTCCTGGAGAGTCCCCCTGCATAGCTCATAGTCTGTAGCTTGCTTTTAGCTCACATGTAGTCTGCTCCCATAGCCAGTTTGCTCCCTCCCATAATCAGCTCCAGCTCAGCTCTTGCTTTTTTTGCTCCCCGCCCCAGGAGTCCCATCCCCTCATATAGGCAGGAGAACAAAGGTGGCAGGCCACCAAGAAGCGAGCTCAGGAGACACATAAACAACAAAATGGCTGCCACCTGGAAAAGCGCAAGTCATGGTCACAGAACAGGTGTGTGTCATTTTGGCCGAGGCCTGGTGAGAGAGCCTGAGGTATTTCATTTACCCCACAACATATATTTTATTCTTTTCAGGAAAGTGGAAACGCACTAAACTAATTTAACTGCTTTTATTGCACTTCTTTATTTGCTCATATTCTACCAATACTCTACCTTTTTCATGAGTAAGGAAGAAATGAAAAGAAAAAGAACTATTGGTGGCTCTTTCCTCTTCCTCTTTCATCATTTTCAGAGTAATTGTTGACTACCATAGGGAAGTGACAGAAATATAAGCAATAGGGTACAGGTTCTAGGTCATTTGGGTCTCTCAGGACACAATTGTGTTGTTTTTTTCAAAGCAAATTCTGGTTGACTCTTACTGAATCCACATTTCATGGCTCCTCTGGAATAACATGTTCTTGGGGAAAAATGAATGCTGCATACAATTCAGGTAGCAAGAAATGTGAACGTACACATTACGTGTCATTCTTCTCACTCAGACACTCTGTTTTCTCATTGGAGTCTACAAGGTCAAAGGCAGTATTATTAGAAATTTCGAACAGGGACAGGAGAGCACTGAACCAAGGGTGGGACTCTTCTCAGTGCTGAGTCTTGTGTGACTGCATAGGTTGTACCCTCACAAAACCAGCCCTGATTCAGGCTGAGAAATGAAGCTAGACTGATGAGAGCAACCTTGCAAAAAAACCACCTTGGCCTATTATCCCTCTTAACCTCAGGTGGTAGACAGTGACTTATTTATGGGTCATACAAAGCCGGTCCCCTTACATCACAGCAGGCCCACACTGTGAGTGTCGTTATCTGAGGCCCCCTTGGATCTGCCCAAGATGAAACTCTACCTGAAATCACATTCTTGTTGATCTCTTTCCCTATTCTTCTCTTGCTTTCTTCGCTGTCAACTGTATCCTGAAGAACATGGGAATCTGTCTCTGGCTCTGTTTCTGTGTAACCTAGCCTAAGGCAACATTTGTTGTCCAAATCCAAGATATTAAAGGTTTTATTTTTAACTTGAAATATGATAAATAATGGTAATTTGTACACTCAGCCAGAATCTCTTATATTAAATACGTATTTTACAGATTAAGATGAGACTTTAGTTTTCCACTTTGCTGAAATAAGTATCTCCTGGAAATGACAATGCTGTGAGGTCCTAGACATACAAGGCCTGACAATTAGGTTCACGAATTCATCCTAGAAAAAGTGCTACGTACCTCAGGGCTGAAAATCACTGTAGTCATCTATGAAGTACTCCCCTTGGGAAGTTGTGCACCTAGTCCACACTTCAAAGCCCTTTTGAAAGTTTTTCTGGAATAGTCATCAGTGCTGTCATCGTGTGACCCTTAATGCTCTTAATGTCATCAAAATGTCATTCGTTCAATATTTCCTTTATCTTCAGGTAAAGAAAAAAGGCATTGAGGGCCAGAGAAGGTGAATAGGGTGGGTGTTCCAATACAGTTACTTGTTTACTGACTAAAAACCCCCTCACAGAAAATACTATGTGAGCTGGTGCATTGTTGTGATGCAAGAGCCATGAGCAACCGGCAAAAATTTCAGGTCATTTTCATCTAAGTTTTTCATGCAGCCTTTTCAGCACTTCAAAACAAAACACTTGGTTGACTGTCCATTTGGTACAAATTCATAATGAACAAGTCCTCTGATATCAAAAAAGGTTAGCAGCCTTGTTTTGACTCTTGATTTGGACTGATGGAACAGTTTTGGTTGTAGAGAATTGACTGACTTCCATCGTGCACTTTGATGCTTTGTTTCAGGGTCATTTTGGTACACCCATGTTTCACCACCAGAAATAACATAGTCCAAAACATCGTCTTGCCTCTCCAAAAGGTCTTGGCAAACTTCGACTTTCTTTTGCTTTGTTCTTTGGTCAGCTCCTTCAGGACCATTTTTGCACACACATTTCTCATGCCAAGATTTTCAGTTAAAACTTTCCTGTTTCTCTACCAATGTTTATTTGTTCTGCTATGTTTCTCACATCAGCCAACAATTTTGATGCACAACTGACAAATTTTTGCAATATTTTCATCAGTTCTGCTTGTTACTGGCCTCCCTGACCTCTCTTCATCAGTGACACTTTCTCTCCCCTCAGAAATACATTTAATCCATTTGTACACTGCCATTTTTTTCATGGCATTATTCCCATAAACTTAAACTAACATGTCCTTGATTTCATTTCCACTCTTGCCAAGTTTAACAAGAAATTCATTGTTTGTTTGTTGCTCTAATTCAAGCACTGACACTCTTGTGATGGCACACAAAAATATGCAACAACAATAATGAATGCCACTCAGTAAGACATTGCCACCTATCAACACAAACGCAGCTGTGAGACACAGATATACCAAGGTAATAAAACCTTAGTGTGTTTGTACAGTGCTGCCAACATAAGTGCATGGTGGCAAGTTCACAAACTTAATTGTCAAACTGTATTAAATCGTGTGTTCACCACCCAGTCAGTTCTCCTTCCATCACCATATATTTGACCCATTTATTTTTTTTCTACCACCTTACTCTCTACCCTTACCATCTGGTAACCACTAAACTGAAATTTCTGTGCTGTCCCCACAGCTAGATGCAAGGCTGTACACTTCAGCAGCCCTGGGTGCCCTCACTGCCATTAGCCATGAAAGGTGGGGGCATGGTGAGCTGGAAGAGATGCCTGGCGTGTTTGTGAGTTCGTTTCCTTCTGAATAATGGTAGCTGCCAGACTACAGCTGCTTTGCCCCTTTATTTCCACCCTTGTCAGTAGATTAGCAGCCTTGCACATCTGCCACCCGGAATGGTTTCTCCAGTTCTCACGATCATGGATGTTCTGCTATTCAATCTACATTGCTCCAGGTTTTCTCTGAGATGGCTGCTAATGTGAGGAGTGTGTGTGGGAGACAGGCTCTGAGAGAGTGGGTGGAGACAGCCAGGCTCCACAGCTTTGTTTTCTGCTAGGCAGTGAGGGTTGTTAGGCCACAGTTGTTAGGCTTCTGTGTTTGGTTTGCCCCAAGGTCTCTGCCCTGATCGCTGGGTTCAGCTGTGTTATATGCTGATACCTCAGGCAGAATTACTGGGGCCACAGAGAGTGCACCCATCATCTCCATTCTCCACTCTCCTGGGTCTGCAGTGAGCTCTGGGAGGTCACTCTCTCTGAACTCCTTTTCCTCTAACTCTGTTTGCCTGATGTACCCACTTTCAGATATTTTGATGCACACAACTGTTTTAGATTGACTTGTGTTACTTAGATATATAAGCTTTTAAATTTTCTTTGTTGAATTATAGCTGTTCCACTTGTAACTTCAAAGAGCATGCGTCACTCTGCCATGTTTTTGACATCACTTTATCTTGATTTTCTTCTTCATTTGGATTATTTCATTATGTCACTTTTTACTTCCTCTTTTTTCTGCTTCTATATTCCTTGTCTTCATTTTCTGCTCTTTATTTTTTATTTATTCTTTAATTGATTTTTCAGAGCAATTTTATATTTAAAGAAAAATTGAACAAAAAGTACAAAGATTCCCTGCACCTTCCCCTGCTTCCCTACTATCAGTCTCCCCTCCAACACAATATATTTGTCACAACTGATGAATCTATATGGAGTGCTATTGTTACCCAAAGTCTATAGTTTATATAAGGGTTTGCTTTTGATGTTACATATTCTATAGGTTTGGACCAATGTATAATGACTCGTATCTACTATTATAATAGCATATAAAATAGTTTCACTGATTTAAAAATTCTGCCTATTTACCTTTCTCTCCCCTGTAACTCCTGGTTACTACTAATCTTTTACTGTCTCCATAGCTGTACTTTTTCCAGAAGGTTATATAGTTATAATCATATAGTATGCAGTCTTTTAGATTAATTTCTTTTACTTAGTAATATAAGCTTTAAATTTCCTTCATGGCTTTTCATGGCTTAATAACTCCATCCTATTTAACACCAAATAATACCAAATTTTGTGGCTGTACCTCAGTTTATTTATCTATTCACCTGCAGAAGGTCATCTCGATTGCATCCAAATTTTAGCAATTATGAATAAGATTGCTATGAACATCTGTTAGCAGGTTTTTGTGTGAACGTGATTTCAGTTCCTTTGGGTAAATACCAAAAAAAAAAAAAAAAACAATTTCAGGGTTGTATGGTAGAAGTATATTTAGTTTTATAGAAAACTGCCAAAATGGCTGTATCATTTTGTATTTTTATCATCTACACATGAGAGTTCTTGTTGTTCCATATCCTTGCAGCATTTGGTGTTGTCACTGTTCTGGATTTTGTCCATTCTGATAGGCGTGTAGTGCTATATCATTTTTTTAATTTGCATTTTTCTGATGACATGTGATGTGGAACACCTTTCCATATGCTTGTTTGCTCTTTGTATATCTTATTTGATGATGTTTCTGTTCTGGTCCTTTGCTCATTTTTTGATCATGTTGTTTATTTTCTTATTGTTAAGTTTTAAGTGTTTTTGTATATTTTACATAGCATTTCTTTATCAGGTGTGTCTTTTGCAAATATTTTCTACCACTTTGTGGTTTGTTTTTTCATTCTCATTTTCAGTCAGTGTCTTTCATAGAGCAGTATATATATTTTTAATTTAATGAAGTGCAGCTTATCAGTTATTTGTTTCACGGATCCCATCTTTGGTGTTGTATATGAAAAGTCATCAACACACTCAAGGTCAAAAAGATTTTTATCTTACCTTGTAGGAGTGTTCTAGTTTTACTTTTTTATTTACATAAAGAATGCATGTAGAGTTTATTTTTTGTGAATGGTGTATGGTTTGTGTCTATATTCATGTTTATGCAAGTGAATTTTTAGTTGTTCTAACACTGTTTTTTGAAAAGATGTTTTTCCACCATTATATTGCCATATCTCCTTTGTCAAAGATCAGTGCACTGTGGTTGTTCCAGTCTCTTTTGGGCTCCTTGTTTCATTTGTCTGTTTTTCAAATATTTCACCAATACTATATTATTTCAATTACTGTAGCTTTACAGGAAATTTTGAAATTGGGTTGTAACAGTCCTCTAACTTTTTTCCTTTAATATTGTTTTGCTATTCTGGGTTCTTTGCTTGTTCTACATTTTTAATAATTTTTTGTTTTTAATTTTTCTTTATCTGTTATCTAATTTTTTTTCTTTTTTTTCATTTTTATTATTAAACTTATTGGGGTGACGTCTGTTAGCAAGGATTACATAGGTTTCAGGCATACAATTCTACAAGTGCATTTTCAACTTGTTGTATAATAAGTTCACCATCTAATGTGACTTCTCTTTCCATCATGTTATCTGATTTTTGTTTGAATATAATATATTACTAAAGTCTGTTTGCTTAATTTTCTTTTTAGTTAGTTACACTTCAAATTTTACCATATAGTTATAGTAATAACTCAAAGACCTTAGTTTGCATAATATTTATGTCCTCCATCTCCTTAATTACATGTTAATTTTTTGATCCAGTATTTTAGTACTGCATTTTTATGGCAATTATTATCATTATTAATTTTCATAGAACAATTTTGTCTACTTTTATTTTATCTATCAGTTTTTACTCTTAATATCTAGCTTTTCATACCTTCCCCCAGTGGTTACATTCTATTCTTACTGGAGTACGTAGTTTAGACATTCCTTTAGTGAAATTCAATTGGTGGTGAACTCTAACTTTTACTTCTTTTGAATATGTTTATATTTTATCCTTATTCTTGAAAAAGTTTTTTGGGGGTAAACAATTTTCTAAGATAAGATCAGGGTTAAGAGAAGTCTGCAGTTTAAGAATTCATGAATATAAACACCATTTGGAGTTGATGTGCCAGGAAGACAATGATTTTATGTGGTGTTTCAGGCTGTTCAATCTGAAAAGATTCCCTTAGAACTGGATAAAAAAGAGACCCAGAAAACAATTTCCTCAACTTGTGTTCTACTGTTGGAGTCCTTTTAAACAGGAGGACTTACTTCCTTGTGAAAACTGTGTAATTATACCATCTTTACCGGGGCTCTAGGCATAGTTCCTAGGATATTTCCTCAGGAAAGTTACTTTTGATATAACTGAGTAAAACTGGTATAAAAAGATGAATTGAAGGTCAACTGTAATTAAAAGGAAGTTGACTTTTTAAAAAGGAAATTCTACTCTAGAACTAGATAAAGAAGATTTTTGAAACATGAAAGTTGTGGGAGTCCTAAATAGCATAGTCTATGAAAACCTGTAAATTGATAGAATCAAAACAATTGCAGAATTTTTAAACATTATGTTTTTGAGTAGTCAACTGAAAAGGTGAGTAATTTTAGTGAATGTGAAAATAAAACTTGTGACATTTAAAAATGTTTTATGTTTATAATAACTGCTTACATCTAATTTAGTAGTTTTATATGTATATGTGTGTGAGATCCACCTTATTGACTACAACTAAAATATATATAGTTACTGGTTATATTAAGGAAAATAAAATGAATGCAAACTGAAGCAGGGCTTCTAATACCTGAGACTTGAAGGGTATGGAGTAAAAATAAGAGGTTTCAGGAGAGGAGTTGTGGTTGGGAAGGCAATTGTTTTGGACAAAGTAAATTTTTGTGTATTGGTTCTAAAGTACTCTCAGTACTGAAGGTCTTCCAGACAGTGTTGCAGGTGTTAGAATAAGAATGATTTTCAGTTAAAACCTTTTTCTACTAGAGTTCATGGAAAAGATGGTTGAACCTATGTGGGCTGTACATCTCTTTGGATTTGACTTGGGGCCTTGTAACAACAGAGATCTGAATATTTTTCAGGGTTCAAGTCAAAGAATCAGATCAATGGCAGGCATTAGAGCATTTGGGATTGTACATTAGACCTAATCTCTAAGAAAAGTGCAGACAGATTTTTGGATATAAAATAATTCCAACTAGGTAACGAATCACAGGGTAGGGAAAGGAATTGTGGTATACATAAAACAATTATGGCTTCAGAGACAAGCTAACCTGGTCATCAAATCTTTTTGATGCTATTTATTAGCTTGGGAAATAAGCTATTTTGCCGTGACCAGCACAGAGAGAACGGAACCAGAGGGGAGGCAACGAGGAATGAAGAAAAACACACGGACACACACACAAACATAACAGATTGCAAAGCTGGGACCGGGTGGTTCCCTGTGCTCTGATGGAGACACAGAGACCCTTCAGGTCTGAGCAGGTTTATTTTATATCCCAAGAACAGTAGCGGGTGTAATTTCCTAATTGAAAACAATTGGAAAATAGTTGTTAATCCCCCATCCTTCCATCCTAAGTCAGCAACAATTCCTCTGCCCCACAGGCAGAGCTGTTTCCCTCCTTCCCCTTAGCCAGCCAGAAACCTCAACCTGAGCAGTGTCCTTGTTGACCAAGTTCAGGGCAGCCTTGCAAAACCCTTGAACTTTGGATTCCAAATACACAGGTAGCCTTGCTAGACCCATTTTCTCAATAGACCTGGTTTCTGGCTCAAACGCTGCCCACACTTTCTTACTTTTTCCTGTATTATTCATTTCATACAACTAAACACACAAACCAGCAACTATAAAACCTACCTCACAGTTACTGTGAGAGCTCTAAGTCATAAAAAAATATGCTTGGCATGTAATAAGGTCTCAATAAATTAGAGGTTTTTTTCTTACCCATAGTCCATGTGGATATTTAAAATCAGTGGTTTTTGATAAACATAAGTAGGTAAGAGACATATGTTTCTGTCCCTCTGTCTTTTTATCTCTGTCTCTCTTCCCTATCTATCTGTCATATCTATTTACATCTATAGCTATATATTTATATTTTTAGGTCTTCTATAACAAATAATTTTTTTTCAGAAAGAACGTGAACCTTTTAGCATGTTTTAAAAACTTGGTCTATAACATACAGTATTATTTTTATTGCTGGGAACTGGCTATAAACTTGATCATATTATATATATATATTTCTGTATACTTATAAGAAGCAAAACATAAAGTATCCAGTATTTTTAGGTTGTGAACCAAATATATTATTGAATATACCCCAGGGAAAGAACAAATGATCAAATATTGTAGTTATTATACAGTTTTCAGTTATAAATTCTAGTAATTTAATGCTAGACTTGTTGGTTACCTTTTTCATTCATCTAATAAAGTAAAATACAGTAAGACATCTTTGCTACTTTACCTTGTAATACAATTTTTCAAATTCAAAATCCTTTTCTCAAAGGGAAATGACATTTTAGTTGAACACTATCTTTACGCACATAAAAGCATTTTGTGGTATCATTTCAGCATTTGTTTTTGAGTTCCACACAGTTGGGCATTTACAAAATTACTGAGAAAAGAGGGACAAAGAAAAGTAGAGAAGAGAAGCTAGATTTTCCAAGTGAAAAATTCTGAATGCAAGTGTTCCAGAAAGGTAATTCCTAGAATTACTATCATGCCAAGTAGCAATAAATATTATTAGCACATTTTATGTGCAAAATGATTTTCTGAAAATTACAAAGTGGCATCTCATTTTGAGATGTTTTTGTAATTCATAATTATCCAACATTATTTTTTAAAATATAATGACAATTTATATATGTAAAGCTATTTACTCAATGTATTAAAATTTATTTTATCTTCAACTTTAAAAATACTAATTTTCAAAGAATGATGATTCATTTGCCCATGTATCTGTTCTTTAAACACATATGTGCCTCGTATTGGATGGAGCTCTCAATTTGGTGTTGAATATATACATACATACATATATATATATATATATATATATACACAGATTAGATATTGAACTAAATCTCATAGGCAAGCAAAAAATTAGTTTTCAGTGGCCAGATTTTAATTACTGGCCAAATATTCATGAAAAACTTCTGCAATGTATCCCCAGATTGTCGTATATCAATCCTCCATTCTGACTGCTTCTTTTTGAGTCTTGTTCTTTCATTTAGAATATTATGCTGTGGGATGATTTTTTCCTGATTCTAATATTACTTGTGATTTTGATCTACCTTGTATGCTGCTAATCTTTTATAAAGTTCCATTTTGATTATATTGTACAGAGAACTTTTATAGGTAATTTTTATGATTTTCAAACTCTAGTGTATTTTGACTACATTCTGGAATTTCTGCTCCAAGAGACTCACACCCACTCTCTCACACATACTCATATACTAACATTAATTATGTATAGTACTTCTTTTTATGGAATATTTACTCTTTTATTTTCACATTAAAATATTTTTAATGTTCATTCAAGTCAAAACATCAATGCAAACCAGTTTATTTTCTTCAAAGGAAGGATTTTAAAGCATATATGAGTGTGCTATATAAATACATAAGAATATTCTTTTGTAATATGTGTGTGTGTGAGTGTGCAAATGTGTGTGTGTGTGTGTGTGTGTGTGTACATGTTGTGTTGAGTGTTGAGCTGCACTGAAGTGTTCTTATGCAGTTTTTGGACTGCACCAAAGGGTCTGACATATGTGCACATGTGTGTTTATTCTCAATATTTATATTCAAAATACAGTGGATTCTCAGTTAACCAGCACCCACGGGGATTGGTAGGTGCCAGATAAATGTGCCCAGCACTCTTCGGCAACTGGCACAATGCTAAAGCTACCAATAAAAAATTGAAGATTTTTTTTGGGCCAGTTGCTTGAGCATTTTGCTGGTTGTTTGAGTTCTGGTTTTCTGAGAGTCTGGCATATCAGGAAACCTGGGCAGCTACAAGTGCACAAGTATGTTGTTGAGTAAATAAATGAATGCATGTTATAGCTATAAACTTAAATTTCTTGTTTTTAAAAGTACCTTCTAATAAAGATGGTAAAAATTTTGGTTAAGTAACACACATAATTAATCAACAATCATTTCGTTAACCATTGATTTGAAAATACTCAATGAAGATCCACATTTACCTATTTACTACAGGGTCTGATGGAATGTCTGAAATGACTTAATGTGTACTTCTCCTTGGGTGTTTCCTGCTTGGTACCACTGGAGTTCCTTGTAGGTTACTATTTTATAACAAATTCTAATTATTTTAATTAAGAATCAAAATAGACAAATATTAATCATCATGTTTTTTTTGTTATAAAATACAGATCAAGGAATCCTTTTAATTTGAAAATTTTGCAAACACATATCGAGTTATTTTGCAGAGAAACTTCTGCTATAATAAATATCTGAATTAATGCTGTTCCCATTAAATTTCTTTACTTTAAAATATATTATGATCAAAGAATATAAATGAAATTCAAGTTAACTGTGAGATATTTTTAAATCAATATAGGTAATGGTATGTGACCTCATCATGTATCTGATGGTATAGCAAAGTTAAATGCATTAATAAAAGTTTTATTTATATTAATAAAAGTAGAGTGTTCTCTAATTTGAATAGTTTGATGAAAATTAAATAAAAGTCAAGACAAATGCTTTCATATAAAAAGAGTAGAATATAATTGCCACTAAATTACAATGTGAACACAAGACTGAAGAAATATGTGAAATGCTAAAACATATTTCACTCTGTATTTGATTCCAAAAATTATCAATCTCACTTTGAAACATTTTATTTTTGAAAATAGAACTAAATTATCAGTCTCTAATATATGAATCATCTTACTTTAATTCTTATTGAATATTGAAATACTTTACAAATGCTCTAATATTTTAGGATAAACAATTTATGTTGTAAAGCACAAATTTTTATTTGTGTGGTATCCAGATCATCTAGCCAACATAGAGATTTTTCCATGTCTCTTAAGTATTCAGTTAAATGAATATATTTTAAAACCTCTTTTAACATAAAATAAATTTGTGACACTACGTGTAACTTATATAATTAACTTGAAATATTTTGGAGGGTGGTACTTTTCCTTTTTTAAAAAAGAATTATTCTCTGGGCCGATGAACTTTTAGATCAAATTGCATTAAACATTTTAATGATTAAAGTTTATTGGCTTATATTCTTGAAGTTTGAGGAAACTCAAACAAAAAGATAATGAGAATATCCAAGCTTATGATAATTCACCAAAAAATCAAAATTTCTAAATCCTGGGATGGTCAATAGAACACAAATACCAACTGAATTGAGCAATTGCTAAAAATGCTGCTAATTAAAAATTAAGCTTCTAAATTGGATCTTAAATTGTTTGTTAATATAAAATCACAACATATCTTAATATGTTTTATTCAGTATATCATAACAATTCCTTTTGAATTCAAACTAGTTAGCTGAAACATATTTTAAATTTTACTAAGAAGTTGGTGGCAATCAGAATTTGAAATAAAATCTACTTGTTTAGAATATATGCTGCATATATTACTTCTCTGCTTTTCCTATGTAAGTATATTCAATGGAACTTAAAGAGATCTTTTGGGCAATGGGTAGCTACCTTACTTCTCCTTAACTACACTGGCAAAAGCCTTCAGGAAAGTCTAAGAACTATAGTACTAAATTTCTTACTTTCAGAAAGGGACTCTTAATACAAGAGATGCATTTACAAAATTGCTCCCATTACCTATAAATACCATAAAGAAAAGTGGCAGTGCTGAATAAGCACAGAACTACATCACCAGAAGTTAAAGGAAGAATGAATTTTGTATTCAACTTTAACTGATGGGATTGAACAAACAAGAAAAATGTTACAGAAAAAAAAATACCAACAACAGTCTCCAAAAGTGACATGAGTAAAATAAAGGGCTCATCATTCTAAATTCTGCAAGAAAGCACAAGAATAAATCCGGGGACTCACACATTATGTGGTAACTTATAATGTTATGCTTCTTTACCCTTTTTATTAATTGAATGACAATTTCTATTTACTATAGAGCACTGGGAAATTCTGACACACGGTGAAGTACATACCGCTTCTCCGAAAAGTGAAGGGTACTTCCCTTAAAAATAAATAGAAATGAAAACGAAGATTGCTAGGCTGTTAAATCCAAAGAATGAAAATACAAATTTAAAAATATGGTTCCAAATGAATAATTCTTTCACTTTAGAATCATTAAAAATTAACAAGTAGCTTACAACTTCTGATCTGAGAAAGTAGCTGCTAGACATACCCTTCTTGACAATGCTAACCTAAATGGCAACATGACAACATGAGCCCGTGCATAGAGTCAGAAAGAGTTTAAATAACTAATGCATATTCTATTGAACAAATATACCTGTGGTGACATTTGTAAGTATATTATTTTCAAAATAAACGGCTTTCAGTCAGGGAAATAACATATATCTGGCTACAACTAACAGTAGTATACAACTTATACTCTGTGTTTAATTCTTAAACACTTTAATCTTTGTGCCCTTTTTCACTTCACATCAGCATAGATTTACCAATATTGTGAATTTGAAGTGAAAAAAATTATTAGAAATATTGGACTTAAAATATTTTAATGGAATACTTACATGTATGATGTGAAACTTTTAGAAGAAAGACATCTTATGTTGTGGAAACTAAATCTGCCTTTTGTAAGTTTGATTTTAAAATGAGAGTTAAAGTTTTACTTTACTTTCACCTTAAGCCATTGGTGGGCAAACAATAAAGGTGATGGGTCAAACTTGGCTCACTGCTTGTTTTTATTAATATATATGAGGGATGTCCAGAAAGTATCCAGCCATGTGACATGAAAAATAGAGGCATTTATGACAGTCCTTGTATATTAAAAAAGTCTTCTTGGAAAATTGTCATGCCATCTATAGCTGTTTTTTGTACACAGTAGCACTGTTGAATAGTTGCAACATTATTTTACAAGGGTTGTCTGAAAAAATTCATCCATAAATGCTCTCTTTTTAAGGTGATCCCTTAAAAAGCCCTCTCTTCCAAATACTATAATATTGGAAATTGGGATTTAAACACATGAAATTTACAGGAAAACAAACACTCAGACCATGCCAAGCAGAGATGATCCATATGGCCCGCAAAGCTAAAAATATTTACTATCAGGACCTTTAGAGAAAATATTTGCTGACCCCTTTCCTGAAGTCGCAGAAGGCAAGCATCCATTCTTTGCCACATTGTTTTTCAATGTAGAAATTCATAATTATTGTTAAATGTTTTATCAAATTACTTGTGTTTTCTTGGAGTGTTAGAAGGTTATTTGAGATGGAGATTTTTCTACCTAGTCTAACAAGTTGAGTATTGCAACCAATATGAACATTTAGAAAATAACTAAGTACTGTGAGAAAAAGTCAGTAAAATAATGTTTGGAACAGTATTGAGGAGATACAGAAGGATTATGAGTATGACCTGTGTTCATGAAAATATATAACTGCTCAAGAGTCGCTAACACCAAAGATTTTGACATCATCAGTACTACTGAGTACTGGAGCTCAGTGTTCAGTCTAATTTTGCTGTTAAAATAAAGGCAGTATGTGATTACCTAGATGTAATCAACCTAGGTGGACTGAACTCTTGTAGTTTCTTTAAGTTTGTAGGTCAGTAGATAGCCTAATGAGGACTTGTATCCCATCAATGGTCACACTAATGACTAGTATCTAGCTTTATTCTTCTGAAAAGATGTCCACTACAATTACATCTCCTGAGACTGATGCTAGTTGTGTTTTTAGTTTTGGTTTGTTAGTTTGTTTTGGTTTGTATTTCCTTAGGTCTTCCATGTCAGAGTGATTGATGCTGAGTGTTATTTCTCTTCTTGCTCCTGCTTTCATCTTCTGTCTTAATGGCATGCTTATGAGGGTGCTTCTGTTATTAGTCTCACTTACGTACATAGCACAGAGCCATTATAATCTCAGTGACAGAGGGGTAACAGAATGATTCAATTATAATGGATTTTGTAGAAGAAGATCACACATCATACTGTTTGTCTCTTTAATTTTATTTTAACATTTGACTCCTAAAAAATATTTTAAACCAAACTATGAAAAAATTAATGAAACTTTTTTTGCAGTTGTCAATGATTTTTGAAGTGCATAGTTCTTTCACAAATGTACTTACCATACATATAAAGACTATCAGAGTTTCCACCTTAAGGATCCTAACCAGATTTCCCAACCTTATTCCCACGATTACTTACAATGATAAGCACTATAAAAACTAGTAATATTTTTATATAAAGAGGACAGTTTTAAAATATGTGGCTCTTCATTAAGATAAAAATTTACAATAAAGTTTTCTTAGAGTCCTCTTTTGGAAAAATTATATTTTTTCAATATAAAATTTGTCATTTCTTAACAAAAACATTTAAATATATATCATTTTTATCTTTTTACTATCTTGAGACTATCTTGAAATTGAGTCAGTAGACATTTCAGAAAGTATTTATAAATATTTATTCCTTCTTCAATTTTGAAGCAGGTCCAGATTCAACTAAGCATATAAAGGGTTTTATCCTATGTTTTCAGCATGTCAAAAAATTAACATTTTTTAATGCTATCACACAGGATTCTGGGCCAGAAACTTTTTTTAAAAATTTAATCACAGCATTATTGTTCCACTTGCAAAGATGTGAGTTCAGTGAAAATAATTTTGCAACAAATTTTCACTGTGCTTGTCTGCTTATGAGTTTAGACTACCTCTGACACTTCATACCATCACTCTTGGATCTGAGTCTGCTTAGTGGCATAAAATAATTGCAGTCATTGCCATTGGAAGAGGTACATTTTCTCCACTTGCCACAATGGCCCCATTTCAATATATGTAAGCTCACTTGATGTATCTAATTTTAAGGAACTAAGAATGGTCTTTAAGCACTGTAAGTGATGCCTGGCTCTTTCTTGTGCTATGAAGAGGCTCTAGATAGCATAGCCTAAATTGTTTTGCATGAATATTCAATTTCTACTTTAACAAATTTTTACTCCCAGTACCCTGTAATAATTCAATACAAGTTGGCTCAACAACAACAAAAAAAGACATTTAACTTTGTAGTAAGATGATTTTTTTTAATGTGCACTTTCTAAACAAATACACAAGTGATTTCATAAGGAGAACTATAGTCTTCTTAGGAGATATTATATTTAATAATTCCTTTGATAACTAACTCAAGAATCCAAGTTTCTGTATGTGAATTCACAGGTTGAGATCATGACGTTAGGTATTACCCGTTTCACAGACAATCATTAACCTACGAGTCTTAGAAGTCAATAAACGGCCTTGTTGACTATACACAAAGTTAAGCCGATCAATAGTCCTTAATGGTCATAGTTCTTCTGCAGATTGCCTAGGAGGTGTTTTCCAAGAGAATGACAGAAAAAGTAAAGGAAGTTTCTTAAAAGGGCTTATTTTTATTTGCAACCTTGTATAGCATTGCTAGTGAAAAATATTTGGGTACAAGAGATGCAGTTTTATATGCCCTTGGCAAGAGTAAGCAATCAATAAGTATTATCTATTATTATTACTTCTACTAATGGTGTATTATTATCAGAAAGAAACCATCCAAAAGATTTTTATTAAGAAATATCAATGACATAGCCTTTGGGTAAATTTTAAATTAGGATGAAAACACAATTTCACTTTTTGTCTTGGCTGACAGAGTTCCTTTTACATTTTAGGACAGGGAAGGAAGGCGGATGGATCTAAAGGCGAATCATGCTTTTCAATGCGTCTGCGTATATGTTATGTAAGGCATAATCATACTCTATTTCAATTTAAACTACAAGATAAAATGAAAACTATAATGTCTGCCTAAGTGAGATTTAGGATGTGGTCACAATGCAAAATGAGAAAGTTTTGGGTGTTATCCTACTCATCTTTGTAAATTTCTCCTGGTTCTTATTCCTGGCTCCCATTTTGGTGGGGAAATACCAATCTCTGAATACTAGGATGAATTTGTGGTATAAATTGTGTGACTTAAGTAAAAGTGCCTAATGACCCAACTCATAAGATAGAGAAAATGAACAGTAGATATATGAGAGCACCTATTCCAGCAGGGATGGGAAACTTCTCATTAGGATACTTTCTCTAGGCTTCTTCAAACCCATTATGTAGGTTGCTGCCTATTGTGTATACTCCAAGGTCCACTCAGGTTAAACTATTTCCACTTGTAATCTTTTGTGCTTTTGAGTGTTCAAACCTCCTTCACATGTAATTTACATAGTATAAGGAGTACAATAAATGTTTAACTTTTGTTTGCACTTCCTATATAAACTATATCTTAAATTTGATCTAATTTTATCCATTTTAAAAATTCTGCCTCTATTGTGAAAATCTTCAGCAACACAAAATTTAAGAGACTTTTCATGGACTGTTTTAACACTATTAATTTTTTATTTTTCAAAAAGATGTTTATTCTCTATGAGATGGCATATACCTTGATAGCTTTAAAGGATATTAATATTGTAGGTGCAATGCTCAGTAACTAATACCTTGGTGTGGTATTATAGTTAATCCCTAAAAAAGAATTTGGGGAAAGGATAGAAGAAAGTTGAAAAATTATAGCACTACCTGAAAGGGATCTAGACATGATCTAGTTCATCTTTCAATTGGGATGCTAAATAATTCAGATAAAAATTAAGAGACCACTGAACTATAAGTTTCCCAGTCAAATGTTGGGTGTGGTGAACTCAATTTGACAGAAAGCATGTAAGATATTCTAGTCTGATGCTAAAGAAAATCAAGTCTAGTATTTTCTTTTCATTTCTTGTAAATCTATTGAATGATCTATGCGACTCATTAAATGATAGATTTCATGTAAGACTATGATTGTTTCTTCTATCTACATGTCTCTCTTTTGTACTGGATTCTAAATAGTAGAAGCAGCAGGAGTCTCAAGAAACTATAGTCAAGGATGTACTTTGAAAAAGTCAATGGATTGCTTTGACTGGGTAGGTCAATCAAAGCAGCCTGTGCATACTAAAACAGCCTAAAATAATTGTGGAAAGACTGTGGTCTGTGGAGCATGATTGCCAAAATATGTTTTAACTGTTGCTAATTTTGGATTTAGTGCAAAGAAAGAGAAGAGAGGTTTTGGCTACAATGTTAATTTTCAATCAGGAATTAAGATATTGTGATTTAGCTAGTAACTGAACTCATGAATTATTGGACGTTTTACAGTCTATTATATTGCTGTTAAGTTTGCACTTAGACTATAAAACTCTTTATATTTAATTTTGTTGTCCTTCATTTTAATAGCTATATTTCTTTATATGTATTTGATTCAATGTACGTCTTATCAGTGGGAAATAACAATTAAATCATTGCCAGTTAATCTTCATTCAATTCTGACATATTAATAGTTCACTCTAGATCTGATAAACTTCCATTGTGATAATTAAATATCCAAACAATCATGTGAATTGTATCAAATTCAAATTTATTGTAATTAGATGTTTAACTTCTTTCAATTTTCTTAATTTATCTTTCTACAACTGACAACTATTTGGTTTCTGAATTACTAGATATGTTCTGAAAATTAATTTAATTTTTTTAGTGGAAGAAGACAGCTCAGTTTTTGAGAGCCAATGCTAGTTTTAGGAGGAAGAACAAAATAAAATTAAACTGGATTATACATTGTACATAATTTTAAACAAAATAATTTCTAAATATTTCTGTATAACACTTGGATGTTTCACTTATGATGGTTCCATTCATTACTACTAATAATAAGATGATAAAATCACATGTGGTGTTCATCCAAAACAGTGGTGACATGACACAGCTCTTTCAAAGACTCCTTTGTTTTTTGCAGGGCTAGCAGTAAATTGATGGTGAAGATGGACATCAAACATTGATTTTTCTTATCTTATTCTTCTTAAAACTCAGAATTTACTTGAGATCAGGGAAAGGTATATTCTACAATTAAATAAGGAATAGGCAAATTAAAAATAACATCTGAGGAGAAGGGGTAATTGTTTTTAGATTCCCTATTTTGAGGTCCCCCTTTCACATGTTTTAAAATAGTATACTTAAAATGAACTAAAATCATGTGGCTCAGGAGCTAATTGTTATTAAACTGCTTACCCAAATATCTAAACTGAAGAGGTACTCTTTATCATTTGGATTTTAGCTATAAAAGAAGCCAAAATTATTAATAAATATAGAAATTGCATAATGTGATAGAGACCATGCTTTCACCAAATCACACCATGTTGCTTCTGGACAAACAGAAAAATCATGTTTCCTATACTTGTATCTAGGTGGAGTCATAGAACAATTCCTAATCAATGAATATGGGAAGAAGTTATCTTCATGTCATCTTTCATCACTTTTCCGACATCTGAAGGCAAAGACTCTAGTGAAGGTCCTTGGATGGTGAGCCCCTTGGAGCCTGATCCCTGAATAATTTTATGACTGCCTGTGTAGTTCAGTATATGGTTCTTTATAACTATTATGGCAATCGTAGATCTGCTCCTTCCAGTATGTCATTCCTTAAAAGTAGTCTATAGTTAAGAGATCTAATTAATCACAACACAAAGACAAACCCCATATGGACTTACATAAAACAGAGAACTAATAGCATATGCTTCTATAGACCTTGAAATTCTTGAACAACTAAAATTTTAGATATCCAATTATTATACACAGTCATATATAATATTCTTCTATTTGTTATTTACATTAAACATTATTGGAAGTTGTTTCAGAAGTAGAACATTCAGAACTCACAACCTCTCACTTCACCAACTTGCTTAATGCCCTATTAGAGGCCTGATTTTTGTTCTTCTTTGAGTTTCACACCCAGGCCAAAGAACTATAATTAGGGAGGAACAACTGGTACTCTGCCCCAGTTCACCCAAATTTAGACAGTGCAAACATGAAAATAATAATTTTAAAGAGTTAGCACCTACTTAGCAAGAATGATTAGCTAAAATAGAATTTACCAGATGGCACACATGGTTAATAACATCCATCTGTGAGGCACATTATGAATAACAAAGTTGATTTGAGGGCACAGTTAGTGCTGCTTATACCAAATATTAAAAAAAATAGTTACACCTCAATTGGGACATACTCTCTTTGGGGAATATTGTACCCTTGTTTCTAAAGCCTGACCCTAGCAGAATACATGTTGATGTTCTCAGAGGAGGGTGAACAAAATATTCAATGATTTGTGAGAGCAGTGAAACTCCTTCCACAACTTCTATTGGCTTTGCCTTGTCCCCTTAATCATGAGACTAGTAAAGAATGACAATTTTTAATAAACTCATTTTATTCTTTTTACCAAGAAATCATACATTTACATGAAAAGAAAAATGAAAGACAGGCACAGAGACACAGGCATACATTAGAGATATTGTAGGTTCAATTTCAGAACACCACAGTATAGTGAATATAGCAATAAAGTAAGTCATGATCTACTTGCTGCTGGAAGAAGTTGCCTTTCATTTGTAAAAAATTCAACACCTGGACAATATAAAATGCTGGGAGAGGTCAACGCTGTGCTTGCCTCCTCTCATGACATCAAAATTACTGCTAAACTACAGAACAACCATCACTGAGAATTGCCTGAAGTCTAGCTGAACAGAAGTCTTATAACTAAGAATACATAGAAGCTACATTGAGAGTTGTAGGAAGGTCAGAGACACAGAATGGTCTGGTCCCAGATCCACAAGTGGTGGTTAAAATTGGGAGGGACATTGTGGTTGCTAAAGTTCCCCCTGAGGAGTGATGGGTTCCAGCCCCACACCAAGCTCCTCAACCCATGGTTTTAGTGTAAGGAAGAGAGGTTCCTACAACTTCTGGCTGTGAAAACCAGTGGAGAATGTGACTAAAAGAGACTGAGGGCAATGGGAATCCTGATGTTCCTCTTAAAGGTCCCTCACATGAACGCAATCACTGACAGACTCACTTGCTCTGAGGTCCAGCTGTGGGGGAACAGTAAGAAAGGTGTCAGGGATATACAGAAAGGAACTGAATTGCTTGGCTTCAGGGAGAAGGCTGGAGAACAGCTTTCTCCCATACAGAAGTGCTGGCAAAGGTTAGTACTCTCTTGTTGAACCTTCCTACGAACCAACTTGCAGATTCAGGTAGTCACCATATCTGAGTCTCCATCAACCTGCCTAAGAGTGCCGTATACTCATGACTTCCTGAAATCCTGTCCCACCAAATGTGGGCCCACCCACAGAGTTTCCAGTGGCTTCTCCATACAAATGGCCTGTCTTGGTTCATGCTGCAGAATTTTCTAAAATCTCTCAAAGGTTCACAAACCCGTACAAATAGCATTTGCACTCATTGTGCTCCATACCTCTTTCTAAGAAGCCCAAAGGCAAGCACTAGTGGCAGCTGGCCTTGGTTTGCAGCTTAGCCTCTATTAGGTACATCCAAGATCAATGAAAGTGGGAACTATCTGCAGATCACTTAGTAGCTCATACCAAATTGCTCTAGGCAGGGTAGAGGCAGCAGCTAAACATGGCCTGCAACAGACCTCCTAAGAGGCTCAGAACGAACACATCTGGTGACAAACTTCAGACCACACAAGAGTAGCACTCAACCACCACCACAAAAGTCACAGCCAAAAGGCAACCTGAGCAAGCACCAGGACCCAGGTACAGTGAATCCTGCTCCATAGGCTCAGCCACTGCACAACTGCTCTGCCACTGTAATAACAGCCAGTCTTCACAAACAATAGCCTGAGGACCAATCCTTCTCATTTACATGCAAAAAGCAACCAACATTCAAGTACTATAGGAGGGCACACATAACTCACATAAAGAATACACCTGAAGTACCTGCCTCAGGTGACAAGAGAGACTGTGCCACTTGGTCCCACAGAACACCTACTACATAAGGCCACTCTGCTAAGACTGGAAAACATAGCAGCTCTACTTAATACATAGAAACAAACACAGGGAGCCAGCCAAAATGCGAAGACAAAGAAATATGCCCCAAATAAAAGAACAGAACAAAGCTCTACAAAATGAACTAAACAAAATGGAGACAAACAATCTACCAGATGCAGAGTTCAAAACACTGGTTACACGGATTCTCAAAGATCTCCATGAAAAATTTAATGAAGAGAAAATAATAAAAATGGAAATAGAAAACATAAAAAAGAATCTTTCAGAAATAGAAATTACAATAATGGAAATAAAGAACACATTAGAGACTCTAAAATAAATTAGATGAAGCAGAGAATCAAATCAGTAACTTGGAAGGTAAGGTAACAGAAAGCACCCAATCAGAACACACACACATACACACACACAAATGAAGATAGTTCAAGGGACGTCTGGGACAACATTAAGCATTCCATTATTTGCATCATAGGGGTACCAGAAAGAGCAAAACATTAAAAATTTATTTGAAAAAATAATGATTGAAAACTTTCCCAACCTGGCAAAAGAAATAGACATACATGTCCAGGGAGCATAGAGAGTCCCAGATGAACCAAAGCAAGCCCACACCAAGACACATTCTTATTAAAATGCCTAAGTTTAAAGACAAAGAGGGAATCTTAATAGTCACAAAAGAAAAACAGTTAGTTACCAACAAGGGTGCTCCCATAAGACTCTCAGTTAATTTCTCCACAGAAAATTTGCAGGAGGGATTTGCATGAAATATTAAAAGTGATGTAAAACTAGGGGCAGAAATGAAAATTACTCTACCCAGCAAAACTATCATTTAAAATCAAAGGACATACTAAGAGCTTCCCAGACCAGAACCAAATCAGTATTATAAGAAATGTTATAGGGACGTCTTTAAGAAGAAATACAAAAATAAAAAATATAAACTGGATGGATAAGAAAACAAGACCCTATGCTGTCTACAAGATATTCACTTCAGATCAAAAGTCACACAGACTAAAAGTAAAGGGATGGGAAAAAGTAATTTAATGAACAAGCAAACAAACACCGCCCCCCCCCCAAAAAAAAAAAAAAAAAAACACAGAAAAACAAAAAACAACTGCTGACAAGGACTCAGTAATCTCACTTCTGGGTATTTATCTGAAGAAACTAAAAACACTACTTTGAGGGGATGAATGCATCCATATATTTATTGCCATATTATTTACACTAGTCAAAATGTGGAGGCAGCATGGGTGTCCATTGATGGTTGAATGGATAAAGGGGAAGTGGTACATACATACAACAGAATATTGCTGAGTCACGAAAGGGAATTGGTTCTTGTCATCTGCCATGAAATGGGTGGACCTGGAGAGTATTACGCTGAGTATGTCAAACAAAGACAGGCAGATGCAATGTGATTTTGCTTATTGAAGAATCTAAAGAACTAAAACAAACAAACAAACAAGCAAATGAAATGGAAACTAGCTCATAGATACAGTGAACAGTTTGATGATCACCTGATGGGAGGGAGATTGGGTATGAGTGAAAAAGGAGGAGAGATTAATAAGTACAAATTGATTGTTACACAGTGGTCATAGAGATGTAGGGTATAGTGTAAGGAATATAGTCAATGATATTGTAATAACAACGTATGGTGTCAGATGGGTACTAAATTTATCTGGGTGGTAGATTGGAGGGGGCGTTTAAGGACAGGGTGAAAAAGGTGAAGGGATTAAGAAGTATAAATTGGTAGTTACAAAACAGTCATGGGGATATAAAGTAAAGCATAGAGAATATAGTTAATAAAATAGTAATAACTGTGTATAGTGCCAGGTGGGTACTAGACAGGTCAAGAGGGTCACTTCTTAATTTACATAAATGTCCAATCACTATGCAGTATACATGAAATTAATATAAAATAATATTGAATGTCAAAATAAATAACTGAAGTGTAAAAAAGTGAAATAAATAAAATAACAAAAAATAGGGGTATGCAGATTATAGCATGGAGAATATAGTCAGTAGTACTATAATAATAACTGTATGGTGGTGTCAGATGGGTAGTGAATTTATTGCAGTGATTACATAGTATATTTAATCACTGTGTTGTACACCCAAAACTAACATAATATTGTACACAAACAGTAATTGAAAAAAAATTTAAATGCCTCAAGAAAAAAAGAAGTACAAATTAGCAGTTACAAAATAGTCACAGGAATATAAAGCATAGAGAATATAATCAATAACATTGTAGTACTATGTATGGTGCCAGGTGTTTACTAAACTTATTAAAGGGACCACTTTGCAGGTTATATAAATGTTTAAGCACATGCTGCACTCCTGAAGTTAATATAATAGTGAATGTCAGCTGTAATTGAAAAAAAAAATCTCTTTTATATTCAGCCAAAATTTTTTTCAAAATTGCAACATCTGTGAATAAAGCAAAACACAATAAAAACAGGTATAACTGTATAGATAAATAATCCAGTACATAATATTCTAGCTTCCAGCTGAGGTGTTCGGAATACTCAAATGTATAATTGTGAGTATGCTATGGGGGTTAAGTGGTAGTAATTTCAAACTAGACTACCTAGGTTCAAATGTGATTTTCATTTCTTACCACCTGTGTGACAGATAAGCAAGTTAACTTTCCTGCAGCTAAATCGTTCCATTTTATCCCATCTAGAAAGTGGGGATGATAGTAATTATATTATCTACCCATAATGGCAGTTGACAAGTGCAAATATGCTATTTTCAAGGCATTTAGAAAAAGATTTTTGAACTTAAGCATAATATAGGTTTGTCTAATTTAGTATCTGTGATTTTTTCTACTATTTAAATAGAATAGTTGGCTTGTGTCCACTTGTAATATTTTCTCACGAAGTGCGATGAGTTAATACTAACCTTTAAATACATTTTATACTATATAATATATTAGAATATAAGTAACCTCGTGCAAATTGGCAGGGAAATACCCTTTGAACCATTATCCAAGTGAAACAAGCCTGGGGACTATGCAATCTATAAGCACATCCAGGATAGAGATACTTATTTATTCTTATTCTGCTGTTAATCTAAGGTATATCCCCTGTCACTAAAGCCCATTCGATATTTTTGCTGCCATGAAATCCACTAGAAGTGATAAAAGGTGAAGGGTACCTGGGTGAAGTGCCAGAGGCCTCCTTCAGGTTTCCAGAATATGTTGAATTTGTTATAAATCCAAAATATATCAACATTGCTTGTCTCAACTTGAGAGTAATACCACTACCATAACAAACACTAAACGTGAATATGCATTTAGATATGTAACTCTTCACAGTTTGGAAGGCTTGAACATAGAAAGGCTGTCTGCAAACTGTCCGGCCAGGTACTATGAAAAATAGCAGTGTTTATGGCTGGATATTTTCCAGATATCCCTCCTATACCCTCAGTCAAATCCAAAACATTGTAAAAGTAGCAATTAAAACAAGCTATAAAATATTTATCTGATTTAAAGAAGATTAAAAATAATTACTAAAGCAAATACCGGGGTGCCAAAAATGTATACATATTTTAGGTGATGTTATCTATATATTACCTTTCAAAGTTGAATTGAATTATGGTAGCAGTGTATAGTATGATGTTCACTGAAAAAATGGCATTAATCAATTGAATGCTAGTACTACCATATGACAGGTAGGACAATAAAAAAAAATGGCAGAAGCATGGTTGTCGTTTGAGAAGTGGAAGTCCATTTTGAAGTGGTATTTGAAATTTGAGAATGTTGTTTCTGTTTCCCCCATATTTTCTTGACTTAACACCCTTTGATTTCTGGAATACCTTAAAGGATGTGGTGTAACATAGAAAACCAGCCACACTGTTAGCACTTTGGGAAGAAACTGAAATGGCATGTATGGCCATAAAAGTGGACAGTCAGGTCAACATTGCTCAAGCAGTAGTTTGTTGTAATCAGAAGTGCCTGGATGCTGATGGTAACCACTTTGAGCACCTCTTGTCATTGCAGTAGGCAAATATGACTTGTATTCATTTTTTGTTAATGGTATACATTGATTACTACAATTTGAATATAGTTTTTTCCTTTCTTAAAATGTGTATACGTTTTTGGCACCCTCTGTATGTTAGAATAGCGTTTTCAGATAAAATTCATCTTTTAGTTAAAAAATCATTTTTTGGAAATTCTTTTTAACAATATTGCTATTTGCCTATGAATACATTAAAGTCATTACTTTGATTTTACATGAACTTTTATGTTTTTCTTTCAATGAAGGCCCAGTTTTATATAGTACAAAGAGAAAAAATATCTCTCTCCATTTTCAAACAAATACGGGATCACTGTTCATTTTGTAATTCCAGGAGTGATTTCTGTGTTCTTCCTGTACATACAATATTTACATTTAAATAACACATAATTTCTTGTGTTAATTTACTTATTACATAGAAAGAAAATGTTGTATGTTAGCTATAATAAATGTAAATACATGTGGGAGCGTGTGTGTGTGTGTGTGTGTGTGTGTGCACGCGTACGCATGTGTGCATGCGCGTGTGCATGTGCATGTGTAAACCCATATATTTCTAGTTTGGTTAAAAATATTTTCATAGCTTCCACCACTTTCACGCTTCTCTTTACCTAATTTTACCCAGCTTTGTTGTTCTACTATCAAAGATATGTAACTTTAACATATTCAATATAAATATTTGGTAGCATATATGCCATTGTGACTTCAGCATAGATGAATGGAAATGCACCAAAATGTCTTCCCCATATTTCTACAAGAGATATTTGTAATCGTCCCATTACAGAAGGCTAGAAAATGACAGAGAAGCATGTATACACTATGGGAGGTTAGATCTAACTGGCTTTCCTATCAACAAATAGGAATACTTTATTTCCTAGAATATTGAGAGAAGGGTAAAAGGAGAAGTAAGAAAACAAGCCAAAAGATCCATTTAATCTAAAAGGAACTCTTTAATATGGAATAGACATTATTATATAGTCAAATTTAAGGTAGGATAAAATGGTTTTTTTTCCTATTTTTTTTCCAGTGACCTTGTATAAGTTAAGATAGTATAGGTTATAAACGACCCCAAAATCTCAGTTACTTAATACAAAACAATTTTATCTCTCAGTTCTGCATGGCCTTCTATCGGTCTTGGTGACTCTCTAGGGTATGGCTCTCAAAAACATGCTTTCATGCTGACCAAGAAAGAAGAAAAGCAGCCTGGTGTTAAGCATCAGCTGTGAAAGTTGCATTCCAATGTAATACATACCACTTCTTTCCTTATATAAGATACAGCAGAATTTTTTCTTATTAAAGCAACAGTTTAAAAAAATTCTTCTGTAGATGTTTAACTTAACTTCTGTGTGTGTTTGTGTATATATACACATATATAGAATACTTCTGTGTGTATATATAAATTATATATTATTATATGTGATATAAATATAAACTAAAATATATATTATCTAAATGATTTTTGTCTTTGAATCAGGGATAAAACTGTGGTCTTCTGTTTCTGAACTGACAGAAGTATAGCTCAATAGAATATGTTCTTAACATGCAACATGTCAATATTATGCAAATATAATCTATGGTGTTTTCATAACTTTCTTCTAAGTGAAGGATTACCCTGTAATGGTCTTACTATTTCCTCCTAGTGACTTAATACCCAATTCCATATGATTAGACTTCTCTAACACTTGATATATTTGACTACTCTTTCTTTTCAAATCTGTCTCTTTTTTTGACTGCTTTAACTCTGAAATTTGTTTCTCTTTGCTCCTCCTCAATTTCCTTCTCTGACTACTCCACTGTTTAAGATTTAATCTATCCCAGGATTATTCTAAGTTCCATTCTCTTCTCATTCATCATATTTTCTTTTAATATTATTTACCCAGTACTCTCTGAGTTGTGAGATTTAGGGAAACTAGTGGAAAATTATAGCTACAATGGTGACTTCAGATCCAGAAAGAGTTGGGCTGACACTTACCTACAGAAAAGGGTAAGGCAATTAGCAACCCCAGGTAATGACATAAAATACCCAAGTCTGAAAACTAAGGCTAATTGGTCGTGCAGAAAAGTATTAACTGGATCATAAACAACATGTGGGAGTAGGCAAAATTGAATAACAGGTATAAAGAGAGGGTTTATAGAGTCAGATAATTATTACACCAGTAGCTAATGCTTATTAAGAGCTCTTTCTGTGTTGGACACTGTAAAAGCAATTTATATATTCAGGTTCATAGTCACTTCTCTGAAACTCTTTAGGGCACCTGTGTTTTGCATTTCTGAATATTTCAAATTTTAAGAAGCTAATACATTTCATATAGTATGTAATTGGCAATGTCTTGAAATCTAACTTGAATGTTCATGGTATGTGTGATATATAAAGAATATGAATAGTCTACCTACAGGTCAGGTAAAATTTTCACATCAGAAAACTTTTCAACAAACCTACAAAAATAAAAAAAAAACTTTTAATTTTTAGAACTTTGTGAATTTCAGAATTGTAGAAAATATATTGTTCCTAAATAATTTCATTCAGTTATAGTAAAAGTATTAAATTACTATTGTTAGTCACATTTATAAACTAAAAACTTGGTATGTACAGAAAGTAATCTAGTGATACACAATGGTATATGACAAAGCTAGTCTTTGAACCTAAGCCTCTTTGACTATCCATTTGTTTCATTATCCCTGCACTGTCACGCCTCAGTGAGGACATTCTCAGAAACAGAGAGTGCTCTTTGAAGAAAATCTTACTAACTATATTTAAAAATATTTTAATGCATATATTCCAAAATATTTATATACGTATTATTTTCAACTCCATCTCAAAAGCTTGTGTGTCTCTGGATATCTACATATTACGAATTACCTAGCTATATGAGGGCTGTTCAGAAAGTATCTAGCCATGAAATATGAAAAATAGAGAACTTTATGACTGGATTTTTTTCCCAGCCATTCTATATTCATTTGTGTGGACCTCAGGCTCCTCCAAGCTTTTATATTCAAAACTCTACTAAGATTTTTGCTGCCAATAGAGGACCTCCTTCTTTACCCTGTATCTTGATTAATACAGTTTTCGTTTTTAAATGTCAGAGTTCCTTCTTACTTCTTCTCCTAATAATGATCTCTATACTTCAAGTGTTTCCCTCTTCATTTGTTATGAAGATTATGTTAAAGCCCTTTTATTTAATATACTCTTTCCCTGGAATTATGATATATCAACAGTTCCCAGTATCCGTAGGGTTATTTTCAAATTTCTTAACGTGCCATGAAAAGACTTCCTATCTCTGACTCATTTTACCATTCTAAGTATACCTGTTATTACTCACACAGTCTCCTCTAAAACCTAGTCATGTTGTGCTGCCAATCAATTTTTTTTATCTGTGCTTTTTTGTGCCCAGGTATGTTACCATATTTAGTCTTTGCTGCCTAGATTACCTCTCTCCCTCTTTTCTTTCTGATAATCCCATTTTTCTAAAACCCAGGTCAAACATTACCTCCCATGTATCTTTATAAATTACTAAGGCAGAGTTAATTGTTCTCACTTTTAGGCTCATATGGCACTTTATTCAATGTCTGAGACAATAATTATCACATTGCATTTTGTTTATTCAAGTATCTTGTCACTCCCTAATTTGAGCTTCTGGATGACAGAGATCAGTAAAAGAAATAGCCTTTTATAACCATAACTTAAAAGAGTGTTAAACATATAATGCATTTTTGCTGAATAGATGAATTAAATTTAATTTAAGATGTTATGAAATATACCAGTAATAAGCCATTGTTTATTCTTAATTATCTTTGATAATTAAAAAAATGAAAAAAAGCAGGTTAATTCCAGAAGGTTCTGGACCACTGTGACCTAAACAAATCTTAGAAATTTCCAGGGAAAATGATTAATTCATGCCTGCCTGCTTCTATTTATTCTGTACATTTTTTCAACATGAAAGCTACCTAGATATAAGGGTAATGGATAGTTTAACACTTGAGTCATCTAAAGTTATAAAGTGTTGCATAAAATAAAATACTTTCAATAAGATTTGCAAAACTGAAACTGGTGGGTTTGCTATTAGTACTCCAAAGCAAGCAATTTAAATGCTTTTGGGGTATTAAAAGAGTGACAAAACTTTAAAGTTATATTAACTAGCTTAATATGAATTTAAGATGCACTATACGAGAGGAGCCGTTCTACTTTTGCTTATCACACCATAAAGAAAGTGATACTACTTTAGGGTCATTTTCATGTTCTTTCTGTTAGTAAATCTTTTATCATTATGTTAAATTGGGAGCCATCAGCATAGGCAAGGAAAACATAACTACTAATATAAAGAATGAAGTAAAAGAAAATGAAGGACAATAACATGAAATCTTTAATTTTGTTGATTAAAAGCTCAATTGGGGAGAGTTACTACAATTAAAAATGATTCAAAACGAGGTTTTATATTAGAAAGGGGTTACCATGTTACATAAAGAGGACGGCATTAAATTTTCAGGAGATTAATGTATTAGTATATATGACATAAACTCTGTTTTTACATCATAACTTTAATTAAAAATAAAAACTCTTAAAATTAAACAAGATGGCATAGAAATCCATAATTTACTGTGTCTTTTGGAAGATGAAACATCTATGTTTATTCAGGTCCACTTGGAAACTGATGTCAGGATGGGATTAAATGTGTAATTATCATATTAGAGCAAACACCTATGTGATTAGAAATGGACAGGGAGCCTGAAAAGTCCATGCTGCAAGTCTAACGCCAAGTCATGGAGAGAGGGGAAGGAAGTTCAGCAGAAGCTTTCAAGATTGCTGTGCAATTTGAAGAAGGTTCAACAGGGCCATCCGGAGTCCAATAGCCAAAGGCAGCCATCAAAGAATTAGGTCTTCCAGAAATGGGCACGCCTTCCTCCCCTGCTGCACTCAGGCCTGGGGCAAGAGCAGTCTGTGCTCCCCATACCTGGACCACCGTGTGGTACCTTCTCATGATCACTGCAATATCTTTCTCAGTTCTCTTTCTTTGAGATACGATACTCCAGGAAAACTAGCACTCAGATATTCTGATTTCAATATTCCTAAGATGTTCACCTTGCAGAGATCTGTTTTTTTTTTTTTTTTTCATAAAAGGTTAAGACTAGAAAAATTTTAGGCATCTGCCCATTGTAAAATATGTAATTTCTCTGCTTAGTTGACAGAACAATGAATGGCCAAGGGAAAATTAAACTTTGAATGTCTTTATACGAGGGCTGTCTGGAAAGTATCCAGCCATGTAACATGAAAAATAGAGACATTTATGGCTTAATTTTTCTCTGACGTTTGTGTGATTTTTGTCCTGGTATGTTTGTGTTTTCTAGTAGATGCTCTTGGATAGCAGTACATCATCACCTTTTCTTACCTTCTGCCTCCCCTTCTCATCTTCTTTTACAAAGACTATAGACATTAATACTCTCATCTCAGGTTCCCTTGCAAGCAGGGGAGCTATGCCATACAGTTCCAAAAAAAGAAATACAGAGGGATATCTTTTGGGAAAAAAATAGTCAGGACTGGTTTTGCTCCCCAGTGAAAAGAAACAGATGGGCCTTAGCACCACCCTTCTCTTTCTTTCTGCCTTGAGTATGGCAGGTATATCTCAAATGGCAATTGTTAACTTGCAACCACAGTCACAAGTTTGTTAACAGAAGTCACCACTCAAAGGAGAGTATGATGAAAGATAGACAACTGAGCAGCTGATATACATCCAAATATTTAGCATTCACAGTGTCAAATACTTCCACGTACCTGTGCGAGTTCCATTCCTGAAGTGATTTGACTTGTTTGCTCTCACCCTAACAACGTGATATTTTATGTTTCTTGATGTTTATATAACACATCCAAAATTGCCCTTATAGTATCTCATTCTTTTGATAAATAAATATATGTATTTTGAGTACATGGCTAGGTAGTGTGATATATAAACACATGTGAGGATATTAAAGGATGATAAAGAGTTAATGTAATAATATTTATACTTTTAGCAGATATTCTAGAGAATCATTGTCTTACCTGTGAAACAATTTTTAAAATAAGGAGGCATCATTTAAAAAAATCTTCACTTTCCACCAGAACACCAGTTACATACTTTGCATTTACTAAGGGCTTATCCTGGAACCAAAACATATCAGATTTCTGTGACTTCTATATTTAAAATAGTTTAGTTACATGAATTTTGTTTGGGTTGAATACATTGAATCAGAAATATGTTTTTGAAGGGATTGGAAATGGAAGTAAAAAATTCCAGAAGTTGTAGGTGTTATGTTGGAAGTGTTTCATTTCTGATTTTAAAAAAAAAGCTTATTTCAAACTCCAACTTAGGATATTTTTATTTAAAAATTTTAAGACTAACAAAGGACCAATTTACACCATCTGCTTCAGTTTTACTCTGATGCAGATTTTCTCTAGATTTTCTTTTTCCTCTGTAAATAGACATTCTGCTTGGCACCTTGTGCTTAAGTTCATATCTTTGAGTAAAAAATGTAGTTTGTCTGCCTTTCTGTCAAACCAATATTTATTCACAAATATCTGTTTTGTTGCTTTCTCACATAAAATCATATAGCACTTTTTCCCATGTGAAGAGTTGGCTACTTCGTGGCAGTGTGAGGTGCCAGCTGGAGCTTTTACAGTTTTGAGTATGCCAGCTGCTTTCATGATGGACAAATTGTTCCCTGCTTTTAGTTTTACATTTTTTTTTAATGGAAGTGCATCCCTTTTTTGCCCTAATTATGACAGGAGAGTATATTGCCCCTTATACTCTACATGTACACAGTTGATTGCTCAATTAACAATAGCAATAGCATTTCTTTTTAAACTATTATGGTGGTGAACTGTTCTTGAAACAAAGGCCAGCTGAATGTTAACATGCATCTCTTTGAAAGATATCTTTCAAATTTAATTGTAAGTTCTTGTTAAGATGGCACATATAAAGAAGACAAATGTGGAATAGTTGCTGGAAGGTTAGACCAGGATATTTTACTCTTAAATGTATATTTTGTGTGGAGTTATTGGTGCAAGACTCTAATACTTTTTGCCTGCCCCTAATGCTGCTTCAGAAGAGTAAGGCTCAGACCTGTCTATCCTGACTCAGTGTGGGATAACTTTATAGTGACTGAAAATATCATACAATGATTTTTAGAAGTTATTTGACCATGTTTCTGTAGTAAAATTTGCAACGTGAGTGGTGTGCAAGAAAAATCCGAGTATCCTGAAAATGTACTAATTTTTCTTAGCTGTTTAGAGGACTCTTGTTTAGAAGAGAATACTTTATGTCATCTCCTTATCGGTGATTTTTCAGCCTATATAACAATTGAGGTACAAAGTAATTTCGGCACTGATTAAATAGAAAAGGCTTAGTCTTGAAACTCATCATATAAATACCCGTTACCTTAAAGGGGCTTAAAATTGTATCTATTAACAATAAAATTTCTCTTCACTTCTAAGTTAAACCAGAAAAAGAAAAAATGACTAAGTCAAATTATATACTCAGCCTAAGAGTTTGGAAATAAAGATATTGCTGAGTAACAAATGGATGGTTCTAAAATCTTGTAGAATAGAAATAAGGACACAGAAAAGAAAATAATGTCTACTTTTATTAAAATGTGATTACCAAATAACACTCTTCCCAATACGATTCTACTTAAGTGAATTTTTAAAAAGTTGAAGAACATTTTTCTCCCAAGTGAATTTACCAAGGAAAAGAGTATTCACATATTTCATTAATTAATCAATTTATTTAGAAAACATTGCTGTGCAATCTGATATGCTTATCAGACATGTACATAACACTTAATTAGTTTTATTGTAAGGTTTTAACTGCTTCTTAATTTCGTTAACCTGATAATCAGATAACCACTTGTGTGTGGTTATCTTGAGGGGTGATATTGTAGATCTCAGTTTATCTTACGTATAGGAGTACGTCAGATAATGAAGTCACCTGCTCTATATGCTGCTTTATAGGGAATTATATTTACATGATACTATCTTGAGAGTTTCTAAAGATTATGAAAATTGAATTAAATGGAAATAGTTTATTCTCTCTTCAGAATTCTTAAACTGCGGAACCATATATGTTCGAAGTGATATTAGATCTATTTGTGTGACACAAAGATTGTTTAGAGTTATTGTGATATGAAGGAAAGTATGTGAATGACCCACAAATGCAATGCAAATTTCTCGTGTCAACTATTACAAGTTTAATTATAATTATGGCTGTTTACACTTGTAATAAGTCACAGAATAGATACTTATTCCTAGGATAAAAATGACAGTTGCTATTGATTTATAAATGAAAAAAGCAAACACTGAGATATAACAACTAAATGGGTATAGTTCTTAATTGTTGTGACTCAGCATTTGTTGACACCATTTACCCAAATTCTATTCTTGCAACGAACAATGCCTAAATAAACAAAACAAAAATACATTTATATATATATGTATGTTTGGTTTAAATAGGTATTCAAATTTGTAACTGCTATTGGAGAAAAAAGTACAGCACATGTCAGGCTAGGAAGACACTTTCTCTTAGTTAATAGTTTTGAAATTGATTATATCTTGATTTATTGGTCTAGTTAAATAAGCTGTTCTGATATACAGCAGTTTCTGAGATACATATAAATTAATTTCAAATGAGTGTTATCTAAATAATTACATATATGAATGTGTGTATTTATTTATTTGAAATAAATTTTCTCCATTGCAACATATGTACATGCTGAAAAATAAAATCACACAGAGGATCTTACGAAACAAACAAAAAAACTGTGTTCTCACTACCTTACCTTTCCTATCTCTGTCCCACTCCTCTGAGGCAAATTATTTGATATCTATCTTATTTTCGCTCTTCTGGTGATTGCTTAGATAATTCTTCAAATTGTGAATGGTATTTATTTTTTAATAATAATAAAATATTGATTAATTAATTTATTTTTAGCACTTTTCTTTTTCTTTTTAGTTAGGTTTACTGGGGTGACATTGATCAGTAAAAACTACATTGGTTCCAGCTGTATAATGCTACAATACATCGTCTGTGTGTCGTGTTGTGTGTTCATCACCCTGAGTCAGTCCTCTTTCCATCACCATGTACTTGACTCCCTCTCTCTCCTCTCTCACCCCCTCCCCCTTACCTCAGGAAAGCACTAACCACTAAACTACTGATTGTGTCCATGAGTTTTTCTTTCTTTGTTGCTTTCAGCTTGATTTATCAAGTTTGGACAGTACATCTTTATGCCCTGATTTATTAACTTTTAACATCACTTTTCTTCATATTTATATTTTGAGTTTTCCATTTGCTATTATATCTTTAATCAATGTAATGAAGCCTCCTTGTCTTACTTCATATATTTTAACATAATTTTTGAGTTCTCATTTTGTAAGAAGGTATGCTAGAAACTCTATCATTTGCTCTACTGTTTCTTACAATTTCAAGTTCCACCTTCAGTGTATAACTGTCTTTAACTACAATCAACATGTTCTAGCTTTGCCCTTAGGCTAGTTCTTATATTTGAAAACTAACATATCATGACATTCTAATATTGTTCAAAATGGGGCCATGTGTTTCACTAAGAATACATTTCTTTCTCACTTATTTATTGTGTTAAACCAGAGTCACTCTCTCTAAGTGAATATTCCTAGAATTTAGGATTAAATGTATTCTATTTTTAAAAACTTATTATTTGCCAAAAGATAAATATGTTATAGTTTTATTTTTTTAAAATTATTTGATTTAGACATTTTTGGATTGTTTTTATTTGGTTTGAGATTTTAGTTTACTTGTATATATATACTTTACTTGTGTACATATACAAAGGTCTATCTTGAAAAAATCCAGCCAGAAATGCCTCTATTGCTCATATTACATGGCTGGATACTTGCTGGACTGCCCTTGTATGGGTGTGTGTGTCTTGTACATGGGTGTGTTTGTATTATCACACCCTCAAATCAGCTCAGTCTTTCTGTACTACCAAGCCTCTTTAGGCCTCTATTGTGTCTCAAGGATCCTTCCATTCTTCCGGTAAATTATCCTTTATTTATTCTTTCAATCAATGTTTATTGATTATTAGGTGTCAGATATTGTTTTTGGCTCTTGGTTTTTATCAGTAACTGGCTATACCTTAGAACTTTATTTTGGGAACTTTTACTGCTTTTGTAAGTTAGATTAGATGTTTTACAAAAGTCTGTGCCTTTCTAATTTTTTTTTTTTTTGCTCCATTTTGTTGGAGAATATACTGAAGTAAGGATCAGTGTACCAGAGACAATATTTTTCAGTCCATCAATATTTGAATGTGGCTTTAATCAGTCCTCACAAACTGATTTGTATCCATGCCTTTACAGACTTCAAATTTTCCTTCAAAACTACCAAGACATTTATCTATTGCCTTGTATCAGGATTTCCGATGGTTAGTCTGATCATATTTTGTAGTGGGTTTATTTTCTCCTACTTAGAAAGATTTAAGATAATTCCTTTAGCCATAGATTTCAGAAAATTTATGAGACTAAAGCCTTTATTTCTTCTCTGTTTTTAGAACTATTGTCTAGTATTTTATTGATAATTACTTCCCTTTCATTTTTTTCTGCTCTCATTATGATGAGAATAAAATAAAGAGAATAATGAGAATAAAATAACAAAATATTATTTTAGCACAGTTTTAATCCCATATATTTATATTTATTCCCTGGTATTTGCTCTTTTTAAAGACAATATTTCATGTATGCTTTGTACTCTCAAATAATCCTGCAAACAATATGCAGAGGTTAAAATATATTTTCTCTAGTCTTCTTAATTATGTTTCCCCAGAGGTCGGTATAGTTATTTGATTTTGATCTTTCTATTTTATGTGACTGATTCCATAAATAGACTAGTTTATCGACTCTCTGTTTATACTAAGACAGTGTGTTTGAGCAGGTGCTACATGCTTACTTTATTTTCATGAAAGTGAATTTTTTTCCCAAACAATCCTAAATAAAATTAGTGAAGTTGATCGGAGCGATGGATTAGATTTCCTGGTGTGCGATGAAGATTTAATCCAAAAAAGAGGTTAAAAGACTAATAGCTAGAATATATAATACATATAAGCAAGAAGCAGAATAATGCTGTGTACAGAACAGTACATTCACATACTGAATGGGGACTGAGGTGATATAGGGCTTAGATTAGCAATTTGGGTAATGATGGGTTATGAGGGCCTTGACTTGTTTCCACAAAAATTGGAAAGAGAGAGAGAAACAGTCCAGTTAGAAATTCCTATAATTTTCCAGATGAGAATGAAGATAGATCTGAACTACAGACAAATTTGTGTGTGTGTGTGTGTGTGTGTGTGTGTATTCTGTGTGTGTAATGTGTGTGTGTGTTTATAATTACTTAACTAGGCAATTGGTAGTATGTGATGGAAAATAAATAGAAAAAGGAATACAAAACATGGAGAAAAGAGTAAGTTAACTAACAGAGAAGTGAGAAAAATGACTCTTAGCTTAGCTTCCTAAGTAGATCATTTTGCTATTGATGACTGTGGACCATTCAAAAAAATAACTGACTGAGGATAAAAGCTCACTCACTCAGATTTAAACATACTGCATATGATGGAACTGTGGCCTCCATGTGGGACATACAACACATAGTGAGCTTTAGAAAGCTGAAGTTTACTAAAATAATTAATGTTTAAATTATCGACTGAAGAGTCAATTCCACATAGGTGGCAATCAAAAGCATGATAATATCTAAGAAAATGTAGTAGGAAATACAAAGAAAAAAGTGAAATAATCTGAAGAAGAATTCTTAAAGGGAACCCAGATTTTTTTAAAAAAAGGTAGTGAAAGGAAGACATCAGAAAATTTAAAACATAATTGCCAGAAAGTTAGAAGTTACAAAGCAGAGCATGAGTTGATGACAAATAGTTTCAGATGGAGCAGGTGGCAAACATTTTCTGACTGTTCAGCTTTGTACCAGTCGTTTCTTCTGCCTGGAATGTTTGTTTACTTACTCCATTCAGACCATCTCCTAATTATCCTTCAGGTCTATGCTTAAGTATAATCTTCTTAGGAAGAGATTCATATACTACTCAGTTTAAAGTTAAGTCCCATTATCCTTTTTATAATAACTGGTTCTTTTAAGTAAGTTTTCTATCATAATTGTCCTCATATATTATACATATACTTACTTGTTTGTCATTCTTATTTCTTCATTCATTATTTTTTCCTCTAGATTGAAGAGCCATGGTAAAACAAAGGTTCTTTATTTTATTTACCACTATATATCATAAATTTAGCTCTGTTCCTAACACATAGTTACTCACTAAATCCTTTATGAATAAATGAGTGAATGAAATTATAGTAGAGAGGGAGAGGAAGATAGGGAAGAAAAATTTTCCATTGGATTTGAGAAATGAAATGTTATTGGATAACTTATTAAGAGACTTGCAAGTGGAATAATTATTATAATAATAGGAATTAAGTGTTTACTGTGTTTCAGGTCCATGTTTCTTTTTACATGTTCTCTCATTTAATCCCCAAGACAACTATGTGATGTTGTTATCATTTCCATCTCAATTCTAAACATTAGACAATGAAGGTCAGGTGAGTTTGAGTTTCCTCGGTTAAAAAGTGTGGAAGCTAGGGTTCAAATCCACATAGATATCATGCTTTTAATGTGCTGTCATTTTAGCAGATTAAGGAGTAAACGGGAAATTGGAGAGAGAGAATATATTCTACTTTTGAGTGTTTAAAAAATACTCAATTTTTTATTATTAATATTATGTTGAGGATGTTTGGGGAAGGTACATTGCACATGTACATAACCTGAACATATTTATATGCTAAGGCTAAAACGTAGTTAAGTGCTTGTGGCTTTTGAAACAAGAAAGGTCAATTGATCATGTGAAATCTTGGAGGATTTAGTTGGCCATGTAAAGGTGAATAAAGACAGCACTCAAATGCTCTTAGACTGACAGAAAAATTAGCATATTGGGGGTGGACATAAAGTTTGTATTAAGAAAGGGGCACAAAGGTAAAACACTTTACACAGAAAGACTTCTGGGTTACTTTTTGTGAAGGGAATATGTAGGAGGAACAGCCACAGGATAGAGCAGGAAACCATGGAGAAAAAACAAAACAAAACAACCTGATCTTCACTAAAATGTTGGTCAAATATGAAGTATTGAAAATTAAAATGTGAGAGAGCAGCTGCTGGATAATCTGTCAAATTTCATAGTGTTAGAAGTGAAGTTCATTCTGATCGACCAAATTGTACTCAGTATCAATAAAATTGCCACCAGAAGAGTTAATAATTGCTTTTATAAGCTGGCAATGACATATTTTTTTAGATATTACATTGCATAGTAGAGGATCTTAAGAATGATGAGCATTATGATATTAGAACTGTGTGAAACTTGGAGTGGTCTAAAGTGTGAAATTATCATCTCTAGTCTGTGGGCTATACAAGAATAAAAAACAAAAACAGAAAAAAAATAAAATGACTCCAGATATGTCCAGTTCATTAATATAAAAATCCTAACTTAATGATATTTACACAATAATTTATATTCAACATTACTGCAAAACTGGGTTTGAATAGTTTCAGTGGTTGATAAGTATGCAAATACTAAATTAACACTTTCTTTTCATTTCTTCTTGCACACATTATGTATTCTCAGTTCAGTATAAGCTACTGCTGCAAATATGTAAATAATAAAAATAATATAGAGCAGGACCTTTGCCTTCAAGAGGCTGATAATGTGTCTGTAGTGATAGAAGAAAACATATGAAATAATTAAAAAATATTCATGAGTAAACCGTGAAGTTGAATCACACATTAATACAATAGAAGAAAATGAAAAGAGAGGTCAATGTCAGCTCAAGTAGTCAAAACAAGGCTACAATGAGGTAGACTGGACTTATTCGGCATCATAAGGAATGAGTCAGAAATAGAAGGAGGTGAGTGAAAATCACAACAGGATAATAGTTAGAGCCAAGGCTTAAAGGTAATAAAGTGCAAGGGTTTTGAAGGATGTAAATGCTTCTGCAGGTAGTTGAGGTCATCAGACCACAGTCAAAAGCAATTACACAAAATTCTCAGCATAAAGAACCAGAGGCACTGTAGCAGATATTCTGACTGCTTGCGAAGTTAGAAGCAGCAGACCGACCAGATGGGACGCCAAGCACCAGAGACACAGTGAATCTTTTTAAAAATAGGCCTCAAGCTACCCATTAAATTGAAAAGCGGAGCCCAGGATGGTGACAGCTTTCGGAAAGAATGGGTGGAAAGAAACATAAGCCACAATTTTGTTTTTCAGAGTCGTATTTCAGCAAATGAAAAATATCTTCAAACATGAAAGATGAGAATGTAGAACACAAAACTCAGAGACCATATTTTTAAATTTGATTTTTAAAATAGTTTTATGGTTCAAGTATTATATAGGACATAATTTATTATATCAATTATTACCCTGTGACATTTGACTGTACTTTTAATTTCTCTAATGAATTAAAATGAAAAAAGTAAGCCTTGGATAATACCCAAATCATTAATAAATAGTATTCATGGAGATAGCAGTGCTTTTAGGTGACTGAAGCATATGTAAAATTTATATTTACTCTGCTTATTTAAAAATTATTATTTTGTACCAATTGTTACTCTTTTTATGGCTGAGCTATGACTCATTCATCTAAAATTCTATATAAGGTTTGAATTATCCCTTTCACGAGTGATTGGATTTAAAAATAGGTCATGACTGATTTTGTTGGCAACTCAGTTAAGTTTAAGTACATGTTCACCTACTTTATGTAATTTGTAAGTCAATACAAAGTCCATTGAGAATTTAAAATCTTTAATATATCTTGGCACAACAGATATTAATGAATAATCGAATGAAAAATTAAATACATAGATTAATATATGAACAAATAATTTTAGCTCACAAATGTTTTTATAAAATTATTTGATAATCCAATGCTAATGACATGTATGAAAACTAATTTTTTGCTATTTATGTTGCTTATTTTATAATGTTTTCTTCAAACTGAATAAAACAGTATAAAAATATATAGAACATGAATTTAGTATTTGTGGTGGTCATAATGAGCCTTTCTTTAAGTAGACTGAAAAGAAAATGAGGATTCGAAACTTTCATTTATGCCACACTGATAAGAGGCTTTGTTTTCATTTGGTTGTTCCCCGCTCCCCAGCAAGACTTGAGTAAAATAAAAAATGGAACCATTGAATAGGTTAAGATATACAGAGTAAATAATTTCTTTATTTTAATAATTGCAATGTCTGAAAGAACTATAGCTATTCCTCAAAAGAGTTTTCTTTAAAAATCATTATATAAAGCCAGCATAATTTTACTACTAGACAGTTAACTATGATTTGAAAAAAACTAGGTAACAACTTCTATCATAGGGAAGAAATAAAAAAACCTCAACAAATTATTAACAAGTAAAATCCAAAGATATTTGAAGAGATCATCTATAATGCTGGAATTAGCTTTATTCTAATAATGCAGATGTGGTATAATACTTGGACATTAATGAATGTAATTCACCATGTTAATAGAATAAATAAAAAATATAATAATCTCATAAATGTAGAAAATGCATTTCATAAAACTCAAAACAATTATATAGTAGAAAGACTTACCATATGTGTCATATCTAGGAACTTTTTATTCTGATAGAGTATCTTAATTATACAGTCAACGTGTGATATTTTGTGATAATCTAATTGAAAATTTTCCATTTGAAACTGGCAATGAGACATAGGTGCCCACAGTTACCTTTTCTAGTTAGCATATTTTTGGGCAATACAGCAAGAAAACACAAGAGTGAAAATGAAATATAATTGTCTCTATTTCAGAAGACATAAGAAAATCCAAAATAATCTATAGGCTAATTATTAGAATTTAAAAGCAAATTTTGCAAAACTGATAGATTCAAAGTCTATAGAAATACACACACACACACACACACACACACACACATGTATTATATATGTATCCAATCTAATTTCTATATATTGGGAACAGACCAAAAAAAAAAATATACCATTCTCAATAGCAGTACAATCATCAATCATTTATGATATAATTTAATGAAAAGTGCACAATTCTATATTTCAGGAAACATACTTAATAATACTGAGAAACATGAAAGAAGACCTAAATAAATGGAAGTATGTAAGTATTATATTTATGAATTAGAAGATTCAATTTTCCAAAGATGCCAGTATGGTCCATATTTATCTATTAACCCAACGCAATTCTTATTAAAATATAAAGTTATTTTTTTCCAGGGGAATTGACAAAATGTTATCAGTTTTACATAGAAAATCAAAGGGACAAGCATTGCCAAGGCAATTTTAAGGAAGAACAACAAAACGAAGACTGAAATGATAAAAACTTATCAAATACAGTATGTAAGACTCTGTGATACTAGTGCATGGAGAGAAAACTTCAGAAACACACTTGCATTTTGACAATGTTATTTTTTAGTGCAGAAAGGGAGTGATAGACTTCAAAATGGTGTTTGGTCAACTGAATAACTATATTAAAAAAACATGAGGTTTTGACATTTCAACATACACAAAAATTAATTCCAAATGAATCATATAGCTACATGTCAAAGGTAAAACAGTAAGTTAAAAATCTAGATGCAAATGTGATAATGCATTTGTGATGTCAAAGTAGGTAAAGTAGTCAGACCTAACCAACAAGCCAGTGAGCAGATTTTGAAAGTAGAAAGGAAATGCTGGATAACCAACTCCCCCAACCATTTTGTCAGGGGGGGTCAGAACTGATCACCAAACTCCTAGATTTGGGGGTAATAGCGTTTATCAACCATCCACAAGTGTCCGCCCTGCTGTGGAAGAAGAAGAAGTGCTGCATGAGTTGACAAGAGTTGAAGTGACAGAAGACAGGAAATCACATTACAGAATACATGTTTATTTTGATGAAAATCCTTCCTTCAGAATTAAAGTTCTCTGCGAAGAACTTCATCTGAATGAGAGTGTTGATCCATCTGCAGAGTCCACTGAAATCAGATGGGAATCTGCAAAGGATCTGACGAAAGGTCCAAGTGACACGCACAACAAAGCCAGTGGGACGAGAGCGCGACAGGAAGCAGAGCACTTCGCCTGGCTCTACTGCAGGCGCAGGCAAGTGAGGGGAGGTCACCCAGGTGGGCATTTGGCCGAATCCCTTTCAGGACTACTTGGTTCCTGATGTGGATGGTGGAGAAGGAGAAGGAAAGGAAGAAGAAGAAAAGAAGGAGGAGAAGAAGAAAGAAGGAGAAGACCTGGAAGACATTCATGAATGGAAAGAGGATACAGGTGAAAAAGATGAAGGTGATGATGAGGGGGAGAAAGGAGAGGAAGATGAAGGCGAAGATGACTAATGGAACACTAATGGAATTCAACATTTTAAAATTTTCTCCAGTCCCTGGGAGTAACTTGCAATCGTGTCTTTTTCCTCCTGTGCTCGGTCGCCCTATGTTGGAGGTCTCATTTCGCTCATGTAGACCACGGTTCTCACTTCATTTGGGGGAAAATACATCCAAGCAGAATACAGTGGGAAAAGAATCTCTGCCCCTTTCTGTTCCGAATTTTTTATCTTTTCTTGTCACAAAAAAACTTTATGGAATCGACAGCACCATGCTCTGTGGGGCAAAAAGAAAAACCTGCTCTCTTAGCTCTGCAGGAAGTGGGAGGGCGCTGGGCCCCCGTGCAGCAGCGCTTAGACTTCTAGCTGTTTCCTTCTTTCTCTGTACATCGGGCTCAGAGACTACACTGTGTCTCTCTGTGAATATAGACAGTTAGCACTTGACCAACATGCATCTGTCTACTTTCTCATTTAAAACAAAACAACAAAAACCAAAACAAAAAAAGGGGTCACAGAAGGTCAGCTAAGAGTCGAGTCTGAAATGTTTGGGTAGGTTAAGTGGGCATTTTGACTACATGGCTTCCCCCTTGGCATGATTAATTGGAGTGTTTAACAGACATCCTTGCAGTTTAAGATAACACTTTTAAAAATAAAATTCTCTCCTAATGATGACTTGAACCATGCCACTGGATGGAGGATCAGCAGGACTTGTGGGATCTTAATTGCAATTGACATTCTCTATTGTAATTTTGTTTCTGTTTATTATTCAATTTTCTTTTTGTTTCACTGGAAAGCTGATGCTCAGTTTTAAGCATTAAAACTTTCTAAGTTGCTTTATTACAATAAAACTAAACGTGTACACAATGGATTTAATGCTTTTCTCTCACAACAGGTTTGACTTGTTTAACATATTGTCAAACTCTGTCACCCTATTTTTTGATACGAACTTTGCAGTATGACCTCAGAGCTATGTACATTGAATCAATGTATTAATATCTCCATTGCTAGGAAACATCATGGATACAATTTGCCATCAGTTTCTAAATATTTACAAATCATTTGGAATATTAGATTGCTCAGAACTGGGTTCTGAGTATATTGTACTCTTTATTTGTATTTCAAATTGGCATTTTTAAAATGGGTCTTTATTTACCTAGATAAAATAACAATGCTTGCCACCACCATCAGAGAGATCTGGTGCTCTAATGCTGAGTTATACGCAGGGCAATTGCTGGCATGTCTTCATTGGCACTACAAAATGTGGCAGAGAATACAGGCTTTCAGAGTAAGAAGTCCGTATCGGTGGTCAGAAACTCAGATTAGGAGTACTTTTGTCTTTAAGTACTAACTATTTAGCATATAGTTCTCAAATGAGACCCGTCTGTGTGAATCTGGGTAAGATGACAGATTCTGCTCTGTCTGCTAAATGCCATTGCAAAGCTACCTAATGCCTAAGCTCTTTCATGCTGTAAAATAAAGTAGCTAAAATTAAATGTCACGTAAGTTTTTTGGAGTTGAATTAATGGACAGTCTGACCAAATTGAAAGCTTTTTGATGTATAAAACCTTATAAATGGAACTACTGCATCAGTAGGCAAAGTGTAATGAGAAAGTATCTAGATGGGTAGTGTGTAATTTCAGCACAGGTCTCTGGTTAGTAAATACATCAGTGTACACTGGTCAGGCAGGAATCTTGCTCTAATAAAGGACCATAAAGACTTTTTAAAAAATTAAAATCACAATCAGATGTTTTGCCCCTCTCACTAGAATATCTAATTATAAAAAATAAAAAAAAAATCAAGTACTGGTGAAGATATAAACAGCTGAAACTGGTATATTGGTATTGTGATGCATTGATGGGAGTATAATTTACTTCAATCACCGTGGGAAACTGAGTTTACAAAGCTAAAAATACATTTACCTATGAAGATTTTATATGCTTCAAACATAACTGTGCACATATGCATGCCACAAAAAGACATATCTAGCAGCACTCTTCTTGGTCCAAACTTTAGAAACAATCCAAATACCTATCAACTATAGAATGATAAATACAGATATAGTCATACAATAAAATACAAAAAAAAAGGACAAGGTGTTTCTAGATACAATAATATAGATAAATCTTACAAGCATAATGCTGAGTAAAAGAAGCCAAACGCAAAGAAAAAAAAAGAAAGAAAGAAAAACAGGCACATAATGTTTGACTTCAAACCAGACAAAACTAACAGAAGCCAATATAGCAGTGGTGAACTTCACAAGGCATTGTTTGTTGTTCAGAAGTTCTGGTAGTATTCTAATTCTAGATTCTGGTGCTGGTTACCCTTTATTTCTGTGCCTAAGATGATACTTTTGCCTAAAATTGTGAAGACCAAAAATTGGGGGTCGTCTTGTACACGGCAGAAACTGGTTGATATTTATTTCTTCATGTTGGGTTAGAAAAGTAAGTGTTGTCTTATATATGGAAAAATATGATATGTTGTAAAAGTTCATCAAAATGTAAATGTCGGGGCCTCTGCACTCTTCTTTATTAGTTATATATTAGTTTCTTAGGGTTGCTGTCTCAAATTGTTCTAAATCTGGGAGCTTAAAACACCAGAAATGTATTCTTTCACAGTTCATGTTTCCAAAATCTGGGGTTTGGCAGGATTGGTTCCTTTCGGAGACTCTAACAGAAAATCTGTTCATGCCACTCTCCTGGCTTCCGGTGGCTCCCCACAGTATCTGGCATTACTTGGCTTATAGATACATCATTCTAACCATAGGCTCTGTTTTCACACTACCTTCTTCTCCGTGTGTCCTTTGCTGTCAGTTATGAGTACATTCATTGGAATTAAAGCCTACCTTAATTCCAATATGTACACATCTTAATTAATTATATCACCAAAGACATTATTTATAAATAAGGTCACATTTTAATGTTCTGGGTACATATAAATTTTGGGGGGGACACGATTCAACTCAGTTGTGCTTCAATAAATTGTATGTAGAAAAATATATATTTTCAAACTAATGTTTAAAACTAAGTTTATCAAATACTTAATGTTTATGCATAGGGTGCATTTGTTTTAGTTAACTTTTATGGGACAAACTGTATCTAGGGTTCTTTTTTGGTATCAATAAAAATCATATAAATATATATATATGAAACAAAAACATTTTCTACTAGAGAATATATGGGTGTTTTCCATCTGTGCTAGGTGTTATTTTTCCTTGACTTTGACTGAATAGGTTTATAATTTTAAATTGCATAAGTGAAAACCAAAATATCTGATTGTGTAGCTGTAGATTAACTTTAGACAACTACATTCATAAGCTTAAAATCAGCGACCATAGAATAAGTATTCTGTTATTATGTTGTCAATAATTTTATACCTTAGTATGCTATGGAACTGAGTGGTATTAACATTAAAAATTGAAAACCAAATGGCTTCATTTCTTATATCAGTGCATAATTTAAAAAACCATCTCAAACACATATGAAAAGCACTAATCCCATAAACATATAATTATGGCTTCTTTACATATAAAAATTGAATTTTTAAAAATTTCTAGAGATAGTTTAGATTTAGTCTTCATCCTTTCATAAGTCCATTCCTTTCTTATTTTACATTCAATATGTTTATCATAATTTTCTATGTGGTATATTAGAATAAATAACTCTATCTTTATTTAATCCAAATAGCTTTTGAAACTGAATCTAAATTTCCAAATTAAGAAAGGAGTGCTTTATCATTATCCTTCTGTATTTATATGCATACCAAGGTATCTTATCTTGGTTTTATGATGTTGTTTGTAAGCTCTGGAGATACTAATGCTAATTTCATTTTTGTTACATTCTTGGGTAATCTGTTCTGAGGCTTTGTGTATTGCTGACATACAATGCTGAGATTTTATTTTCCCTTAGTGGAGCCTGTTGTGTAGTCTTGCTAGCATTAAAGCTTGTTATTGTTTATCCTGCTCATTCAGCTGCAAGGTTCAATCCCTGTCCATCAGGCTCTCTACTGCTCAATGTCTGTAACTTTCTTGCAACTTTTTGCTTTGGTTTATTGGCATAAGCTCTTTTTCTCTTTTGGGAAGATCATAGCTGATCTTATGGTAAGAATCATTCATCTAAAGATATTCTTTTATTTTTAAAATAGTTTAGTGTGTGTGTGTGTGTGTGTGTGTGTGTGTGTATGTATATATATGTATATAAAGGTTAAACTATATATATGTATATAAAGGTTAAACTATATTACACACACACACACACACACACACACACACACACACACACATGATAAACTACATATGAGGGCTGTCCAGCCATGTGTTTTGAAAAATAGAGGCATTTATAGCTGGATTTTTTCTGGACAGCCCCTGTATATTGAGAGACAGAGATAGAGATAGAGATAGAGATAGAGATAGATGGATAGCTAGAGAGAGAGAGAGAGAGAGAGAGAGAGAGAGAGAGAGAGAGAGAAGGAGAAACAGTCCTTTTTAGAAATATATTTAAATTAAGTAGAGAAAGGTATTAGAAAACAAATTTGGTTAGAGTAGTATTATAGTATCAGAACAACAAACATATAAAAGATGTTTAAAAAAAAGCCACATAAAACTACTGACCTTTCAAATCATCTAGAAGGAGAAATATTAAACACAAGGGTCTCAAAAAAATTACATCTCAGGTGGTCCAATGGCTAGTTAATAAAGTTATATGAAATAAGACTGTAGGCTTTCTGTCATCCGAAAATGTATGAATTGACAAAAAATATTTGATAAAATAGCATGCTTCAGATAGAGGAAAATCTTCCCTTCTGTATCATTTATATGTAATGTAACAGGTGATAGAAGACAGGTGTAAGGTGCATGGCAGGTGTTAATAGGTGTCCCGTTCCATACCACCCTGGCACTCACTAATTCTGGCATTCAGAAGTTTTGTTACTGCAATCACCTGCAACTTTCCACCTGATGACTTTCCTACAAGCATTTAGCTCTTAAGTAGGCTAGAAATGCTAGGTAAGTAGTGCCCAAGGAGCAACCCTTATCTAATGACAGACATTACAGGAGAATAACTGTGGCACCTTCTTTATGATGAATTGGAGACAAAAACATATGTATGTTCTCACTCACTTACCTGAGGTCTGCATATTGGCAACATTAACTTTCCTGGGGGTCTACTTAGAAATTTTAGGAGCCATTTCAGGACCTACTAAGTGAGAATGTCTGGGGGACAAGCTTCAGAATCTGCTTTAACTAGGTCTTCAGGTAGCCTTTATAACTGCTAAAATTTAAGGGACATTATTTTACACCAGGAGTCAGAAAACTTTCTGATAACAGATAGGTATTAGTTCTTTATTGCTACCATAGCAACTCACCACACATTTAAATGGTCTAAAACAACACTCTTTTATTATCTTACAATTGTGGAAGTCAGAATCTCAATGTCAGTCTCATTGGGTTAAAGTCAAGATGTCAGTAGGGCTGCTTCCTTCTGGAAGGTCTAGAGCAAGAGTGTCCAGCCTTTTGGCTTTCCTGGGCCACACTGGAAGAAGAATTGTCTTGGGCCACACATTAAATTCACTAACACTGACGATAGTTGAACTAAAAAAAGGTCCGTGAATAATTTTTATAATGTTTTAAGAAAGTTCATAATTTGTGTTGGGCTTCATTCAAAGCCATCCTGGGACACAGCTTGGACAAGCTTGGTCTAGAGGAAAATGTGTTTCCTTGCTTTTGCCACTTCTAGAAATCGTTTTACTTGACCAGTGGTCCCCTTCTCTGCCATTAAAACCGGCAGAGTATTGTCATTATAGCCCTTTCATTGACAATTTCTGTTGATATTCTTCTGTCTTGTCTTTTCATTCCTATTATAAAGACCCTTGTGATTACTTTGGACACACAAGGTACTCAAGATAATCACTATATTTTAAGATCCTTAAATTAATCACATTGCAAAGTCTCTTTTGCCAAGTAAGGTAAGATATTCAGTGTCTGGGGATTAGGATATGGACAGCTTTGGGGAGTCGTTATTCAGCCCATCACAGGCCAGCCAATAAATATTTTAGGTACTGTCTGCCAAGAGACTAAATTGAGGATATTATGTAGGTAGGTATAACAAAATAGAAAGCTCCTGCCTTGCCTCCTTTTCCCGGGGTGTGTCAGCCCAGTTGGTGGGCTGACATTGGTACAGCTGGAAAAGTTCTCCAGAGGAGGATCCACTGGCCTGAGAATGGTGCCTGGGAGTGGGAAGTTGCCTACCCCTTCATCAATTTAATTTTCCATCCCAGGAATACTCAGATCCCTGTACTCCCTTCTTTCCACCTGAAGAATTTTGCAAACTCAATGTGGGTGGCTGCAGAGAGATAAGGAGACTTTCTGATTCCCTGACAGCAAGACTGAGATTCCAATGCCAGATGCCCAGAAGTTACCAACAGAGAAGTGCTCAATGTGAAGGTGGCATCTGGTACAGGTCTGTGCAGAAGTGAAGTGAAGCCCTTGCCTAGGGAGGCAAGTGCTATGAGTAGAGGAAGAAACAGGAGCAAAGGGGGACTACTAGACTTGTTCTCCAGGGCTGTCAGTGCTAGACTGCTAGGCTACAGGGGCTGCTAATACAGGTGGTGTGCTAGACTTGATCTGAGGGCTGTAGTTTGCTGATCTCTATTGTAAACCATCTTCCAGATGTCACCACTACGGTTGGGCTCCAGTTGCTCACGGAAGTGACCTGCTCTTATCAGTATCCTCTTATTTACCTCCTTCCATTCCCTGCCTCTCCCTTCACTAATATTCCTGAAATAACTTCCCAAGTAAATTTTGTGCACTTAAATCCTTTTTCAAGGAGCACTGCTCAGATAATGCAACAGGGCATGTCTTGACCAGCGATGGTAGAAATGTTTTTTAAAATCAATTCTATGTGTAAAACATATACCATTATAAACTTGATTTCCTATGTAATATCTGTCCTTTAGTAGTTAGAATAATTTGGATGTTTTTCAAAGAGCTCTAGTTTTCCACTTGTTCTTCCATTTGTTTATTTGCATATTTTCATGGTAGTATGTACAGATGAGAGAGTATATTAATATTAAGGTAAAATCCATGGAGGAACTCTAAATGAAGCAACCAACAGCGGGGAAAATTATCTAGGAATATCAGAAAATTGATGATGACTAAAAGACTATTCTGTACTCTAATTTGTTTCTTGACCCCTAGTGTTTGAAAATCATTCTGGAAGAATAAAGAACTAGTCATGTTTTGCCTATTTGGCAGGGTATTTTCTAAGTCCACCTAGAGGCAGAGGTCTGCCAAAGGCCTGAATCATGTCTGCACTACAACGTCAAAACTGCAAGTTTGAGTTCAGAAAATGTATGTTTGTGTTCAATTAAATGAGGAGAGGGACCATTTAAAAACTACCTTTAGATTTAAAAAAAAAGTATTTTCCTAACCTAGGGCGGCAGAATATGATGCCAGAGACAAAATATTCATAAAAGTTATTTATATAAATTTCAGTTATGACAATCTGTTTCAGTTAGAAAATAAAATTCAAAATTTTAATCCATTATTAAAGAACACTATTTTTTCAAAAATACGTGGCCAATGCAACGAGAACCCACATTTTACAACTTTTAACTAATCAAGCTAACAGTTTTCACAACATATCTTCTAATATCATAATTAGGAAAAAACAAGTCATGTAGTGCAATGTCACCAACTACATTCCAATTTAACTATAATAGCATTAGTGAGTAACAGGGCATGGAAATGAGCTCTATAAACTTGCAGCATAAGAAAAATATTTTATATGCACACTCTAGAATGTGATCACTACTGTCTTAGTACCTCCATGATTGCTCAATTTCTCAGGTAAAAAGCTTAACATATTTGAAAAATTAACACAAAATTAATAATCCAGTCTATACAAAGTCAGAGTTAGAGGCAAGTAAACAATAGTTCATGTTTCCTTTATTCACACCCTTCTATATACACATAACTAAAAACAAACAAGACCTATTTTCTCAATTATTAGTAAATTTCATATAGACTAAAGTATCTATTCATCCATTTTAAGCTATTGTTTGTCACAAATTTTCAGTATACTTTATTATAATATGCAGGTATAGACATATAGTATTAAGGATAGATAATGATTAGATTCAGATAGAAATCTACAAAATTGGGATTTATTCCGGTATGAACAAAGATATATGAGAGAAATATACATATTTATTAATTCCAGTAACTTTTGGACAGATGACAATGAGGTATTTCCAAAACTGGGAAACACTTTCACTATGCTTCCATCCTATACATTCTGAGAGAGGTAGTTTTAATAGCATATCCACTACTATAATATACTTCAGTATAAAATAAATGAAATTTTGTTTCTGTAAAACATACCATAAAAATTAAAGTTCACTAAATTTTGTCTTGTGGTGAGGTATTAATTACTGATTAACATATCTGCGTATTGCACAGCAGAAAGAATTGAATTTCAGAAAATTTGCAATCATGTGTGAGAGATATTTACATTTTTAAAAGGAATCATGATGTGGAAAAGGGCAAGAACCCTGTGATTCCACTCACATGTGAGATATACACAGAAAGCAACAAACAAACAAGGAAAACAAACAAACGAACAAATGCATAGACACAGACAACAGCATGCGTGTTGTAAGAGGGGAAGAAGGGTAGTGGGAAGATGAAGAAGGTAAAGGCGGTCAAACATACATGGAGACCTATAGACACTGCACTTGGGGTGGTGAACACACAAAGCCATATACGGATGATGTATTATAGAATTGTACCCTTGAAACTTATATATTATTAACCAATGTTACCCCAGTAAATGTACTAGGTATAATGTGCTCCCATGTATAACACGCACACACGTTTTTAGCCCAAACTTTCAGGGGGAAAAAAAATCTTTCATTTTAATTATCTCAAATTTGTATTTGTTTGTATTTAGGTATTTGTTTTTTGTATTATAAAGGAATTTTAGCATTTATTTTTTAACATAACTCATGTATGAAATATAAAACTGAAAGCAACAAAGAAATAAAACCTTATGTACATTGTCAACAGTCTAGGGAAAGACAAGAAGGATGGGGAGTCAAATAGATGGTGATGGAAGGAGAAGTGACTCTGGGTGGTGAGCACACAATGCAACACACAGATGATGCACTGTAGAATTGTCCACCTGGAACCTACATAGTTTTACTAACCAATGTCACCCCAATAAATTTAATAATAAAAAAAGGATGGTCATATTCCAGGCTATTATTTTGCATATGGATATCATTGTTGATTTCTATAGTTACACTTTTAATTCATAAGCATTAATAAAAGAATTAAACATTTATATAGGTATGGAATTAGTACTACCCACATATAATGCTTATGCTTTTTCTTTTTTTTTCCCTTTCTTTTTTTTTTTTTCTTAGTGGGGGACGCAGTGAAGTTCATTGACATTGTGGTGAATTCCAAGAATGAGTTACATTCTCACATGAAATCTGGTCCTAGGAGAGATTAGTTGTCACACAATACAAAACAAACAAAGGAAAACAAGTCTGGTCCTGTCTTCTCTCCTTTTGAGTAGTATCTTCCATTGCCGTGGGGATAATGTTCAAACAGTAGGCTGATATATCACGCCCTCTGATGTGCCTCTTTCAGTCTGTGCACACTCAACTCCACCCACCCTACATGGTGGCCTCATTGAATTACTCATCATTTCCTTGCACAGTCATTATCTATGCCGCTGTGTCATCGAATCTGCTCTTTTCTCTACAAGAATGTATTTCCATAATTTCTCTACATGGTAAGTTACTAGTTCTGTTCGAAAAATCTGCTAACTACTACCTGTAGTAAGATGTTTCCCCACTTCCACAGGAAATGGAATTAGCACCACCCATGTATAATGCATATCATTATTTTGAACTCACAAATTTGGGACATTTTACATGGCAAAATATAGTAATTTAAAAAATAAAAGGGACCAGAAATAAGAAAATAATTGAGAAACACGTTCTAAGGATTTTATACCCATGGAATTCTTAGTTTTTAAAAGGCACCAAACAATGACGCATGTTCCAAAAGTATGATGTGTTTAGCATGTTGATGAAGTTGCAGTTTCTCCATGACCAAATCAGTAGATGTACAATGGCTTGTGTCTTCTCTCACAATACATGATACACTTTTGGTGAACATGCATTCTATTTCTCACTTTCATAATAGTTCTTAAATCATCTAACAAAAATCTACACAATGGATACAAACTGCTGATTTTTGTAAATCACATTTCTTAACACAATGTCTCAGTGTTAAATACTCAGTGGCTCTAGCATTTTGCATATAGAAATTCTAATAAGAGAAAGCACAGCTAAACTACATCTTATTTTTTAAAAAAATGTATTTTTGTTTTCTATATTTATTGTGTTAAATGGGATTGCTAATGTCTATTAATTTTTATACTATTATTATTTTTCAAGATGTAATTCACTACAATAAAGTCTATTTATTTATAGTATACAATTTGATAAGTTGTGACATTTATACATCTGTGAAATAATGAACAGTCAAGATATTGAACCCATCTCCATAACCTACAAAAGTTTCTGTCTGTCCTTTTAGTAACCGCATTCTCCGACCTACCCACCCTCTACCAGAAAAACAACTCCTTATTTCTGTTACCATGATTAGTTTGAAACTTCTATAATTTTCTCTAAGTTAGGTTATACAATATATACCCCTTTTTTTGTGGCTTCTTTCATATAACATAATTTATATATATATATATAAAATATATTTTATACACACACACACACACACACGCACATTATATCTCCATGCTATCGTACGTATAAATAATTCTATCCTCTTCCTCCTTCTTTTTGAGCTGATTAGTATTTCATTGTAAGGCTATAATACTATTTGTTCACCCATTCATTTGTTTGTCTATATTTTTTTTCAATTTCAGGATATAAATAAAAGTCCTATAAAGATTTGTTTACAAGTCTTTGATGGGAGTTGCTTTCTTTTTTACCTTAAATGCCTTAGATCATATGGCAGTATATGTTTAATTATTTAAGTTTTAAATCTATCATCTTACAATTTGTTTTTATTTTTCCATGTGTTCTTTATTGCCCTTTTCTACCTTCTGCCTTAAATTATATTAATTAAATATTATTTATGATTCAATATATCACCTTGGTTGACTGATAAGCTATAAATGTTTGGCAATTTTCATGATGGCAGGTTTATAGTATATGTCTAACTTTTTGAAGCTTAAAGTGATATTATACTACTTCTTGTATAGAGTAAGAACCTTATAATGGGATACTTCTATTTATCCCCTGATGGCTATTCCGTTATTGTTGTCAAACATTTATTTCCTCACATGTTATAGAGTCTACATGACATTGTTATTATTTTGGGTTAAACAGCAAATTACCTTTCTTTTCAATTTTTAAGACTGTGGTAAAATACACATACATTGCATTTACCATCTCAACCATTTAAATGTGTACAGTTTAGTAGCATTAAGTACATTCATATTGTTTTGCAATCATCACCATTATCTATCTCCAGAAATCATTTCATATTGGAAAACCGAAACTATATAACCACTAAACAGTAAGTCTCCATTACCACTTCCCACTAGTCCTTAACAATCACAACTCTACTTCCTGTCTCTCTCCTTGATTTTGGCGACTCTAAATACCTCATGCAAGTATAATTATACAGCATTTGTCTTTTTGTTAACTGACACATTCTACTCAGCATGTCCTCAAGGCTTATCCATGATACAGCGTGAATTTCCTTGCTTTTCAAGGCTGAATAATATTCTATTGCATGTACATATCACGTTTTGCTTATCCGTTCATTCATCAGTGAACACTTCATTTGCTTCTGCATTTTAGAGATTAAAAACAATACTATTATGAATATGGTCATACAAATATAATTTTGAGGCTCTTCTTTCAATTATTTTAGGTAGATACACATAAGTAGAAAAGCTAAATCATATGTTAAATATTTTTAGATAAACTATCATACTGTTTTTCAGTGTCTGTACAATTTTATGTTTTGTCCAAGAGTGCACAAGGGTTCCAATATCCTGGAAACCATCCCATGTGTAATTGTGAAGAATATGTATCCCGTTGTTGTTGAGTAGATTATTCCGTATGTCTGTTAGATCTTGTTGGTTTATTGTGTTGTTCAAGACCTTTGTTTTCTTTTTTAGCTTCTATCTAGTTCAATTCATTATTGAGAGTATTAAAGTCCCCATATTAGTGTTGAACTGTATTTCTCTCTTAAATTCTCCCAAGGTTTGTTTCATATATTTTGATCATATGTTATTACCTATGTTTTTGAATACTTGTCATATCTTGTTGTACTAAACCTTATTAATATATAATGTCCTTCTTTGACTCTTAAAAACATTTTTTAAAGTCTACTTTGTCTGATATTACTATTGATATATTTATTTTGTTTACTATTGGCATGGAATATCTTTTTCTATCTTTTCATTTTTAACCTGTTTGTGTCTTTGGATCTAACGTGAGTCTCTTGAAGACAGCATATAGTTGAATCATTTCTCTTTTTTTGGTCCATTCTGCCAATCTCTGTGTTTTGATTGGAGAATTTAAGGAATTTACATCTAAATTAATTACTGGTAAGAAGGGACTTCTGTCATTTTTCTATCTAGTTGATATATGTATGTCTTACAGCTTTTTTAGTTCCTCATTTTATGTATTACCATTTCTTCTATGTTTAATTGATTATTTATGGTGAAATATTTAAATTCCTTTCTCATTTCCTTTTGTCTATATTCTATAGCTATTATTGTTCATAGTGGTTACTTTAGGGATTACAATTACCATCCTAAAATTATAACACACTAATTTGAAGCTATGTCAGTATAACTTCAATAATATATGAAAACTCTGCTCCTTTTCAGCTCCATCCCTACCCGTTTCAGTTCTTGATGTCACCAAATTACATCATTATATATTGTATGTTCAAAAATATAAGCTAATATTTGAATGTATTAATTAGTCTTCTAATTATGCAGAAAACAGAATATGGAGTTACAAACCAAAGTTACAATGATCCTACCTTTTAGAATAATAATTGTACTTTCTAAAAAAGAAGTGTTAAGGAGGGGAGAAAGGGGAGGGGGTGGGAGAGGAGGGGGGGAAGCTAAATATAAGGTGATGGAAAGAGAAGTCACATTAGGTGGTGAACTTATTATACATCAAGTTGACAATGCACTGTAGAATTATATGCCTGAAACCTATGTAATCCTTGCTAACAGATGTCACCCCAATAAGTCTAACAATAAAAATGAATTA
>PVJL010000515.1:0-66194 GCA_004026885.1 Lyroderma lyra | reverse complement strand
CTACATTTCAACCTACAGGACTCTCTTTTGTATTTCTTACAAGCAGATGTAGCAGTAACAAACTCCCTGAGATATTTTTATCTGATGTCTTCTTTCTTACTTTTGGAGTTTTGTTGAATATAGGATTCTTGGTTCATAGTTTTTTTGTTTTGACATAGAATAAATCACTCCACTCTCTGGTGATTTCCAATGATTCAGATGAGAAACCTGCTTATCTTCTTATGAGGATTTCTTGTGTATGATGAGTTATTACTACCTTGCTACTTTTAAGCTTCTCTCTTTGGCTTTAACGTGGGTCTTTGAGTTTATCTTGCTTGGATTTGGTAGAGCTTCTGGAATATTTGTATTTATCACTTTCATCAATTTTTTTTTAGTTTTTGGCCATTATTTCTTCAAATATTCTCTCTTCCCTTTCTCTCTCTCCTCCTCCTGGGACTCCCACAGTGTATTTACTGATTAACTTTATGATGTCCCATGGCTCTGTTCACTTTTCTTTAATATCTTTTCGCTTCCTTATATTTGATAATTTCCATCATCCCTTTTAGTAGCTCACTGATTCTTTCTTCTACCTACTCAAATCTACCTTTAAGTCCCTCTAATTTTTTAGTACAGTTACTGTCCTTTAGAGCTGCAGAATGTTTTCATGTATTTTTAGACTTTCTCTTTTCATTGATATTTTTATTTTGTTCATACATCATGTTCTTGATTTTCTTCAGTCCTTTCCTCTAGTCCTTTAAGCATCTTTAAGGCATTTGTTTAAAAGTCTAGATCCTCCATCAGTTTTTGTTTCTCAGTTTCTGTTTTACTTTTCTCTTTGAATGAACCATAATTTTTTGTTTCTTTGTATGCCTTGTTGAAAACTAGTAGATTTTTTGTTTGAATCTACTAATGTGGTAACTCTGAAAATCAAATACACCCCCTTCTCCAGGATTTGTTGGGTTTTGTTTGTTTTATTGTTGTTGTTGTTTACTGTTGTAGGCTGCACCTATTCCAAGGATCTGCAAGAGGTGTAAACTTAAAGTATCTCAGGTATTTTCTAAGCCTGTGTCTTTCCCTGGATGTAGTAGTGGGTTTAATGGTGATAAATATTTTTGAGATTTTATATGTAAGTTTAAGACTTTATTTTTGAAAGATTTTTTGCTGTTTATGAAATTCTAAACTGACAAACCTTTTCTTTCAGTACTTTGACTACATTGCTTGACTTTTTTTTTTTTTTTTGCTGGCATTATTTGTGATGAAAAATCTGTTCTATCTCTGTGTCTTGGTATAACATTTTTCTTTTTCTTTTTTTTTGGGGGGGGGTTCCTTCTTAAATTTTCTCTTTAATACTGGTTTTGAGCAATTTGAGTTTAAAGCGACTTTCGGTAGTTATTTTCATGTGTCTTGGGCTCATTGGTTTCTTTAGATCTCTGGAGTTTATAATTTTCAGAAAATTTGAAGTATCATTAGCTATTTCTTCAAATATTTATTTTCTGTCCCTTCACCTCTCTTTCCTGGGAACCAGAATTATACACGATATTACATTAGGTCATGTCACACAACTTACTTATGCCTTTTTTTTCTTTTAAATCATTTTTTACTGTTTTACTTTCAAGTTCCTATTTAATTTTTTTCAATTACATAAATACATTCTTTTGCAATATCTAATCTGTCATTGATTTGATTCATTGTATTTTCCATCTTGTATTTTTTATCCTGTCATTGTAATTTTTTCTTCAAGAAGATTAACTTGGGTCATTTTTATGTCTTCAATATCTATTTAATTTTAACAGGTGAAATACAGTTAAAATAACTATTTTACGGTCATTGTCTAATCACTTGTAAACTTTTATCAGTTTCAGGTCAGTTATTACTGATTGGTTTTCCTTCTCATCATGAGTTGTACTTTTTTACATCTTTGCATTCCTATAAACTTTTTAATTGATTGGTGGGCATTTGTACATTACATTTTGTTTAGTGATAGATTTTTTTTTTCATTTGTATAAGTATAATTGAGTTTTGTTCAGAGACTCAATTAATTTACCTGTAAACTGTTTGAGATTTTCAAGCCCTGGGGTCTTAATTTAAGGTTAATTGCATGAGGAAAGAATAGCATTTATTCTATGACTGTTTGTGTTGTGACCTTTCAGAGTACTCTCAATGAATTGTGAGGTGGTTGCTTAATAAATTTCTATTTAAATCACTTCTTTCTTGGACAAATTATCATTTATTCTTCATTTTGAACTTGTTTTGTCATTTTCTTCTATTTCTTTCTTCTCTAGACTAAGTTAATAATGTTTGAATTTCTTTCAATAGTGCTTTCAATTTTGTCATTGCATTTTTAAATTCCTAATTTTTTATGTTTTTGGAAATATATTTAAATGAGTTTCATTTGTGAATGGTACAATTTTCTTCTGCTTTGTGATTACTTTTGTGGAAGAATGTAATTACCCATTTTTTTTTTTCATTCTACAGAAATTTTGTATGGAGTAGGCCAGATATTCCTATTAAACATTACATTAATAGGTTGTTTCTTTTACATTCTATCACTAGTGTATTGATAAATTTCATTAATAGAAAAGGGTTGTGTTGGTGGGAACAGTGAATTGTCTTTACTGGAATGCTTTCATTCTAATTTTTAAGGTAAATTTGTATTGAATTCTTCTGCCACTTTTATTCCTAAGCATTTCATGGACAGATTCTTAGTTTAAAAATGCCATTTTTTGTCAGTATAGTAAAATACAATTTTTTTTAAATGAATAAAGCAATTCTCATTTTTTAAAAATGTTTTTCATTTCTGTTTATTTCCTATCTCAAATGGCTACTGACCCTCCTTTATTTATCTCCTCCTAATGCAGAGCAATGTATATATCTCTAGGTTTTCCACCTCTATTCTCACTAACTTCGACGTTTCATCCCTGGAGCAAGTGAGCAAGTGATGTACATTACTAACTGATATATATGTTTTATAATATATATATATGTTTTTTTTACAAGTTTTATTCTTAATTTTGGATTTCCTTTTCTGAGGACATTTGTGCCTGTGCTTTGACTTTATAGTTTTTATACCTCCTTTCTTTCTTTCTTTTTTGTTGTTGTTGTTTTTGTGGTGTCTCCTAAGCTTCCTACACTGGACTGAATAGTATACCCCAAAATGCGTGTCCACTTAAAACCCTAGGAAGGTAACCTGATTTGAAATAGGGTATTTGCAGATATTTTCAAGTTAAGATGAGGACATAATGGATTAAGATGGGCCATAAATCCAATATGACTGGTGTCCTTATAAGAAGAGGGGTATTTGGACACAGGCCCACAGGGGAGAACACTATGAAAATAGATGCAAAGAATATGGTGATGCATCTCAACGTCAACTGATGCCAACCACCAGGAGCTAGGAAAGAAGCATGGGACATATTCTTTCTCAGAACCACCAGTAGAAATCAATGTTATCAATACCTTAATTTTGGACTTCTGACCTTCTGAATTGCCAGAGAATTTCTCTTGTATTAAGCCATCCAATGTGAGTGACATAATTTGTTATAGCAGCCCAAGGAAACTATTGAAATTCATTTTCTTCACTCTTTATATCCATAAACTTGCAGTTGAAGCAGGAGATTCAGTTGTAGATCTATTAGAATATGTTATTTCATAAATTAAAATACTAAGTTCATGGTATCCTCTATGTCCTAGTAATGGTGAAGTTCATGTGAGAATATATAGTATTTTGGTGTTTGGAAAATGTATTGAGTTTTACCACAATAACCCTGTGACCCTTGCTTTATGTGTCCAAGTATGATTTTGCAAGAGAGAGAATTTTTCAGAGAGTGGAGCCAAATATTAAAGAGGATAACAGACTCGGAAGCCATTTCTAAGGAGAGGGAAATGGCCTATAAAAGATTTCCTGCCCTCAGTTTTGAGTGTCCTCTTTATGTTTCCCAGAAGTGTTTCAGAATTTCTATGAACCACTGACTGCTGTTAGCTCTTCCTTCTTCTTTTTTGTTGAAATAGTTGCTCATTGTGGCTGTTTTACACATGTTCACTATGTATTTTGGTGTGTGGCATTAAATAACTTTATCTTTTTTCTATGGTTTCTGCTGTTGTTACCTTTATTATTTTGGAAGATAGGTTCCAGATGATATGAACTAAGGTTTGAAGTGAGGGTTATGAGACTCAAGCAGAATGCAGTGATTGCATAGGACTTTTGGAGTAACTGCCCTTGAGAGTGCATGAATAATCAAGAGGGTAGTCTATGGTAAATCTTACCATTGTCCTCCCAATTATTTGCTTCCTATAGGGGCATAATATACCCTTTCCCATTGTCATGTGAATTATAGTGCCCCACTCACTCTGGGAGAAGTACACATCCACACTACGTTCATTTTGTGCATGACCATAAGATGTAATTTGGCTCTTTGAGTGGGAGCAGATATATATGACTTATAACACACCCGAGTAGCAAAAATTTTAAGTTTCTATTAGCTACTTGGCTTTTTACCTTTGACAGAAATGTCACAAATTGCAGAAATGTCACAAACAGAAATTGTTCCTCTAGTCAAAATTCAAAATGGAAAGACACATGGAGCAGAGCTGCTGCTGCAGATATGTAGCCTCTGACAGTAATGTGTCATGCTGCTGATGTTTGGGGGCTGTTTGTTACCACAGAAAATATGTCTAATACAGTCTTTAGAAATTTTAAAACTATAGCAGCAATTATAAACTAATTCAATCACTGGCAGATAGTTAATGGGTAGAATAAAATTTGGTATATTCCTTCATCTTTTACAGATTAGATGGAATATGTACTTTTCTAATGGAAAAAGGTCAAAAATGGAACATAGGACCTATTACCACTTAATATTTTTTCTTAATCATTGTTATTTGTTGTGTTAAGTAATATTTATCAAAGATTAGCAAATGCAAGCCCACTACAGTAGGACTTGGCAGCAACTCATATTATGATTTGCAGTCTCCTTCTACTATATCCTTGAACTGAGCTATTCTTGTGATGTCCTCTGGGTAATGAAATACAGAAGACCCTCCATTAACTGAAATTCAAGCAACTGGTACTCTTAAGTAATGAGCAAAAAAGTCAAATAAATAATACTTTAAATAAAAATTAAAGTGAACTTAATTTCTAGCAGAAATATGTTTAAATATGGTGCACACCTGCACATCATGCAAAAACATGACTTTGTGTGAGAAGTGTAGGCCTCAAAGGAAACTGATATTCATTCATTTTTCAAGAAAGCTGCACACACTTTGCGAGTACAGCATCATCTACTGATGTAGATCCAAAACCACCCAGATCTACCTCTCCTGATCCTGTCCCAGCTACATAATCAGATCCTGGTGATCCTGATGCGACGTCTACCCAGTCAACTCTGTACCCCTACTGTAACAGTTTTAAGGGTGTATGTGTGTTTTTCTGAGTTACTTGAAGTTAAAAATAATTATGTTAGTGATGTTCATTAAGATGAAAATTTTACAGACTGCCACTTAACTAAAATTGCACACTGCATTCACAAAGCTGTTTTTATAAGAAAACTGTGTCATTTGTCTTTATTTGCTTTTAATTACTGTATTTCAATATTAATATCAAGACCATGCAGAGTTTATGGTATGGTGTGGTTTGGTGTGAGGTATAGTATTAGTTAGACCTATTTTTAATAACTCTCAAAGAACAAGAAACTGCATTTATCAGGCATCTACTAATCCCCATGGGTGCTGGTTAACTGAGAGTGTACTGTACAAAGACATGATAATGTATTAGTTCTGTGTTAGGCCTCATGTAGTATTCAATACTTCTGCCTATTTCCTCAGACTCATGCTGCAACTGTAAGAGCAAGCCCAGGACATCCTGCCAGAAAATAGACAGAGGGGTGATGGAGCCTGTTTTCATTGACTTGCAACAGCCAATAGTGTGCATTTTTTCCCAATTGCACTTTTAGTTACATCACGTTGGTAGACTGAAATTACTTCAAGACTGAGTTTTGATCTGTCTTTATGGATCAAAATATTTCTTTCGATTTTATCTCTTCCTCCTGGGGGCAAAATTCCATCAATTTTTCAACATTTTACTGCCCTAAAATTCTATAGTATTTTTTTTTCCCTTTTTTGTTCCTACTTGCAAACTGGCCACTATTTCTGAGTCTTTCCCTTTGCTTTCATACATTTCTTAAATCAACAGCTACTGAAACATACTACCAATATTTGTTTTCCAATCTTTAGATCTGAAAGTATCTTAAGTACCCAATCTTCTTTCTAAATTATTTCAAACTATTTTATGCAGTATTTTGTCAGTGAAATTTTTAACTGATGATAAAAGTTCTATTCTACAAAATGCTGAATTTATAAGCCAATGTCATATAATTTACCTTTTAAGGCAGCATTCTACTTTAGATACCATGAATTGTGGGTTCATCTGCACATTGTATTCTCTCAAGAATGTACTTTGATGAGACTACTATCTGCAATGACGTAGGTTGCTGGGACAGGGAAAAGGACATGGCAATTTATAGTCTATTTCTTAGAGGTGTCTACTCTAAAATAATCACAAGATTTCATACAATGCCTGGTGTGCCAAAGAGTAATACCACCATTTTCTAGAAAGAGGAAAAGCAAGTATTGGAAAATAACACTAATGATTACCACAGTGGCTATTACAAGGACAAATAACAGATGATCACATATACCAAACAGAAAGAATGGAGTTATTAAACAAAGAAAGACATGGTAACTACTGAAGAAAATGTTTATTTGTTTTCTAGTGTGCTGATGTAATCCCATTCAGAGTGTAGACAGTATAAATGGAGAGCAAGCGTTTGGATGCCTGCCACACAGACAGCATCTTAGAAGGGCAGCAGCAATAAAGAAGAAAGAACTACAGCAATTCCCAGAAGAGTAAGCCACTGTCCTTTTCCATGTTAGCACAGGAGAAGGGAATCCAGAATAGTAAGATGAGAAAAAGAGCTGCCGCGGACCTACACTCTTGGGTTAGCTATATGGGTAGTTTTAGGGGAAAGAAAGGAGGTGAGCATTACAATGAGTATGAGATTGAAGCTTTAAAGGTGGCCAAATATTTATCTGTAATTGAAATGGCCAGAAAGTTAGAAATGCTCACAAGAAATATGCTATTGTGGAACTAAAAGGGAGAGTAAAAAATATGGCTGAACGCAGTGTTTGGAAACAAATAAAATAGGTACATTGATTCTTATTATGAACAGATTGTTATGTTCTATAAAGTCACTACAAAACCTAAAATAGTGAATACAGTACCACTGATTCTGGAAAAAAATACAGGATTATATTCCTGAGAATCTTTGATTATAACAATTTTATTATCTGATTAATATATAACCTTATTTTGTGTGTTTGTTTAAAGATACCTTATTTAATGCACATGGTCAATTAATTTGCTTTGAACTCATAGCAAATAGCACAATAACTCTTGCCTGAATGGAGCTTATTTAATGTACGTACAGTAAACTCTGTTACTGGAACTCAAGCAACCATCACTGTCAAGCAACTGCCAGTTATGCGAGAGTGCTGGTTAACGAAGAGTCTACTTACATTTATCTGGCATCTACCAATCCCCATGTGCCAGCTAATCGGGAATCCACTGTATTTTCTTTGTAAGGCATGTCACAGGCTTTTGAACTTAGGAATACTAGACAGCACTTCATTCGGCATTACATTTGGAGATCATCTCAAGCAATGAAATCAACAACAGAAAGCACCAATGTGTTAAAAAAAAAAACGTGGCGCTGATACTGAGGGTTATGACAAGAGGAAGACGGATTAGTTTGAGGCCATGTCACTTGTAGGTGAGAAATGATGAATGTACTTTGATTCCAGAATTTTGCAAGATAGCTTAACAATTCAAGACTTTAAGAAGTGTTATGAGAGTAGAACAGACAAGATACATGTGTGCTTGGAGTAGGGAGTTCCAGTTCGGAGTCTGAAAACAACTTTGAAAAAATAATTAATTTTCAACAAATAATAATTGTATATATAGTTCAAAAATGTTTTAAATTACAAAAGCGCACAGAGATCCAAAAGGATCTGTCCCTTTCACTTAGCCCTCCAACTACTCAGAATTCCTTATTGAATGACAAATATTGTTATGTAGAGGGAAGGAATCCAGGGCATGACATTTGTGAAGGGCTTCAATGAGTTTTCTGGATTTGGAGACATGGAGATGGATTATCACTGCATTTGTGGAGACATTATGAGAAAATTTTGACTGAAAGAAATCACAGAGAGAAATTGTGAGGTGGCCCAGAATAAGAAGAAAATTGCCAATTACAGATTTTGTGAGAAGTTCTAAGTTACATGGTCATAATACAATTCTCTTTTAAATCATGAGTTAAATATGGCAAGGAGTAGGAATTATATCAGTGGATCTCAAAAGTATAGTCCTAATTTTCCTTCACTGTTAGAAGTGCTCATTAATGTCCAATGAAAGTTACCTATTACATTGCCCATTAACTTACTTTAGTAGGAAAAGGATTATGAAAGACTACAGGAAAAAAAAAAACAGTAAAAAGAAATTAATAAAATACAAGCTTGTTTGAATTTAAGTTATTTCTGATAGCTTCAAAGCCCTTGGGGTTTTAAACAAACTCGACTGAAATAGTTCTAGAGTCCTATGAAGTGGGGGCAGTCATTATAATCTCTATATTACAGCTGGGAACTTTGAGGCACAAAGCCATTTAAGTGATATGTCCAAGGTCACTGAGCAAGTCACTGGTGAGACCAAAAATAGAATCCCAATTCTTCAGCTAGTTCTTTGTTCAGGAGACCATATTGGTTCTTTTATTACTCTGAGGATAAAATTTAGCTTTATATCAGAGGCTTTTTTTTATTTTATGCCAACCTAAAAATCAACATTTAAAAAAACCTTTGAATTGGTATTAAATCAAATCATATTTCATGCTTGAGATTTTCAAGTCACTCTCAGAAAAGTGTTTTCTTGTTTTTTAAGAGGAAAATATCCATAGGTAGTTTTTCACTGTTATCATCTCAATTCATGAAACTTTTCTCCTTCTCCTAAATATTTAATGGCTCTATTTGACAATGAGTATGTTCTGGTTTCTGCACAAGGAAATGCAAGCCATAGTAATTGGCTTTGCCTTCAGACAGCTGAGTCAGCAAGAAATCAGGCAGCCTATAGAAAACCTTTTATTTGCTATCAGTTTTTCCGAGTTTCATGCCATTGAAATATATTGAAAAAATCTGGGAAGCAACTAAACCATGCAAATTAACCTTACATCTGCTTTATATGACTCTTGAACCTCCAGATTTGTAATTCCTTATCTGTGGCTGCTCAAACAATTTTCTGGTTCATAATGCTGTCAGTGCAAAGATAGAAAAGGAAAAGTGGATTATAGTCTCTGGTACATATTTGTCTAAAAGTACTTGTATTTTTCCAGTCATGAAAAAAAATCTTTTTTTCCCTCTGGTGGGAATCTTTGAAAGCTAGAAATTCTACTTTTCGAGCTTCAGATCTACACATATGGGTTTTGTGGAAAATGATTTTATGAAGTTCAAAGTTGTTAAATATTTTTAAAGAAATATCTGTTCACACACACTGAAAAAGACTATAGATATATGCATCTCTCTTTATACCTATATGCACACATACATATTAGAACTTACATTGTGTGTGTGTGTGTGTGTGTGTGTGCGTGTATGTATGTGTGTATTCTGTATACCGTTTTTAGAATTAATGCAATTGTAATACAATAATAGATAATATTTGCCAGGCACTGTATGAAGGTCTTTATATAATATTTCATTTATCCTCATCACAACATTATGAAGTGATTATTATTATTATTCCCATTTACTAAATAAGGAAACTGAGATGCTAAGAGCTTAAGTCAATTGTCCGAAGTTATACAGCTTTTAAGTGGGATATTAGGGTTATACATGACGGTCTAGTTCTACATTGTATATGAACTGGAATTACTGGTGGAGATGTGAATATAAAAAATATAAAGTCTAGAGGTTTAGTCAAAACTGACTAAAGTCATAAACTGAGAACCAGAAAAAAGAACTGTTTTCCATAGTTTGCATAACTAGCAAGTTCTGGAACCTGGAGAATGACTCAGGCAGCATTCCACTATAACTTTCATAATTTATATCATCAGATGGTATCATCAATTACAAACAGATAGGAACTATCTTTTTATGTCAATTATGCAATGGATACTTGTTTTGTTCTAGTGACATTTTTCTAGCTGAGATAATTTTGAAACTTAGGCAGATAAAGTATTTTCTATTTGTTTAATTTTCTGTTGATGTTTTTGAAACCCTTTTGTACCATATTTAGGGACTTTCATACTTCCTCACGGTTGGTATTTAACAACTTTTCTCCATTTGCATTTATTATTCACACACTTTCTTTAATATTACAGGAATATATTTTGCTAAGACACTTAGGTCTCCGTAATGCTACGTGCAATTAAACATCTTAGTATTTATCTTAGGGGAATTATTTGCAAGATTTGACACCCTTCCTTCCTCCCTTCCTCCCTCCCTCCCTCCCTCCCTCCTTCCTTCCTTCCTTCTTTCCTTCCTTGATTCGATGTTATTCTGGTTCCACTGCAACTTTTTAACTCAGCTTGCTCTCATTTTTTGTGTAAGCAATTATTTAAGAAATAATGATGTTTCCCAATGTTCAGTCCATAGAATCCTACCTTTCTTACTGTTCATACACCCTGTGGTCCGGTACTTAAATATGATGATCAGAAGTAGCCCTACAGGGACTTAATACCTAAGCTGAGAGCTGAAGCCTAAGAAGGATTCTGTTATGTGAATGTATTTGGTGTATATTTTTAACAGCTTTATTTAAAACAACAACAACAACAAACTTTCCTCAAATTGTACCATGCTGATAAAATTTCCTGCTAAAAGTTTATTAAAAGATCAGATTCAAAACCTTCTCTGGTTTCTCTTATTAGTTTCTAGACTGATCTCACTTTTCCTTTTAAGACTTTGACTTGCTACATATTGAATCTTCAGTCTTAAATTCAACAAACAGCTTTCTTCCTCTACCTTTTCCGGCATCAGCAGATTAGCATTGCCTTGGAGAAGATGAAGTTAAGGAGAGAAAATTATAGTCTTAATATATTTCCTTTTCTCATTGCTTTCAATATGAATTCCTCTGGTGTTGAGGTATGAGTAGGAAAGGGAAAATGTCCAATATTTCCTTACCTCCTTGAGCAGGCTTGCAGTCTTTGCCTTGCTGGGATATAATTATTCTATTCCTTCTCTGTGAACTCCAACATGCCATGATGATAAAGTGTTCATTTTTGTGCAGCTACCTTAGGCATTTTTACATTTGTACATTTGGCCTTATCTGTTATCTGGCCTTTAGCTGATACCCTCCTACAGTATTCCTCTAATGCTTATGTCCCTTTTGCTCCTTTATTTCCCACATCTGTACATGTAATGGCAAGATTATATCCCTCAACTGTAGGTCTGATGGCCCCCTGTAGCATGATTCTCTACACTTAGAAGAGATGTTCCTGGCTCTCTATGTCTTGCAACCCATACATACATAAGAACACACATTTGTACTTTCTTTCTTTCTCTCCCTCCCTCCCTCCCTCCCTCTCCTCCTCTCTTTCCCTGACACCCTGCACACACATACACCCTTTTTCTCTCTTTACATTTATTTTCTTCTGTTCAGTTAGCACAGGAACATATCAAAATATCTTCCTTCTAAGTAGATACACACACACACAAAGAATGAAAAGATTTCCTCTTCTTGAATCCTTTGCCAATTTTTAGAAAGAGATCTCGTAGAGCCCCCTTCCAGGTATTCAAAGTGAGAAAGGCTCACTTTCCCTGAAAAGGGATGTCTCCAAAATGTCAACCATAGTCTTATTTTACAATTTTCATCCTATAATTATTGGTGGGAATGAATAGGGTTGACATATATCCATCCATTCTCCTACTTACAGCTCTCAACAACTGCAACTTCTGGTGACTTTCAGAATTTAGAGTGTGAAGTGCTTAAGGCTGTCTACTCTCAGCTTAAGCCATAATTCTATAATAGAAGAAATCAGAAACATCTTGTTACAATTTTAATTAGCAGAAAGATAATTCATGGGATATGAAGTAGTAGTTGCAAAGGCCCTAATGTAGTAGTTGCAAAGGCCCTAATTATTATTTTAATAATAATTTCGACTTAATTTTTGACATTTAACTGACAGTTTTCAAGCCCTACCATTTCTCGTTTCCTCTGGCCCACAACTGACCATGCTGATAAGAAAGACTAGGTGTTCTCTCCTTTGGTGAGAGAAGCAATTTTAAATAACTGAAACCCATAGGAACCCCCATTCCAACCTTGTTTTCTAATCACAATTAAGAGCCAAACTGGTCTCCGCTCTCTCAAGCGGCCTTAGATTTTTTTAATTTGCTTGAGACACCTCCCTGCTTTCTAAAGAAAGCTTTAGTATGTGAGTAATAAACCTTTTCATACCCTCTAAATTACTTTTTGTAAGAACTATTTTAAGGTATAATTTACTCATAAAATTTTAGTTTCAGATGTACAAAATTGTATGTATATATTGTGAAATGATCACCACAATACATGTCTCAATTATATGCCTGCCGGGGAAGAAGTGGGATCTGTACCTGAAGCAGAACCAGAGAACAGTCCTTACGATGTGTCCTTACGTGAAGCTTAGGGAGGCCGTGCCTTGCAGGAACATCTGGGCCTGGTTTGTGTCCACCATTCCTCATGAAGACAGGCAGCATGACCACCTGTGAGCATAAGCACAGCCACATCAGGCGGGTGATGAAGTTCTGTGCGAGCCTTGTTGTCAGGGTGGCTCCTGAGGGCAAGAATCTGGTCGATCTGCCCAAGCTGGTGGAGGCGCCGAAGAGGCCGGTCAGGCTGGACCCCTTCGCTCAGAGCATCATCGAGGAGTCGGGAGAGCACATGATCTTAGGGGCTGGACAGCTGCACCCGGAGCTATGCCTGAAGAACCCAGAGGAAGATCACTCCTGCATTCCCAAAAGAAATCCGACCCATTCGTCTTGTACAGTGAGATCATCAGTGAGAATCCAAAGTGCTCTATCTGTCCAAGTCCCCCAATGGGCACAACTGCTGTACGTGAAGGCGTGGCCTGTCCCCGACTGACTGGCCTAGCGCATCCACAAGGGCGAGGTGTCTGCACGCCAGTAGCTCAAGCTGCGGGCTGCCACCTGGCAAAGTGCTGGTGGGACGCAGCCGAGACCGCCACTTCTGGTGCTTTCAGCCCGATAGCCCCAACGTCCTCACCAACACCACCAGAGCTCAAGGACAGCGTGGAGGCAGACTCACAGTGGGCCATCGAGGAGGGGTTCCGCGAGAGAAGAACATGTGGGACGTGCGCTCTGACGTCCATGATACGACGCTGCACGTAGACGTCACCCAGCGTGGGGTCGTGGTGTGCGTCCCTGCGCCACCTCTACACCAACGTGCTGACGGCCCTGCCGCTGCTCAGGGAGCCTGTTTGAGACTCAGCGTGATAAATTTAAAGTGAAAAAAAAAAAAATTACCATGCTAAAAAGTAAGTACAAAAGAAATAGTTACCAGTAGATTATGATTGAAGGAAGTTATCTGTTTTAAATAAAATAGTACATTTTTATGCAACTATTTATTGTCTCTTTCAAGGTTCTGAGAATTAAGATGTTAAATGATACTTCTTGAGTCACTGGTTTTTTATTCAATAGGTAGTAGAACAAATAAAGTTCCTTTTTAAAAAGGATGGTTTTAATTTTGCAAATAATGTTTCTTAAAAAGAAAATGTTAAGAATTTTGTTTTTGTGTTCTTAGTGGAACATATGGATATAGACATGATTTTGTTGTCATTCAGAATTACTTCATTAGTGTCTATTATGTTTCTATGCCAATAAAAAATGGCATTTGAGGACAGAAGAAGAATACATAGAAATATATAGAAGGTACGGATTATGCCTCAAAATACTTCTAAAACTGTCCCCGTTTCTCTGGATATGCTGTATATACACATGTATATACACATGAGGACCTTTCTTATGGCATTATATTTTTATAAAATTGATGATTTATTATGTTTTTGTCATAAGCCTGTGAACATTAAAGGCAGGGTACTATTAATTTTTTTCTCTGTGTATCTCTAATACCAATCTTGACTGAAAAAACAGTGTAATCAGTAAACATTTGATTTTTAGTTAATAGGAGGCAATAAGGAAATAAGAGCCTATAAAGTGGAAACGTAGAAGTGTGTAAAAAAGAGGAAATAAAAATAGTTTACATATCTTTTTGTCTTAAAACCATTATATTCATTATTTTTTTGTAAGTTATAGATAGTCTCTGTAGGTTATCGTGAGTTACAGAAGTCCTAGTTCCTTCATAGGTGAGATTTCATCTTTCAAATAGTTCCTGAGAAAGAGTTAGTGTTTAGGGAAAAATAAGATTACCATAATACCCATAATTTCAGCAAGATTGTCATGTGGTTGGGATATTTAATTTGAAGATGCTGACTCTACCTTCCAAAGAATAGAAGGATGTTTTCATGAACAGAATTATTTGATAAGATTCTTGTTTCCAGATATAAAACAGGAATGTTACCAATTGGTCTGGCAGTTGGAACAATTTGAAGCTTCACCTTTACATTGGAATTTACATCTTGAGCCCAGATACTGCTATAAAAACAGCTTTAAAATTTCTGAAGTAGTGTCTCACATGAGCATCTTGCAAGCTAAAACTTACCCTGTTTTCCTTCTTTGTTGCTGTTTTCAAAATGCACTGTCATTTTATCAGTTGTTTACATTGAAATGTTAAAATTAATGACAGTTGCCTTTCATCTCTAAATATAATTAATCTCCAGGACCTATCAGTAGAAGACTTCATGTCAGCGCTAATGAGCCAGGGCCACATGATGAGAAGTAAGGCTTTTAGAGGTCTTAACCAAACTCCCTTACACTGCCACCCACATGTCACTCCAAAGTCAATCGATCAATCAGTAAACCAATTCATAAAGTAAGTGTAAAGGCATATAATAAAATTCTAATTTTTCTCATATTTAAAAATGTATTGTCTTGGAAATTGCAGACTCATTCTGTCTATTGAGTAATTTGTCTCCTTTATCATTTCACCTGTCTCTTTGCAAGAGCGCCCTATTTGGTATTCTTTACCCCTTCCCATAAAACTTTTCTAAAACATAGGTGAACCAGGATTGAAAAATGAATATGAATCAAACAAATAAAAAACATAAAATCTTTACTTCCTTTTTGTTGCAAACAAGTTAATTAGACTGATAATCAAAGCTCTCCATCAACTGACTCCATCTTACCTAACTGATATTATATTATCTTCTAAGTTGAGCATTTTCTTTCTTCTAAGTTAGTCTTCAAACTACTTCCTAAAAGATAGAAAACTTATTGCGTGTTTATTTGCAGTCATTTGTGTATTAGCAAAATACATTGAATGTTTACTCTGTGGAGTGATGTTTTAGGCTCTTGGGATATCTTGACATAAAAGATAGATATAGTTCTTATTCCTGTGGGATTCAAAATTCAGTGAGAGAACCAAAATATTTGAAAAATACACAGATAAATTAATAACCAAGATTTTGTTTTCCAGAATTCAGTGAGATTTTTAGCGAGTAGCAGCTACTGTAATTGAGGCTAGTGCATATATCAACGAAGGCTTTCCTGAAGAGAAGACATTAAATTAAAACCTAAAAAATGAGCAGGATTTAGACAAGTGATAGGTGACTGTTGGGAGATGGAGAGAATCTGAGCATGTTCAACAAAATGAATGCCAGTGTAGCTAAATTACAAGGAATGTTGTTGAGATGGCTTGAAAGGTGTTTAGACAGGTAGGTAGCAACCATATCATACCAGGGTCATGAAGACTGTGTAAAGAATGTCTTTATTCTGTGACTTTAATAATCCTCTGTCCATTTTGCATTATTTATTTATTTATTTATTTATTTATTTATTTATTTGCTCCATTGTGCTAATTCTTCTAATCCTACAAATCCATCACCTGGAACCTAATTAGAGGGGCTAACATTTATTAAATGCTTATCATTTGCCTACCACAGTGGGAAGTGTTTCACATACAGCATCTAATTTATTTGCTAAGTTTATATAAACAGTGGCTTTATTATCTTTCTTTGCAAGAAAGAGATGCATAGATTGATTAAATTATCTGGGATTATACGTGTCAGTGTCAGGTTGTGAATTCAGGATGTCTGATCCAATGATAGTTTAACCAGTCAGCAATACCTACTCCTAAAAGTCATTTTATTCCATTAACTTCTACTCTTTTTAAAATTCAACTAGGAATCCTGGGATTCTCAGTTTTTCAGACCTTTGTTGATATATATGGCCCTAGTGCCACTCAAAAGCTAGCATAATTTCTGCCATGTAGACAATAAGAAAAGAATACTCACACCAAACAACTTTAGCTAGTAAAGGGCTTGGTCCACAGATGGTATACAGTTAATATTTTGGGGTAAATGTCTCAGTGATCGAATTTCAGAATAATATGTGGTTCTACTTGCTATGACCATCAAGAAGCACAGTCTCCCTAAGTCATGGCAGACTAGGCTGGGATACAAAGAAGGAGTCAAGTATTTGTTCTAAATGTACTGAAATTCACGTTGTTGCCCCAAGAAGACTATTGCACTTCCCAATGAAGGAAAAAGAGACCCAATGTATGGCTCTTCATTTAATATAAATATCTATGAATGCTCAGTTTCCACCAAGGAAACTTAATAAGCTTAGGAATTAATAGAACTCAGAATTCTAACAACTATGCCCAAATAGTCAATAATCATGCTAATTAATTTTAATACCCATTTATGAATTAGGATAATAATATTTGGTCCAAGCTGTCTAATATATATGATTTTGGTAAAATTCTTTGTGCCCTCATTTGGGTATTAGTATCAAGGGAGAATCTATTGTATATAGTAACCATTTCTTAAATAAAAGAGCTCTGTACATTAAAAATAATATTTATAGGAGTAATAAAATAATTTAATCATGATTTAATAATATCTGGAGACTACTGAATTGCAATTTCTCTTCAATTCTTGAAATGGCTCACAAGCAAGGGAGCTTAATTAACCATAGCATAAAATTTTTGTGTGTGTGAACATAAGGAGGGATATCCATAGTTTGTTTAATGGTTCTTTAAACTAAGATGATGGCAGTTTCCATCAGGGGAGGAAGAGTTAAGATGTCTTAACATTGTATCCCAAGATGGCTTTTTCATTGAATAGCAAAGAAATGTCCTGAGAATTGGATCTGTTCATTAATACATAGTTACATAAAAATTGGTTTATTTTTAGTATGTGTGTGTTTATGGATGATATCCTAGTCTTTTGAATATTTTTCATCTTTTATAAATGAGTGTTTATTTGCTCAGTTTTCTTTTTATAATTTCCAAAATGTAGATTCTTTAAGTTAAATGTCAGGGTAACTGTATTGTGGTTTCCCATGAAGAAAACAAAACATAAATACTGTTTTATTCACCAGAATTGGTAATAACATTCATTGTATTAGTACCACACTCTTGAAATCTGTTTGCTTTGCAAGGTAATAGGGTCATAGTATTATGTTGGTAGCTGTCAACCATTAAACTGCCTTACTGACAACTATAATATATAACAATCTGGGAACTGGGCACACGTGTATACCTGAATGGTTGCTGTTGTCTTTGTATACTTCTGCCGTGAGACAGAGTTAGTAAGCCTTTTTTAACTATTTGAATGACAAATATGGCTCCCCTTATATGATCACTGCATCATCCATTCTTTCTTAAAAAGTTATACTTCTATATAACTTTTCTAAATCTAGCCTGCCTTGGTTAATTTTCCTTCTGTCCTCGTTGTGTTGTACTCTTTCCCCTCTATACAGAGAAACAAGGTCAAGTCATGTTCTTGGATGCCTGTTCATTAACAGCTCTGCGGGTGATGCTCCTAGAGAGGTCTGATGTGTTGTGTGATGTTCTCACATAAACTATGCTAATTTTTGATCAGTGATTATGAGTTTTAATTGTGTTTAGGTAACTGGAGATTTGTTAAATAGGACTCACTTTGAAATGCTAAATTGGAGCAGTGAATCTTAAAAACGAGGAATCCACCAACTTCTAGTGCTTTATTTTCGCCTATCAATTACTGAAGAGGAAAAACTGGTAGATGGATGAGTTATTTATGCAATCCTTTAGATGTGATATAATTCTGACTATGTAATTTTTTTCTTTTGCTGGCTTGACTTTTTTTGTTTGTTTTTGTTTTTTTATTTTATTATTTATTTTGTCTTGCAAACAAACTTCAAAAAAGAGTCTCAGGAGGGATGGAGAGGGAGGGCAAGAATATATATACCTTGTTCAAATTTGCTTACCTACTACAGTGCAGAATTAGGATTCAAACCCAACAGGCTGATTCTCAAGCCACCTCTCAAGTAAGACTGCTTTGGACAAGCTTGGTCTTTTGTTTGATATAAATACTGGACATTGCCATAAAAATAAACGTTTTTCTTTATTTTAACTTAAAAGAAATATTTTCATTTTGCTTCCAGTATTTAGATTTTTTGCATTAAAGTTCTTGGTTGCTGTTTGTTGTTCTTTTTATAGTATTTTTATAGTTTTCTCTTGTTTCCATCACTGGCAACATAATCCCTTTGCCTTTGCAGTCTGATAATGAACAGCGAAGACTTGATGCCCTCTCACTTCAGTCTTTTTTGTGATTGTTGTAAGAAGAGCAAAGAAAATATATTGTTTTTTCTTGAGATAAAATATGCCTTTTTTCTTCATTTCTTCATCACTCCATCCTGTTACCTTTCTTAGAAAAACTTGAGTCCATTGATATATAACATGTAATTATTCCAATATCCTGTTGCTATATGGTTTGACAATAGGGATTTAATATAGTTCAGAAAAATTCTTTAGTGGCTCTTTACTGTAATTTCTTTGCCTTTAACTAGGATAGCATTTATATTTCTGAAGTTGATTTTGACCACTTAACAATGCTAATGTTTTGATTGCTGTTTTTTTTTTAATAAGACAGGAATAATCATAGTATAAACATCAAAGTTTCAATATGGTATATAGTGAACAGTAAGTCACCTTTCAACCTAACCAATAGATATGACTCTTTGTTATAAAAACAATTTAAATCATTGGTTTGTCACCCAACCAATGATTTAAATTGTTTTTATAACAAAGAGTCATATCTATATTCTGCTACCCCTTAAAAAATATTTTTTCTCTCCCAAAACTAAATTTTCAATTTTGGGGAGGTAATGTTTGTCTTCAATTAGGTAAGTAGTTTGATCAGAATAGAATTCCATCAGATATCAGCCAAACTCCTTTGTAAGATTTTTTTTTCAAAATTGAATGCATTGAAATTTCTGAACAGTATGGTTTCGTTTAGTTATATAAACTACTGGTTTTGTTTCTTTAAGGAAGGCTGAACCAAGAGATGTTAACGATTATATCTAATTTCAGAGTTTTATTCAGTAGGAAATAACTAAATTAGTTTAAAGGAACAGGTCAAGAGGCCAGGTCTGGACAAAGTGTTAATTTTTCCATTGATTTTACCAAGTGAATTGCCATTATTCATGTCGATTAGGTGACATGATAGGAACTCTTTGGAGCTACAGTATAAAATGCTTGAGTATATATGAGTTATGTAAGATTATAAAAATTTTGTAAAACTTATGAACTCATAGTCTCAGGAGCTGGGTAGATGTCAAGGGAATGAAATTAGTCAAAACCTAGAAATTATGGATTAGATGTAGGGCATAATAAGAGATCTACCATTGCACTTGGGATGGTAAGAAATTGGAATATTTAGAAACAGCGTATTTCAAGAGTTGTCTTTCCCCTAGATGGTACACTTTGTAAAGGTCAGTATGCTTACTACCTGTGTTGTTCCCCGAGCTTAATGCACTCTGATGGTCCCAGGCGTTAGCTTGGTATAAGGTGAGGATTCATCTTAAGAAACTTCAGCAATATCCAAAGATTTGGTTTCTTACAGACCAATTTGGCTTCTCCTTCCGCATGACCTTTGAGAGATTCCAGGGCTAGATTAGCCTTCAAATATCATGACAGGGCAGTCTCACTTGGTTAAAATTAGAAATTCAGAATGTTTTTATATGGATTACCATGAAAAAAAAAAAACCTTAAAGAAAGTGGTGAGCCTATAACTTGCTTATTGTCAACATTTCTTCGCATAGGCGTTTGTTCGGAAAATAAATTCAAATCAGTATATCAGGACCCTAACATTCACAAGCATAGTTCTAGACGCTGAAGGGATGTTTTAAAGAAAAGAAAAGAAAAGAAAAGAAAAGGCACGGTTCTTATCCCCCCAGGTTTTTAAAAATCTGGATCTTTCTTTGTTTTTTGTAACTCCTTGATTACTTTTTTGACCCTAAGTCTATGGCCCTGTTCAAAAAATAAATAAATAAAAGCAGAAAAAAAAAAAAAAAGGGAAGAGAGGGTGAAGGGAGGAGAGAAAAGAAAGGAATGAAACCAACTAAGAAATATATCCACTACAGACTTGAAAGTTGGCTGTCCTTTCAAAAAAGACAGTTGATATAATCTACTTCAGTTTACATCTGTTTATATTTGAGCATGGTATACAGAAAAGAATTATTTGGTTATTTACTGATGAACTTAATAAAAATGCATTCTTTTCTTGCATAGTTAAATTCTAACAACTTAGGAGAGTGTATTGCTAATTTAGAAAGGCAGCAATTCTCATTAAAATGTTTTTAATAGACTTATCATGTAGTTAAAAATGACATGATAGATTATCATCTTCAGTTGTATTATTTTAAGAATTATATATGACTAAAGTACCAGTAAGGCTTATTCTCTGAGACCTGAAGAAAACCAAATCAATATTCCCGTAGCTACATCATATTGATCATTCATTTGATTTAGGGAGAAAGAAGACAAATATGTTAGTGAAAGAGAGACAAATGAGTAGTGTGCCTGGCCAATTCCTGACTCATTTACAAAGGAAGCTAATGTAGCTCTTACTCATTTATGGGAAATATGATAGATCTGATTATATAATTTATGCCTCCTCTCAGTCTTTTCACACCCGACTAATTGTCTCTTCTTTTCTTTTCTCCATTTTGCTCAGGTATATGGCAGTTATTGCAGTCTTTGAGATTTTATTTTAGAATGTTACTATCAATCTTCTATCTGCAACTAAACAGCATACCTATTAAGATGATCCCATATTTAGCTTTAATATTTGAAAATTATTTGAGAGGTAATATAACAAAAAAATTAAGCATTCACCTACATATCACTTTATTTAACATTTTACTCAAAATTGCATAATCAAAGCCTATCACTACATTTTGCTGCATACTGTTAAAAATAGCAAATTGATTGCTTTAAATGGATTTTTCTTTATCTTGGAGCTTTGCTGCAATAAATTATTTTAAGTAATGTTAATTTGGACTGGAATTGTAAATCATAGTTTTCTAAGTTAAATGCATTTTAAAACTTTCATTTTAAATTTCAGTATCCATGCATAATATTCTGAAATTTCTGATATTATAGATACACACACACACACACATACACATACACACACACCTCTTGAAACTTTATAGACATCAAAAGTATTCTGTAAAATATTTTTTGTCAGTTCAAAATACATAGACGAAATTTCTTTGAAATACATTTTTATTAAAATTTAATCTGAGAAATGTTTAACTTGAATGTATTTTGAGTTTTATTTAATAAAATAAATATCTTACTGAACTGAACATAGTGATTGTAATGCTTGTCACTAGGAAAGAATATGCAAGTATAACTCCTAAGTCCATTGAAATAAATGTATAGTTAACATAAATTCCTTAGGAATGCACATGCAAAATAATTTATATTTTTGGTGAAGACAATATAAATCAGGGTTTCTCAGACTTCATTGCACATATATGAATTGCCTGGATAATTTGATAAAAACAGAATCTAATTCAGAATGTGTGGGATAGGACCTGAGAAGTCTGCATTTCTAAGGAGCTCCCATGTGATGGTGCCACTGATGTTCCATGAACCGTGCTTTGACTAGCAAAAATCTAGTTCACAGACCACAAGAAAAAGTTCTGTTTGGTAACTTGGCCTAAAGCAGCAGTGTCCAACTTTTGGCTTCCTTGGGCCACATTGGACGAAGAATTGTCTTGGGTCACATATAAAATACACTGACGATAACCAATGAGCTAAAAAAGAGGTTGCAAATAAATCTCAAAATGTTTTAAGAATGTGTTGGGCCACATTCAAAGCTGGCCTAGGTTGGACATACCTGGCCTAAAACTGTTTCTTTTACATGATCTTATATGTGGAACATACTGTAAATTCTTTCTTCTAGAACTCTATTCAGAAAGTCCTAGATGTAATATCTTCTGAGGGGCTGGAGATGACATACACACATAGAGATAGCTAATTTCTCTCTGCCTCTACTTAGTTACCTTGTTTTTGGTCCTAAAAAATATAGGGTTAATCTGATGCTGGGTTTTGGATTTAGGAGGCAGTTGACCAGTATAATTAAAATTGCTTTCAGCCATGGGCACAGATTTCAACTTCAACTAACTATATTTAAGTAAGCATAAACATTGAGAGTCATGGTCATGGTTCCAGCCAAATTAGAAATAGAGTTTAACAGTTAGTATCTCAATATGACTAAACTTAACAGGGAATATGGGGAATTTGTTTTGATAGAGCAAGTTTGGAATTTTATGTTTGTGGTTTATTACATTCATTCTTATATCATACAAAGAAATAATTTTAATATGTGTGTTAAATATGAAGTTATAATTAATATGTAGAACTTTTACATTTTCTGATTTGTAATTTGATTTCTTAATGAAGAGTTCAATCGTGCAGGCATTTTTATACAAAGATTCTTGATAAGCATGGTCACAGTGTGTTTAATAAATTTTATCTAATTATACTGATAGATTTACATTTGTTGATTGACCAAGTTATGACACACTTGGCCCTTTCATTAGAATTCACAAACCTTTGCTATGAATCAAAAAAGACACAATTATTGAAATTAATCATTTAAACAATGTATTTTCTAATATGACTGGATTTAAAGAAATCCTGCACACTATGTAAAAAAATGAATCAAACTTCTGTTGTATGAGAAATATTTAGTATATAAGCATAACTAGTGTTTCTTGACTATAATTAGGTTTTACTCAAGAATTCAGAAATCAGTGAAGTGCAACAGTTTTTTGAGAGAGTAATACTGAAATAAATACAATAGAACAGAGCAGAAATATGCAGTTCATTGGAAGGGGAAGAATGCTTCCCAGGCCTGTGTGCCTTAATTGTTAGCTGAGTAAATATATTAATCTAGCTGATGAAAGCCTGGATGTTCACATGGGGAGTTAATCAGTGATAAAATCTTACATAAAGGAGAACAACTAGTATAAATTTTGGTATCACCATCTAGTTATTTTGTGTGAAATCTTAACCAATAATATAAAGACTGTGTATATACTTGTTCTTCATCATTACTAATCCACCTCTTCTACCTGTCCTTCCTATTATTAAGGTTGTCTTAACTGTGAGGTAGATGATGAAAGGCTCTCCTAGTTGTTTGGCACTGAGCATTTGATACACTTGACTCTTGTTTCATGCCATGAAATACTAGCACATTTTTGTCTAGCCTCTCATGTGGATGCTGTTAAAACCAAAAATACACAAATCACACGATGTTGAATATTTTAAACCCTGTGACAAATTTATTTTTTTGTTACAAAATAAAAAAGAGGTATTACAATGTACTGTATGAAAATCTCAGATTAGGTGGGAGGCTTTGTATACATGGATGGGGCTGAACTCATGAAGTATCTTTGAACATTTGTCTTTAAATTGTGACATAAATATATATAAAATACATTTAAAATTATTATTTTTGATAAAAAGTCATTATGCTAACCACTTGTACAAATCTGTAGTCTGTATAAAATATAAGTAAAAATAAGTAAAAATACAGAGGTGGAAATTGAAGAGGATGTAGGATATGTCTGTGGGTATCTATTTAAAAATTGATGTCAGTTCTCAGAGATCAGTAGAACCTACTCTGCTTCAACCCTTGCTTTCAAGGTTCTAGAGTATATTGGGCCAGACTGGCCGGACATAATGAATGCTTAGTCTGTCACACATCCTTCAAATTCAGAATTTGCTTTTCCTTTGTCTACTCAGATATGAAATGTCAAGTATAAAGAAGACCTGCACAAGGTTTTCTGGATATAGTTGGAGTGGTAGGACCTCCATTATTAGTTTTATTGTGTGTTTTTTACTTTCATTTTTCTTGGAACTGGATGGATACTTTAGAAGTAGAAAAAAGAAAAAAGTAAAGAGCAGAAAGCTAATTTGTAATTGATTGTATAGAAGTTCTTTGATTCATTATTTCTTTTCTAAATTGTTTTTGTTTCTTCAACAAATTTTAAAGAATTATTCTTGCGTGGCATAATGCTTGTTCCTAGGGACTTACAGTCTTTAAAACCTTGCCAGCTTTTACTTTCATGAAATTTACAGTTTAGTGGAGAAATGACAGAATTGTATATACAAGTCATAACTATGTGTAAGAAAATGCAAATAGATAGCAGTGTGTGTGTTGGAAAATGGAGGTGGTTAATAGGTGGATATAAGTATTAATTCATTGATATTGGTGGATGATAGGTGTATATATTTAGTTTACTGAAGTGAAGGAAGACTTTCTAAATGATTGTTGACTTCAGCTGTAGAGTGCACAGGAATTACTAGGTGAAAGTGGAGAGGAAACAGTCATTTAATGCAGAATACTGGTATGCAGAGACCATGTGATGAGAGCGAACATGGCTTAAAAGAGACTATCAAAAGTCAGTTTGACTGGAGTCAAATATGCAAAGGGAAAAGCTGTACAAAATCTGGAGAAGCTGACATGGAATTGACTGTAAGAAAAAAACCTTTCCAAACTGGGACAATTTTGAGAAAGCTGTGCATAATTCTTATGCCGGGATCATGGACAAAAAATGGGAATTTCCTGGGCCAGCTGAAATATATGGTTTTACTATCTATATAGGAAATTCCAAGGATAATCTCTAAATCAGGATTCAAAAGCCTTTTATTTATTTATTTATTTTTCAATTGACAGATATGTGAATTGTTTGAAACTTTTTGGTGGTGAATTAGATGTCATTGTATTCTTTGGTGGCTGTTAATCTCTCTTAATTGGCACCAGAGCCTAAGGGATTTCTGTCTCCCATTGGCTGAACTTTTATCAGAGATATTCCCTGCCCCTTGAAAAGCTGGTGTGAATTGTTAGAGTTCTGTGTAGGCATTTTCCAGTCAGTCCCTTCACTTTTGCAGGTATCATGGGAAATGAAGTTGGGAGACTATGGCTCATATGGAAACTATTCTTAAGCATCTGATGTTCTGACTCTTATTAGAGTAATTGGTAGTGAGCGCTCTGAAAAGGCCTTTTTGGGGTCAAGTTCAAAATAATAGTAAAGCAGTTTTTACAAAATATTTTGTTCAATGACACAAGAAAGCAAAGGTCATGTGTTCAGTGGAGAAGGTAAACCCAGTGAAGACTTAGACAGCCATTAAACTTTTGGGGAACTTTAGAAGAGCAGTTTGCTTTATTTTAATTTTTTATTTAGAGAGTTGGTCTCCTTTTCTTTCTATTGAAAGAAAATTAAGCATATGGAAAAAAATCATACAGAAATTCTCACAAACGCTGAAAACATTCTAATGGGGTGGGCAATAAAAACAGGGAATACTCTGATTTTATTCACCATTTGATAGCTGCTGGCACAATATGGTGTGAAAGAAATTGCACTTGTAGTAAGATTGAAGGTATATTTGATTAAAAGTGGGAAACAAACAATGAGCAATAGCAAAAAATTAAAAAAGGATTAAGAACCCATTGTACTCTGTCCACAGAACAATTGAGTTTATGCTTTTATACATCAGTCATATGAGCTTGGTTGATATCTGGTGTTGAGAGATGGACAATTTTTATGTGCTGGCAAAAATAAAATTTATATATGTATAGTACCAAGGGGCAGACTTTTGAAAATAGCATATTTGCTAAAGTAATGAAAGCCACCCTACAGAACTTCTGTTCACTATCTTGCTAACCCAATGCAGGAAACATAACCATTATGCATTTCCTCATTTGTTAAATTTTTATTTGAAGTTGTAAGGTTCAGTTTTGGGAGGTGTCATTGATATGGAGAGATATTGCTTTGAATACAAAGTGTGAAATATTACCTTTTACTTATGAATAATGCTGTGTGTTACAACTGAATCCAGTTGAACCAAATTAAGAATTGGTATTTCAGTTATTTCAGGTGAGATATTTTAAATACAGATAAAACTAATGACTGACATTTAGAAGTTACTGTTTTCAAATTTATGAGGCTAGTTATGAGAATTTACTTTGTAAGTTTAATTTAAGATAGTTGCAGTAATGGTAAGTATAATTAACTAGAAACATGACAGAAGGTACATGAGTGAGATTGTCTTGAAAAAAAGAAATAAGTGGAACTTGGGATAAAATAAAGGAAATAAAATTAACCTGAAATTTTAAAAGTATGATTTTGAAAAATATATGTGTGCATTTGCGTATGTGTGTGTGTGTGCATGTGTGCGCGCGCGTGTGTGTGTGTGTGTGTGTGGAGAGAGAGAGAGAGAAAGAGAGAGAGACAGAGACAGAGAAAGAGGGTGCCAAAAAATGTATACATGTTTTAAAAAAGAAAAAACTGTATTAAAATTGTACTACTCAGTATATATCAATAACAAGCCACATTTGCTTTCTGCAATTCCAAGACATACTGAAAGTGGTTACCGTTAGTGTCCAGACACTTCTGATTATAACAAACTACTGCTTGAGCAGTATTGACTAGTGTCCCCTTGTATTGCTGTGCATGCCATTTCAATTTCTTCCTGAAGTACTGCCAGTGTAGCCAGTTTTCTATGGTACATTGCATCCTTTAAGGTCTCACATATGTAGAAGTCAAGGGGTGTTAAGTCAGAAGAATGTGGTGGGAACTCAATGTTCTTGAATTTCAAATACCACTTCAGAATGGTCTTGAGCTCATCTAATGACAGTCATGCTTCCACCATTTTCTTTGACTATCCTGCCTGTCACACAGCAGGTGACTCTAACATTCATTTGATTAATGCTATCTTTTGAGTAAACGTCATACTACACATTACTACTGTAGGTCAATTCACCTTCGAAAAGTAATATATAGATTACGTCTCTTAAAATTTGTATACTTTTTTGGCACCCTCAGTATATACATTCAAAAAGTCAGATTTTGAATTACAGTATAGGGGAAACTAAAATATTCTAAAATAATTTAATATCTTCATATATTAATTGCATATAAATGTATTCAATACTCATACCTTTAGGAAATGATAATAAGTGTAAGAGTTTTTTGATAAGATTTAAATTAGAAAGGAAAGGGTAATAATTGCATCTGCATGTTTTTGTTCCATTTGTTAATTCCAGATATTTTTTAAAACCCAAATTCAGAGGAAAAGCATAAGATTCAAATTTTGGGAAGTGAAGCAAAGCAGACAATATTTGTCATTCTTCCTTTCATTTCTATGTGTCAGCAACATCTGATCTGATCTGTGGGAAAACCTATCTGAAAACCAATATACTTTTCAGATAAAGCACAGTATAGCATCATACCTTTTATCATATGTTGGTCTTAGGCCCCATCCCCCACAAAGTATTAAGACAATTGAATTCAACTGGCACAACACACAGTTTCTTAAATATATATTCTTATGCTGTAATAGTTCAAAGAAAACTCTCTGCCTTAAACGTCAAGAATCTTCTGCTTCAAGTCATTGCTACACTAAAGAAATTATTGTAGGTATAGAGCAGTCCCTCAAGAGCATTACTCTTAGTGGATGGCTGGAGATGACATGTGTCCCATGGTCAATCAATTGACTGTATCAGTTAATAGAGATTCACTGGTGGAAGAGCTTACATAGATTTTATATATATGTAAAATTTGTTTAAGTTTGTTTTGCACATTAATATAAAAACTCTGGCAATAAGTGAACATCAATATCCACGGTAGGATGGGTTATTTTGGGACAAGACTGGGCTAGCCAACTCTTAGTGATAACAGTAACAACAAAGATACAAATAACATTGGCAACCTCATTTTTTGAAATTATTATATCTGGCAATGTATAAGCATTTTAATATTACATCTTATAATCCTCATCAGAAACATATGAGCTAAGTAAGTATTATTTATAGTTTAGAAATAAGAAAGCTAGGCATCACATGAAGTTAGTAATCTTCTAAAGTCACAGTCATAGATTGAGTAAGTAGCACATCTAGGATTTGAACCCAGGTAAGTCAAATTCCAATATTTATTTGTTTCAGATTATGGACTCAAGCACTTTAAAAGCCAGAGCATAGGTAAAACTTTATCATTTTATTTTAGACATAAATTTGAGCTGACTTGACCAAATGTGAATATATGTTTTGATACATTAAAACCTAAGAATAGAAACTCTTAGTCTGTGTATCTAGCAGTTGTATCTGAAACACTTAGGAATGGGATCATAAAAGGTAATAGAAAAATGCTATGGTATGTCAACAAGAAAGTTAAAGTACAAAAGAATACATAATGAAAGAATATTTCATTGAAATAAAATATAATATTTAATGAGATATTTTCAGTATTTTTAAAATACCTTTATCCTGTTCATTAGATTTTGAACTAAAATAAGATTTATACATTAAACATTACTAAATAATTATAATGTGGCAGTATCTTTAGGCTATTTATACTTTCACATCATAATATAAAAATATGATTCCTTAGAATGATAGTGTATTTCAATGTTTAAGAACACAGGCTGGGCATTCTGATTACCTGGGTACAAATTGGGATTTTACTACCATAAGCAAATGAAATAGTCGGCCTGCTTATCAACTTTTACTTTTAGTGAATGGGGAATAACAACACTACTTAGTTCATAAGGTGTTTTAAGAATTTAATCAGTAAGCAGTTGGTACATAGTAAATGCTCAATGAAATTTCTCCATTTTTTTTGTAATTATATTAATAGGGCTGTCTGGAAAAAATCCAGCCATAAATGCCTCTATTTTTTAAATAACATGGCTGGATACTTTCCTGACAGCTTTCATATTTTAACTTGTTTATGTAATGATGTTCAAACTGCTTAACATGCAACTCCTATATTTATCTATATTTACGACATAACCTTCCACCTCTCTGAGTTCAGCATTTTTATGTTTCTTATCACAATATAATCTTCCATATTTTTTCTTCTCTACCTGGAATGCATTTCTTTCTTTTTATTCTACAAATGTCTATTCGTTCTTTACTGAATTCAGATGCAATTTCTTGGTAATGGCTTCCTCACATTGCCCAAAGCTGTTGGAGTTTCAGTTTCTTTCACTCTGTACATACAGTATTGTACTTACCACAATTATGAAAACTATTTAGAAAACTAAAATATTGTGAAATTGGAAAAATAACTCAGCGAAGACTTTTTCATTTTTATTGTATTCAGAACAATTATAAGAAAGCCCAGTATCCTTTGCATAGTCTTTGTGAAATTGGAAAAATAACTAAGTGAAGATATTTTTCTTTTTTTTTTTAAGGCCAATCACAAGAATCCCCGGTCCCTTTCCATAGTCTTTCACAATATGTAAACAAATTTTGATTACCAAAACAATAGATTGAGGACACAGATGATGAGAAACATTTTTGAGCTTTACCTACTTCTAAGATTTACTCTTACACAAGGCCTACCATATCTAAATTGAAAAGATTTTTATGATGAGTTGCTAAAAGTCTTTGAAAAATATGAACTAAATTTTCTAAATCAGTCTTATTTTTATGTTGCCTGTATTCTACAGCTGTGTATAGAAAGAGTGGAAAATGGTTAGAAATGAGGACCGGCCTAATTGATGTCTTAACAAATTTCTTAAAAGACAAAACTACACTTATGGCCAAATTTACTAGGTAGATAAAAACCTGCAGAACACTGCACCATGTTTTCTGTTAAATCTTCTTTGTGGTATTATATCTCTTTAAAAGTTGGTACCATAGAGAAGGTAATAATTAAAAATGTAATGTCTATAAGCACATAAATACTAAAATACAATCAAAACAAAAAGCACCTTAATTTAGGTGGTGATGATAGAAATACTTTACAAAACTGGAAGTTTCTTATGACACATAAATTGACAGTTTAATTCATTGTTTATTATTGACTTGTAAAGGGCAAATCTGATAAAACTGTTTTTCTGATTTCTTAGTAAATGAATAAAGAGACAACAATAAGTACTATAAGTGAAATGAAATTGTTAGCAGCTACGTTTCCAAACATCAAATTTCAGAATGCTATCTTCAGCTTGTGTCTGTGTTCAGTCACTGCCGTGTGGAAAAGGCATTTTGTTATATAAAATAACTGACTTTGGGAGTTCCCTGATGGTGTAGTGGCTTAAGGCTTCGGCGTTGGCGCTGTCAGCGCTGCGGCCTGGGTTCGATTCCCAGTCAGGGAGCTACCCACATACCAAAAAGCAAAAAGCAAAAAAAAAAAAAAAAAAAAAAAAAAAAAAAAAAAAAAAAAAAAAAAAAAAAAAAAAAAAAAAAAAAAAATAACTGACTTTGACACATAAGTGTTGAAAATTCTATTTAACCTTGTTTCTGCACATCGTCTCATGAACTGAGATACAAGAAGTCATGCTAATTTGGAGAATCATTCTATTGATATTTTTGTATCTTGGATGCCCAGTTCACCATCTTTCCTTTTTACTTTTTTCCTGGCTATAAAATCAAGGAAAATTTCAGTGAAATTTCCCTAGAAGTGTTCTTCAGTTTTATACTGCCTTGTGTCAAGGTTGGGAATACGCATTTGCTTACCAGTATGTATATTACATATGTGCTTTGATGGTTTGAAAATTGCTGAAACCACATTAACAAAATCGTGAAGTCATTATAATCTTTACCTTTTCACCACCTATCTCGCAGAATTTTTTATTTTATCAGCCTTTACTGCCATTTTATGCTGTTGTCCTCCAAGAAAACCATGCAGTTTGTAATGCCAACATCTCTCCTGTTGGGAAAAATAAATGTATTACAAATACACACTTTTTTCAGTCTCATTGATTCCACTCTAATTTTTTCCTTCTGTACCTCTGGCCTAGATAATAGCAGAAGAGTTTTCTGGTCTCTTATGTCTCTATCTCTATTTCTAATACAAGTTAGTATTCCATCTCCAGGTAGAAAATACGGTTATGACTCAATTGTAGTCTATTTTCAAAGGTAAATAATGTATAACTAATATTTCTGTGACATTTTTTACTTTGTTTTTTATTTTTGTGCAGTAATTTTCATTTTTATTTTTACCTCATTTTTTCTCTTGGTAGTTGTTTTGTTATTGATGTTGATATCAAATGACAAATATTAGAAGGTGATGAGTGTTAGAGTTTTTACACTGTAACATTTTACTAATGCACATACTACTTGAATATTAAATTACTTAAAATTATTGTGAAATTTTCTGTATACAGTATGACCCTCATGTGGGAAAGGTAACTTTAGTTTTGGACACCATCGAGATAACTTTTCAAAATTGGCAAGTATTTACTACCTCGAGGAACTCATAATTTTAGTGAATTTACTTCCTCTTAGATTTTACTCCATTCTATTAAACCTCTTTTATTTTGTACTTTTATTTTTTTAGAAACATAAACTGGGGTATTTTCATTTTGGTTTATCAGTTTCTATTCATAAATTCTACCATCTCTGTGGCATTATTTATATCTTTGTCTCAAGAATTATGTGCTTTCACAGCAAGCCAGTGAATTTAAGAGGAGTCAAAAAGCATTTTGTATACCCTAGCATTTATAAATACCATGCTTCTCATGTTGAAATGCTAAATACCATGCTATGAAAACTAAAATGTTAAAATTTTATTGTTTCCTATGTGCTTTAATTCACTTTCTTTAAATTTTACTGATTCTATTAATATGAATATAATATGTGACTTGATTAGGACATCTCATTCATTGAATATATTTTTGCTAAAGTTTAGTTATGCTAGCTTGACTCTTCCTAAATTGTCATGTTATCTGGCGTGGGACAGTAGGGAAGAGGGAGCGGGTAGCAGAGGAGGGAGGGGGAGCCTTATATATGGTGATGGAAAGAGAACTCACACTGGGTGGTGAACACATAATGCAACACATAGACAATGCACTGTAGAATTGTACACCTGGAACCTATGTAATTCTTGCTAACCAATGCCACCCCAGTAAGTCTAACAATAACAAAAATATTTTTAAAAATATTGTTGTGTCTTGTAAAGCAGGATACAATTTTAGTTGTTGATAAAGTGTTTAGGGAAAGAAAACACAACATAAAAAGAAGTAAGTTCATGTTAAAATATTCCATATTAAACTTTCTGATTAGATTATTTAAGCTACTTTTATATCATAAAATATCCTCCACAGGTTCCTTATAAAAATAGTCCCTAAATTGGTGGTTTCTCATTATCCAAATAAAGCCAATACAAGTCTTTTTATTGAAATGGAAGAGATGTTATTAGATGTGGATGAGAGGATGGGAGGTAAGAAAGAAAAGCTGTTCAAAGTGTTCCTTTTCTTTACACTACCTGCTATTCGAATGAGGAAATTTATATATAATACCAGTCTCAAGACACAATGTGGACTGGCATTGCTCATTGCTAAGTGTATACTATTTATGTTAAGATAGTCTTGCTAAAATAATCAGATCCCTAATATTTAGTATAATTCAAAATTTTTATTTCTAGATTATGCAACTCCATTGCCGATGTTTTTAATCAGGTGCATCTTAGGAGTCCTTCTTCTAGGCAAGGACTTCAGAAGCTAGGCTCTTTTTCTACATGACTCCCCTTTTTCTCAGACCTTTATGTCCAGCAGTGTAAGTAGGAAGAATGCATGAGAGAAGATGAGACATGTTATGTGGTGGGGCATACGTGTGGCACGAATAGTTTTCACCAATGCTCTACTGAGCAGAAATCACTTGTCAGGTATTCTTTACAAACACGGGGACTGAGAAAAGTAGTCATTTTGCTTACCCAAGTGGAAAATTAAAGAATATCATGGGAGGAGTGGTTGATACTTGCTTCTGGGAATGCTTTACAAAGAAATACCCCTTAGTCCGAAATAGATCCAAATAGATTGATATAAGTTGTTCAAAATAGTTGTTCTGAGAAACTTGGGCAATGGGCCAATTTATTCTTTCCATTCTCACTTCCATCAATAATGGAGTTTCCCTAACTGCCTGCCATCTCAAGATGGTAGCACACAGGGGCCAGTACACCTCCCCAAGATGACAGCACTTGGGATGATCAGGAAGGCCATGATCCAGGAGGGGGTGACAGGGAGAGCTGCACCTTTGGCCTCAGCTGTCCTAACTGTGTGGGCCTGTAGTGATTCCCATATAATAAGCCCACTACGTTAAGGCATCTTACCTTGGCTCATTATATATAACTTGGCGAGGACTGAGAAAGCAGCCGTCAAGGAAGGCCACTGCACTTAGGCATCTGATGATGCTCTGCAATGGGCCAATGAAGAACAGTCCTTCAGTTTGGACTCAGCACAAAGCAGGGAAGTTTCATACAGATCACGATAAATGACAGAACCAGGGTTCATTAGAAGTCTTGGCATGGCTGGAGCAGTGGATAGCTCTAGCAAGGTCAAATGTAACAGGAATCAACCACTTCTTCACTTAATCTAAAGAAGTCCAAGTGCATGACCTTCAGGTATGGGGTAAAGGGGCTCATGTTAGCAGCAGATTATGTAAAAGAAAACATTTAGGAGATTTAATTCACAATGTGCTGAAGACATCTCATAGGGACTGTGCCACAAACTGAATTGGTATAAATGTAAGATGAAGGCCAAAGATGGGGAATGTGATAGTTGGCTTGATTCTGAGGTGTTCAGGTTACTGCTGAGGAATGACGACCATGTTCTTCAGAGGTACAAGTGGGAACTGCTGCAGTGAGCCATACTTCAGACTGGGAATGTTTTTTCTGAAGAAAAGATGAACTGTCTTAAAATATTTGAATGGTTGTCATATGAAAGAGGTATTAATAGACTTGCTCTGGGTGGAAGGTAAAGGAGGGTAAGCTTTTGTTAACTTAAAGATAGAACTTTTAAACTCTGAGTTTACTGGTGATGAAATAAGCTATTTTCAGCATAACCTGCTCATCTTTAAGTGTTTGAATAGGATGTTGTAAAGGATATTCAAGCACTGGCTGAACTTTAGGGCTCCTTTCAGCCTGAAAGTCCATCATTCATTGATTCAACTATAACTCAGTGGGGTCCTCCTTTAAATAAAATTCCTTCTGCTGCTCCAAAATTAGGAGACAGGACTTAATTCAATAAACATTTACTAAAACTTTGTGTAACATCTTGTACTAGATAGTGGAAGTACAGACTGGGATCTTTAAGCACTAACCTTGACAATTCTGCAAGCTGATAAATCACTGTACAGTAGAACAAGTAGTGTAATAGAGGGTAGAAAGGAGGAGCGAGGATAGGAAAGGAAGCCTCAGCTAGGAAGGAGTATTTGGCCTGGGTTTATATGGTGAATGAGAACAGATGACCTGAAAACATGCTTGTATTAGAAACGGGAGATTTAGTTTAAGGAGATGCACTCAATTCCTTGACCACTAGCCCCATATACTTTAGTTTTCCTGCTTATAGATCTCAACTTTGATGCCTGGAATATAGGATGATGACACTAAGACTCCGCCCCCAAATCCTGTATTCAGGAGATAAGCCTTCCGAGGCAAAGTAGAATCCAGACTATGAGAAAACTACTGTCTTTCTGCTGTTTTGAAGGAAGCATCACATGCACTTTGTCCCAGTGTTTCCAAGGCAGTATGGTTGAATATTATAAGATCTTTCTCTTGGAGAAAGTTTTCTTTCCTCAGCATTACTTCAAACAAACTGGAAAGGAATGTTTTTTTTTTTTATCTATTTCCTGAATATTGTAGAACGTTTAGGAGGCCCAGGCTTAGTGGCCAGAGAGCCTGACTTGGAGCACATTCCACTGTTGTCCTCTTTCACTTTACCTGTCTTGCATGAACTCTCACCTTATTCATTATTAAAAAACAAACAAACAAAAAACATTTATTGGGTGCTTGCTAGGTTCTAGGAATAAATAAAAGCAAGGTAGATAAAGCCCCTGACTGCTTACAAAATAAGAGTATTACATATTATAGTAATGAGTGTGTATAAAGAGAATCAGAGAGGAGATCTGATACTGAGGAAATGAAGGATTAGTAACTTTTTTTAGCAGATGGGTAACCATTTGGAAAAAATTGAGAAATTTGCTTTGTAATATACTCCAAAATAATTCTTAAGTGGATAAAAGGTTTAATTGTGAAAAGGAAAAGCGCACAAAAAGAATCTCAGAATTGAGAAACACTAATAATTATTAAATTATTAAATGCATAAAATAAACAGGAAAATGTGAACATAGTTAATCATATAAATGTCAGAACCATAAACAAAATTCAAAATATAAACTGGGGCATAATATGAAAATATTTGCAAAACAGAGGTTAAGAAGATCCAGAGAATAAAGATGCTCAGAATAAAATAAGCAGTGATGAGGAAAAATCCCATAATACATAAAAATCTCCAGAAATGTATAAAAGTCTAGTCTTGTTAATAATGCAAGCTAAAAATAATAATTTTTTAATTTCTTAGATTAAATTTTTTCATTTTGTTTTTGCATTTATTTTAATAGATAGTGAATGGAGTTGTCCAGGGATGGATGAACCTTGCATTTTAATATTCTTTTGGCAGGAGAAGAAATTAATATAAATTGCTTATTGGGTATTTGGTAGTATTTGTCAAGAGTCTTCAAACAGTTTGAAATGTTTAAATCATTTGACTAATAATTCCACTCTTGAGAATGCATAGTACTAAAAATTTGAGATGCTCAAAAATACATTTTCAGATGTGCACTACACAGTGGTTGTGTAGTGCACATCTGTGGAAGGCAGTGAGTGTGGAGGTTCCTCAGAAAATTGGGAATGGAGCTACCATTTGACCCAGCAATCCCCCTTCTGGGGATCTACCCAAAGAATTTGAAAACCTTTGTCCGCAAAGACTTATGTACCCCAATGTTCATTGCAGTGCTGTTCACAGTGGCCAAAACATGGAAACAACCAAAGTGCCCTGTGACAGATGACTGGATAAAGAAGCTGTGGTACATATACACAATGGAATGTTACTCAGCTGTAAGAAAAGATGAAATATTGCCATTTGCAACAAAATGGATGGACCTGGAGATCATCATGCTAAGTGAAATAAGCCAGACAGAAAAAACAAAGAACTGCATGATTTCACTCATATGCGGAATATAAAACTGAAAGCGAAGAAAACAAAGAAATGAACAAACAAATAACCCATAGACACAATCAATAGTTTAATGTTTATTTGAGGACGAGTGGGTTAGGGAGGGGAGAAAGGGGAGGGGGTGGGAGAGGAGGGGTGAAGCTAAATATAAGGTGATGGAAAGAGAAGTCACATTAGGTGGTGAATTTATTATACAACAAGTTGACAATGCACTGTAGAATCATATGCCTGAAACCTATGTAATCCTTGCTAACAGATGTCACCCCAATAAGTCTAACAATAAAAATGAATTAAAAAAAAAAAGATGTGCACTACAACGAAGTGTAATAACAAAAACTATAAAAAGTTTAAATATTCAACAATATAGTAATTATATAATCAAATAATTTCAAAATTGTAGGAAAATCCTGTTCTAAAATAATCATCCTGAGTCATTAGTGAACTGGCATCTTCTTCTTTTTATGGTTTTCTTACTCGTTGCTCAAAGTTTATTGAAATCACTTGTAGCTTATGTTCCAACTAAATACAATATTTTTTTTGTGAATTTTACAAGGATTTATTGCTGATTTTTTATGTTACTGTTTTATTACCATGTTCCATTGTACAAAGGTGTTGTTCTTGGCACCGGGGATACAGTAGTTTTGTTTTGCTGTGTTTTAAGTTGCTGCTTTTGTATGGTGTGTATTCTAGAGAATGAGACATATCATAAGCAAACTATTTCAGGTGGTAATAGGATATTGAAAATCATGAGAAATAGGATAGACAGAGTTTGGGAGTTGTACTATTTTACATATACAGGAAAAGTCTGATAAACTTGACAGTTAAGGGTTGAGCAGAGGCCTGAAGGTTGTACAGAAATGAGTCTTGCTGATCTCTGGGTGATGAATAGTCCAACAGAAGCAACAGCAATTGCAAAGATCCACGTTGAAAGAGGGACAGCATAGAAGCCAGTGAGAGTGGAGTGCTGTGAAACATGGAATAATCAGAAATGAGGGTTGAAAGATTGGAGGTGAGCATGAGTCCTGTATCTGTAGGACTCTGTATATAGAGACATTTCCTCTTCCTTTCCCTCTTCATGTCTCTCTCCCTCTCCCTTTCCCTTTTCTTCCCTGCATTATATGGAAAACCATCAGAACATTTGACCAGACAAATGACTGTGCCTACCCTGTGCTTATAAAGGAGCATTCTGATTCCTATGCTATACAGAAAACAGCCTGTAGAGAGGTACAAGTGGAACCAGGGAGATCAGGTAAGAGGTTATTTCAGGAGCTCAGGAAAGACATAATAATTCCTGGCACAAGATTGGATATGATGAGAAGTGGTTGAGTTTGGCATGTACTTTGAGTTTCAGTGACAGGGTTTTGCTAATAGACTGAATTTTTAGTGTGAAAAATAAACAATAGTCATAGGCAACTCCAAGGGTAGCATGACCAGTTGTATTAGTGAGGTGCCTTGATCATTGTGGGTAAGAATTTAGAAATAAGAGATTTGGGGTGGTTCAAGCTCAGTTAAGTTTAATTTACCAAGTAGATATTACAGGGAGATTTTGAGTGAGCAGTTGGACATTTAAGTCTATAGTTAAGCAAGGTGGTCATTTTTATTGACATATTTGGGAGCAATCTATAGTCCCAAATATGTCCATAAAAAGACTCTATTAAAGCCTAAGACTAAATAAAATAACTTGTGCATTTGGTAGGGGGAAAAAGTCTAAAACTGAAGTCCCAGGGTAATTCAACATTTAAAGTTTAGGTAAATTAGGAAGATTTGGAAAGGAGATAGTAAGAATGGCCAGTGAAGGCTAGGGCCAACCAGATGCATGTGATCTCATAAAGTCAATGTGAAGAAGTTTCTTGAATCTAGGAGTGATCACAGTGTCAAGCTCTGAGGGGTTTTTAGAGATGAAGTAACAGAATGTGATAGCATAGCAGTCATTTATGATTGGATAAGATTAATTATGGGAAAGGTCTGGAAGAAATTCAAGCAGTAGAAGATGGGGACTGAGAAAGTATAGGCAGTAAGAAGAGACAACTATTTGGAAACTTGATAAAGAGAAAGAGAGAAATTTTAATGGGTAGTGGGGCATCAGGGAAAAAGAGGTTTTAAAAATGAGTGTAGTATAGCATGTTTCCATCCTGATAGGAATGAGAGAGAGAGAGGAGAGAGAATGACAATGAATGATGACTCAAGAGAAAGAGGGAGATAATCAAGCTTGTCATGTTACCACCAACACTAGTACAATAGCAAGGTCACACTTTCCATTTTTCCTGTAAAAGCAGGGACCTTTTGATATTTTTCACATTTCATATCTAACATTCAAAGCAGAAAAGCAGAGTCCCAGAGCTCTAGTGCTCTGTCTTATCAATCAAAAACTTCCTGTGAGATTAAGGACCATGGCAGCATCGACACCCTTTAGCAGCCTGCCTTTCCCTTTAAAAAATAACTTCACATTCCACCATTCTACTTTGCATCATGTTATTTCAGTAGAATAAGTACCCCTCCTCCTACCCAAAGGCAATACCTTCGTTTTGCGAATCTGTTCACAAACAGCTAACGCAAATCATTTTCTATTCTTTTCAACCAAACAGCATTGATAGGGACACTCTGAAGACATATTTTACAGTTGAAGAATGGCTGAATCTAAGCAAATTTCTCAGAATTTATTTTGTGTGCTCTAGACATTAAAACAATGCTACAAAAACATGAAAAAGTACGTGTGTGTGTGCGTGCATGTGTGTGTGTTTCTTTAACAGAACCCATCAAGAAATAAATTGCCAAATTTACTTCTTGGTAGATAAGCCCAAAAGCATAATAATCATCCTCTGCAGTTTCTTTAGGAGACAAAAAAGAGCAATAATGTTGTCCACAATTTTTCTAATTTTGTTACTGGACATGCCTGACATTTGGTTTCACATTCCCTGAATTACATCATCTTTCTACTAGTGGAAGAATTGTCTCAAGTCAGCACTAGGCATATTCAACAAAAAACCTTTTGAAAGCAAAAATCTAATTCTGTATCTTTTTTTAATTATTAAATTAATTGAGGTGACATTGATTAGTACAATTTACATAGGTTCTATGTGGACAATTCTATAATACATTGTCTATATGTTGTATTATGTGTTCATGTCCCAGAGTCAGTTCTCTTTCCATCACCATATATTTGTGTCCCTGTCCTTTCTCCCCCACCCCATCCCACCTTACCCTCAGGTATCTACTAAATTATTGACTGTGTCCATGAGTATTGTTTCTTTGTGGCTTTCAGTTTCATGTTCCACATATAGGTGGAATAATGTAGTTCTTGTTTTATTCCATCTGGCTTATTTCATTTAGCTTGATCTCAAGATCCATCTATGTTGTCATAAATGGCCTTATTTTATCTTTTCTTATAGCTGAGTAGTATTCCATTGTGCAAGTATACCACAGCTTCCTTATCCAGTCATCTATCAGAAGACTGTATCTTTATTTATAAAATTACTATGAAAGTACCTCACTTCTGGAATCAAAATTTATGTTAAACTTTAAAAGCATTAATATAATTCGGGGGAGGAAATTTAAAAGCTGTTCAAGTAGTATAGTATTATATTTTAAAAGTTTTGTTAATTTTTCAGGCACATTAGCTCTAGAAAGCAATGTTAGATAATGGGGAAAATATAAATGGTTGAAATACTTCATACAGTACAAGTTATAATTAAGGAGAAATCTAATTTGAGTAATATACCTAATAAAGTAAATACTGTTTTCTTGTTACATGCTTCTTATTTTAGCCTTATAGATTCCCCTTATAGATTCTATATTAATAAAAACTAGAAATAATTATATCTGATGGTCACTGATATTTATGAAATATCATAATAGCAAAGAGAAATGCACTTTCATCAGGAGGGCATAAAACACTGTCATTGAACATTGTGAGAGCTCCATGCATACCTTATGATTATTCAAGCTGCCACATGTCAAAATCCACAGCCATTGATGTCTCGTGACATACATATCAAAGAGTGGCAATATTGGATGCTAAATTGATACTGGGGATTATTCAATTTGAATAAGAGTTGGAGTGTCTTGGCATGAAGTGCATAGAGCAGCTTAATGAGCATTTGAATAAGTAGTTAGAAAAATCTGGTTTCTAGACCTAGTTTTGCTTTATTATTACATTTATATGTTTATATTTCCCTTCATATACTAAGATAGAGATGATAAGAAATACACTAAAATGCTAAAATTTAACCCAAACATACATTTTTAAGGCTAAGAATATTTTTTAATTTACTGGCTTTCCTAAACACATCATCGTATAACCAGTTAAACTTTAGATACTGAGATTTTACTTTATTTTATTTTAAAAAATTTTCAATTTAAGTTACATTGAATATTATATGAGTTTCAGGTACACAGTTTAATGGCCAGATATTAATATAACTTACATGGTGCTTCCCCCTATCCATAATTCTATTACACCTGAAACCACACAGTTATAATAATAGAATATTATTTACTATATTCTCTATGCTGTCCTTTACATCCCAATGATTACTTTTAAACTTCTAATATGTACTTTTATTCCCTTTAATTATTTCACCCAAGCCCCCAACGCTCCTTCCTTCTGTCAATCATCAATTTGTTCTCTGTATCTATGAGTCTGTTTCTGTTTTGTTTGTTTATTCTTTAGATTCCACATATAAGTGAGATCATATGGTATTTGTCTTTCTCTGTCTGACTTATTTCACTTAGCATAATACTCTCTGGGTCCATCTATATTATCACAAATGGTAAGAGTTTTTTTATGGCTGAGTAATATTTCTTTATACATAATACCACATCTTTTTTATCCAGTTGTCTATTGATGGATGCTTAGGTTGCCTTTGTGTCTTGGCTACTGTGAATAATCTGCAGTGAATATAGACATGCACATATCTTTTCAAATTAGTTTTTGGATTTTTTTGAATCAATACCCAAGAGTAAAATTGTTAGATCCTAAGGTAGTTATGTTTTTAATTTTTTGAGGAGCCGGCATACTGTTTTTCATAGTGGTTGCACCAATTTGCACTCTCACCAGTAGTGCATGAGGATTCCCTTTTGTCCACATCTGCATCAACACTTGCTGTGTGTGCCATTCTAACAGGTGTGAAGGGATAGTTTATTATAGATTTAATTTGCACTTCTCTGATTATTAATGACTTTGAGCTTTTTTTTTGTCCCCATGTCTGTTTACCATTTCTGTGTCCTCTTTGGACAAATGTCTGTTCGGGTCCTCTGCCCAGTTTTAATGGGATTGTTTGTTTGTTTGTTTTGGTGTTGAGTTGTATGAGTTTTTAACTAAATTATGGATATTATTTCTTATCAGATGTATCAGGGGCAAATATATTCTATTCAGTAGGATGTCTTTTAGTTTTATAGATGGTTTCCTTTGCTGTAAAAAATGTTTTTGTTTAAAATTGTCCTATTTGTTTATTAACTTTTTTTGTTTCCCTTGACTAAGGAGATATATCAATAAAAATAGTAGTTAGGGTAAAGTCTGAGAGTTTATTTTTAACATTTGCTTCTAGGAGTTTTATGGTTTCATGTCCTACATTTAAGCCTAATCCATTTGAATTTATTCATTTTTGCACATATCTGTGCAGTTTTTCCAACACCATTTATTAAAGAGATTGTCTATTCTCCATTGTATATTCTTATCTTCATAATCATTTAGGTGTGGGCTTATTTCTGGGCTTTCTGTTCTCTTCTATTGAATATGTGTCTTTTTCTATGTCAGCACCATTACTGTAGCCTCATAATATAGTTTGCTATCAAGATGTGTGATACTGCCAATTTTATTCTTCTTTCTCAACGTTGCTGTGGCTATCTGAGGTGTTTTGTGGTTCCAACATAAATTTTAGGATTATTTGTTCTAGTTCTTTAAAAAATTTCATTAGTATCTTGATAGGATTACATTGAACCTATATATGGGTTTGGCTCATATGAACATTTAACAACGTCAGTTCTTCCTACTTGTGAGCATAGTGTATACTCCATATATTTGTATCTTCTTCAGTTCTGTTTTTCACCTTATTATAATTTTCCGAGTACAGGTCTTTTACCTTCTTAAATTTATTATTAGGTTATTTTTCTAATGCACTTGAAAATGAGATTCTTAATTTTTTCTGATACTTCACTATTGGTTTATAAAAATGCAATTAATTTCTGAATATTAATTTTGTGTCCTACTACATTACTAAATTAATTTATTAGTTCTAAGAATTTTTGGTGGATTCTTTAGAGTTCCCTAAATATAGTAACATACCTTCTGCAAATAATGACAGTTTTACTTTTTTCTTTATAATTTAGATGCGTCTTGTATATTTTTATTATCTGATTGCTGTGGCTGGGACTTCCAATGCTATGTTGAGTAAAAGTGGTGAATGTGGACACCCCAGTCTTGTTCTTGACTTTCAGTAAAATGGTTTTAGCTTTTTCCATTTCAGTATGATATTAGTGGTGGGTTTGTCATATATGGCCTTTATTATGTTTAGATATGTTCCATCTATTCTCTCTATGCTGAGAGTTATTTATCATAAACAGATGCTGAATTTTATCAGTTGTTTTTTCTGCATCTTTTGAGATAATTATATGATTTATGTGGTGCATCATGTTAACTGATTTGTGGATATTGAACCAACCTTGCATCTCAGGAAAAAAAATCCCATTTGATCATGATGTAGTATCTTTTTAATATACTGCTGAATGTCATTTGCTAATACTTTGCCGAGGATTTTTGCATCTATGCTCATCATGGATATTCGCCTTTTTTTTTATTTGTAATATCTTTGGCTCTGGAATTGGGGTAATGCTGGCCTTGTAAAATCAGTTTGCAATCCTTCAACGTGCTCTTCAATTTTTTGGAATAGCTTGAGAAAGATAGGTGTTAATTACTCTTGGAATGTTTGCTCAGTTTTTCCTGTGAAGCCATCTAGTTTAGGACTTTAGTTTGGTGGGAGTTTTTTGATTACTCATTTGATTTTGTTAGCAGTTATAGGTCTGCTCAGATTTTCTGTTTCTTTCTGACAGTTACAGAATATTGTGTGTTTCTAGCAATTTATCCATTTCTCCCAGATTGTCCAGTTTGTTGGCAGATATGTTTTCCTTTTAAATAATTCTTTGTATTTTTGTAATATCAGTTGTCACTTCTCTTTCATTTCTAATCTTATTTATTTGAGTCCTCTCTCATTTTTCCTTAATCTGATTAAAGATTTATAAATTTTGTTTATCTTTAAAAAAAAAAAGCTCTTGGTTTTATTGATCTTTTGTATTTTTTAGACTCTATTTCATTTATTTCTGCTCTGATCTTTATTAGTTCCTACTTTATACTAACTTTAAGATTTTTAGGTTATTTTTCTAGTTCCTTCAGTTGTAAAGTTAGATTGCTTATTTTAGATTATTTTGTTTTTTGAGGTAAGCTTGTATTGCCATGAATTTTCCTCCTAGAATTGTTTTGGCAGTTTCCCATAGATTTTTGGGTCATTGTGTTTTTATTTTCACTTGTTTCAAGGTATCTTTTGATTTCTCCTTGATCTTGTTTTAAACCCATTCATTATTTAGTGGCATATTATTTTACCTCCATGTGTTTGTGTCTTTTTCAGTTTATTTCTTGTGATTGATTTCTAGTTTCATACTACTGTGGTTGGAAAAGATGCTTCAAGTGATTTTAATCTTTTTAAATTAGTTGCCACTTGTGTTATAGCCTAACATGTGGTGTGTCCTGGGAAATGTTCTATGTATGCTTGAAAAGAATATATATTCTGCTCCTTTGGGGTGAAATGCTTTAAAAATATCAAATTCATCTGGACTAATGTATCATTTAAGACCACTGTTTTCTTGTTGACTGTTTTGTCTGCAAGATCTATTCATTGAGAACAATGGGATGTTAAATTTCCTATAATTACTAGATTACAATCTCTCCACTTATGCCCATCAATATTTGCTTTACTTATTTAGGTGCTTCTGTGTTGGGTGATATGTTTACCATGGTCGTATTCCTTTGTAGGAATGATCTCTTTATCAATATGAAATGTCTTTCTTTGTTTCTTGTTATGGCATTTGTTTTAAAGTTTACTTTGATATAAGCATTGCTATCACAGCTTTTTTCTTATTTTCACTTACATAAAATATATTTTTTATCCATTTACTTTCAGTCTGTGTATGTCATTCAGTATCAAGTGGGTCTTTTGTAGGCAGCATATGTACGCATCTTGTTTTGTTATCTATTCAGCCACCTTATGTTTTTGACTGGAGTGTATAATCCATTGTCACTTAACATGGTAATTGATAGGTATGTAGTTATTGCCATTTTATTATTCATCTTTATTTTTTTTTTAATTTTTCATCTTAAAGAAGTCCTTTTAACATTTCTTCTAATAGGGGTTTGGTGATGATGAATTTCTCTAGCTTTATTTTTGTTTGGGAAGCTCTTTATCTGTTCTTCAATACTAAATGACACTGCTGGGTAGAGTTGTCTTGGTTGTGGGTCTTAGTTTTCCATCATTTTGTATATTTTGTTCCAGTCCATTCTGGCCTGCAAAGTTTCTGCTGACAAATCAGCTGACAGTCTTATGGGAGCTCCCTTGCAGATAACTGACTGCTTTTCTCTTGATGCTTTTAAGATTCTCTGTTTGTCTTTAATCTTTGCCATTTTAATTATAATGTGTCTTGGTGTGAGCCTCTTTGGGCTCATCTTGTTTGGGACTTTCTGTGCTTCCTGAACTTTTATGTCTATTTCTTTAACCAGGTTAGGGAAGTTTTCAGTTATTAAACCATTTGCTCCATGTCTTCTACTTCTGGTATCTGTTTGGTACTGTTATTGCTATGGTTGCTATTATCTCAGAGGTCTCTTAAACTATCTGTTTTGGGGTTTTTTGAAATTTTTTTATTCTTGTTTCATTTGGATGTTTTCTGCTACCTTGTGTTCTACTTTATTGACTCAATTACCTGCTTTATCAACTCTCCTATTGATTGCATCTAATTTAGTCTTCATTTCAATGATCGTATTCTTCATTTCTGACTTTTTAAAATAGTTTAGTGTTATTCTATTATTTTTCCTATCTCTTTGTTGATATTCTCACTAAATTCCTCTAAGTTCATTGAGCATTCTTGTAACCAGTGTTTTGAACTGTGTATCTGGTACATTGCTTGCCTCCATGTTGTTTAGTTCTTTTTTTGAGTTTTTGTCTTGTTTGTTCATTTGGGACATATTTCTTTGTCTCCTCATTTTGGCTGCCTATTTTTGTTTGTGTCTATATATTAGGTAGATATGCTATGTTTCTAAGTCTTAGTAGGGTATGCTTATGAAGTAGCTTGGACCCCAGTGATGCTGTCTCCCTGGAGACCTGAGCCAGGTGCTCCAGGAATATTCCATATGTGGTTTGTTTGTGCCCTCCTCTTGTAGTTTAGCCTTGATTGCTGTTACATATCAGTGAGTGGGATTGACTGGCTTTGAGGACTGGCCACACCCACAGTGGAGGAGCTGATGTGTGGGTACTGACCCTGTAGAGAAGAATTCTTCCCCACAGGGCCTTGGTGTCTGTCCTTTGGACGTGCCATTTGTGGAGCTAATTGGGTGTTCCTCTACTGTGGTCTGAAACTGACCAGTAAGTATATTGGTTCTGGAGTCTCTTGGAAAGGGCTCTGGTGAAGGTTAAGGTCAGCTGCTTCCTCTCCCAGTGACTAGGCCACTTGGTAATCCACAGTTGGTAGACACCTGTGATGTTGTCAGAGGTGCGTGAAAGGGTCCACACTGCAAATAAGGCTGTTTGCCCCTAGTGTCAGTCCTGCGCCAGATCAGCAAGTTGTACAGGGCACACCAAGGGCAGCCACTGCCTGCATGGGGCCTGTTGACCTGTCAAAGATTCTAGGAAAGTCTGCAGTGTGGTTCAAGTTTGGGTGCCTCGTCCTGAAGGTGGCTCAAGTGGTGTGTGGTTTGGGTGAGACAGGATTTCATGGAGTTACCAGGATGGGGCAAGCGATGTGTACCAGGTTAAATCAGCTTCAGTGTTTTTGCCCACCGGCACCTGTGTGACAGAAGAGCTCAACAGAGGAACAATGGCAGCTGTCTTTCCAACTATAGCCCTGAAGTCAGACAACTCAGATCCTCCCTATAAATCCTTGGTGCCTTTCAAGGTGCTGTACCTTTGCTTACATTTAGGGTGAGTGTTTGTAAGCTAGTGAGTCTGTGCATGGGCCCTTTGAAAGAACACCTGGGTTTCCAGCCACCCTCTGTCTCACAGGGACAGAATCCCAGATGATTTTCATGACCAGATATTTTTGGGACTCCTCCTCCCAGCACTGGTGCTCTGGGCTGGGGAGCCTGTTCTGGGGATGGATCCCCTCATTCCTCAGAGGGTACCTTCTTAGCTGAAATATGCCTCTTAATTTTCAACTACCACTAATGAGGGTGGAACCAGCTCATGTTGTTTTTCTGCCCCTACTACTGGTCTCTATATGTCTTCTTTTTTATGTCCTTAGTTATAGGAGTTATATTCAGCTAGTCGTCATGTGGTTCTCCAGTGTGACTGTTCTACAGTTTGGTTGTAATTTTGATGTAGTCTTGGTAGGAGTGGAGCACAGTATTTATTTACTCTGCCATCTTGACTAGAAGATCCAATATACTAAATTCTTTAAATTATAAATGGCATGAATTTGTGAGGATTAAATAAGATAATACATACATAATCTCTTTGAAAACTCTAAAGCATTATGAAAATAAAAGGCATATGCTTATATTATAACTATGTAGTAGAAACTTAAGGTAAAGGGGAACAACATTTGCATGACAAGCACTGAACTGATTTTTATATTGATGGGTCTCTATATCAGTGATACTTGTTTAAGGAGTATCTCTCGTGTAGTATACAAAGTGACATAGAGAATTTGCAGACATCTAACCTCCACCATTATATAACATTAGACTAGTAAATGAGAGTCAATTGAGTAATAAACCTGGGCTTTCGAAAGTCCGTAAGTCTGTGGTCCAAATCAATAATATTGCTTAGTACTATCACATAAAGATAGCGGTCGCTAGAAATAAACCCAAGGAAGATTTTAAACATATAACTAAATTGTTTAAATTAGTACTATTTACTCTTGTAGTCAGATTCTTTGGATATCATGCCTTATACTAGAGATAGAATTCAATTTGAACAGACATCTGTCATCCTGTTATAATGTATCACCTTTTCCTAGAAGCAAACATGAAATGCCTCAATAAATCCTTACGGAAGTATAATATAGGCCCACAGGGAAATTATCCTTTTCTTGTTGGGGTACATGTTGTTCATGTACTCCTTTTAAGAGAATCCTCTTGAGAGGGTTCTTCCAAATGAGAGAATACACTTCCTTTAAGATGTGGTGACATTTGAGCATCGTAAAAAAGAATATTTTGCCTCAGTATATGGGTATGGTACCTCAATTTTTTTTCTCTTTCATAATTTGAGATAGAATTTTTGTTGTTTGAAGGAGCATCACATTTAGAATTATCTTTCATTAATATCTTGGATTAAATTGTTCACTAGAGCATTCCCCATGGAAGACTACTGAAATTAGATTTTTTTGTTTGTTTGTTTTCCTCCTGAGTGGGTTGGAAATCAAGATCCAGAACATAGTCTGAGATGGAAAAACATCAGAATTTGGAAGGAGGATGAATGAATCAGTATTGGGTTTGAGATCAGTGAAAATAAACATTATTGAGTAGCTGATAGATCATAAAAAAGGAGGGAAGCATAGGTTAGAGTAACTTGTGAAAGAATTTCTGCAGGACTTCCCTTGGAAAGGGACATAAAGGCATACCTTGGAGATACTGCTCGTTCAGTTGCAGTTCACTGCAATAAAGCGAGTAGCACAAGAGTCATAATTTTTTTCTGGTGGAAGGTCTTGCCTACAATTTGTAAAAAAAAAAGTGTGTGTGTGTGTGTGTATTAAAACAATAAAACAAGGTATGTCTATACAAGTAAAAGCTGCAGTTTTTTAATACATTGCTTTGGTTATCGCTAATGCAAATCTGATTCATAAAATTATAATACCCCTTGCTTTGTCCCTGATAAGCTATATTCCTGGTATTTGACATTTGTCAAGTGGGTAGGATGCCATACATCTTGTCTCAGATTGTGTAATGAAACAGACAGAAAAGCATGGGTAAGAAATACTTACTGTTTTATTGTCTGGTTCTTACCTTTCCTTACAACAACTTTAGCACTTCAGTCTCTAGAAATGTCAGTTCTCTATTTTTTTGATGCTTGAAGAAATGCTTTCTGAGTATGATAATGCCATGAAATGAGCACTGGACACAGGGAAATCTTCAAATCAACTTTTCCCATTAGTTACTATTACAGTAATTCACTCAAGAGGTGCCATTTTTAGGCTTAACCACGTGTAAGTATTATTCAGTAGAAAAACAGAAGAGAAATAAATGGTGAGTCTGGAAAAGAAGAGTGCGTTTTCTGAATTCTGGGGAGGAAGGTTCCAAAGAGAGAATCTGAAAATAGTTTTTCTCTATAGGACAATCACTCACTGCAAGGTACTACACACTCCAGACACGTACATACTGATAGAATATAGTGTGAAAATCAACAGTTATGTTCGAGTCCTAAATGCTGCTTCTACATCCCAAACTGCTATATTCTATTTTCATCCTTGATTTGAAGCAGTAGGTCTTCCCTGAGCATCATTTTTTTCATATCATTTTTCTCTTTTAAAATTTATTTTGCTTCCAGTAAATTCTGCAGGGATGGTAACTGACAGAAAGCAAAAAACAAACAAACAAAACAAAACAAAACAAAAAACAAAAATAACACAGTGAGAAAAGAAGCTGTGTGCCAGTTAATTGTGTGCCTCCAGGTCATATTCCAATATTATCATCAGTTCAGTCATGGTCTGTCCTGCATTTCAGATGAAGTCTAAGAAGGTAAACAATTTAAAATAAGTTTTATGTGCTGCTTGTGTAGAGCAGACAGATCATTGCATCCATCAAATCCCTGTTTACATCAGTAGAGACTGGCATGATCTTAAAACTAGCAAAAACTGTTCTTGCTTTGTTGTTATTAGTATTCTCAGCTGTTTCACGGTCCATAGCCAGCAGCAGGAGATCACTTAGGCGTCCATCACCATAGTGGTTCTTACAGAATATAATCCCTAGCTCACTTTAGCACAAAGAAGTGTCTTTCATTCTGAAGTGCAGAAACTGGTACAGAGAACACAATGCAGTTATTGACAGTGTGGCTGATAAGCTCTTGATAATTTGGTAGAGGTCTCAGGGTGTTATCGTTGTTCAATTAGAATACTTTAAAAGTTATGGATGTTTTGACTACTTCAGCTACTTAGGTTCAAGCAGACTGAATAGTCTGTCAAATATTGGCAAAAGGGAGAAGTAAAATTTCAAAATATGTGGGTAAGATGGATTGGAATGAAAAATTCATGTGGTACAAATGTGATTACTCTTAACTGTTTGTAAATAGTATGAAGTTCCTTTGATGCACAGTACAGCTCTAACCTTTACTTAACATGTTGTTATGTGTGGGTGCAATTTAATTGTTATCACTTGTTTAGAACAATGCACATGCAAATTAAAATATAAACTGCACTCCAGACTGAAAAATTTGAGAAATCTAACTTTCTTCTTCAATAATTTTTATCATCATATGAATCGATTGCTTAATTTTGTGGAGCAGCTAGCTCATGATTATAATAAAATAGGGCCTTATATTAATGAAAAATTTAAAATATAAATTATATTTACTCAGCCATTTTTATTTTCCTAAAGTGATAATAAAACTGAACTCAAGTTTCTCATATGAAAATTTTATATTTTAAAAAATTTAGTGTTTGTGAAAATTTATCTTGAATTCAACTGTTAATAAATCACAGTCTTTTAATATAGTGAGTCTCAGACTGATTAGATTTCTCCATAGGACTTTCTTACCCACTACGGTAGTGAAAGTTAAATCCATTTTCGATATGTATTAGAGTTAAGAAAACAAGTAAAGTACTCTACTTTTGCAGCCATGTTTTAAGATGTTGATAGTTAATCTGTCCCCATTGAAATCACAATTACCTTAAACTTATGCTGAAATATAGGTTGATATAGACTCATATCATACTTCTTGTCTTTAATTATCAAAATTAAGGATGATAATAGTTATCAAAACCATGGACAAAATTAGTATAAAATGATTGGCTGATTTTTTTAAGTAAATGTATTTGGAAGGAATAATTTTAGTTATTACTAATCTTATTAGAAAAACTGGTTTAGAACTAACAGTATCTGGTCATATCTTGGAGAAAAATTATGTAGCTTTTCAGCATATTAAGGACAAATTACAGTACTTAATTTGAAACAGGATATAGAAAACTAATTTAACTATTAAAATAATTTTTATATCAACATCTAAAAACTTGGCTTAATTTCTCAACCATTAGTAACTGTGTTACCCCGGACATAGTTTTATTCCCTCCAAGTTTCTGAGAAGAGATGGAAACAAGGAGTTATTTTGATTAAGTAGAACCTTTGTAAAGAAACACTTCTCTATGTCCTGGCTTTATCCTAAATATAAATTTGAATGACTTTTCATATAACAAAACCTTGTTCTATATATTAAGATATGATCAGACTTATCTTCAATGAACTAGATAAATACTGTTCTATCAACATAAGATGTATCACCAGAATAGTTTTAAATTATATTATACTTTTTGGAATATAGAGAGGTAATCATCAAGTCAGAATAAGACATTTCTGACAGACACACACCAAAGAATACAAAGAAATATTATGCAAGTTATTTTTGTGTTATAATGCTTGATAAGCTAAATAATCCCTTTCCATTAGAAAATAGAGTGAATGGAGTCAGTTTAATTTTTTCTTTTTATATGCTTCTTAAACATTTAAGTATATCAAATCATCTCAAAATATTAACTTTCTGAGAAAGCACTGAGACCTTCTTGGTATTTGATCATGTCATTGAAAGTGCTCTAAATAGTAAAAATTACTTTTTTCTTAGAAGTCCCTGAGATTGCTGTGTGATCCCAGAAAAAATAATTTAGTATTACATAAAATTTTTAAAAATTCATTAAGTGCATATGGAAAGGAAAAACAAATTTAATGAAGCTCATTAGTTGTGGTAGTATTATTGATGTAAAATAGAATTATTATGCTAGGCCTACTCTTGTTTTTTCTGAGTTATATCCTTACAGAAGAAAGGCAATACTTACCTATTCTTGGAGTATATTACTTGTCTTAGAATAGTCTTTTATAAAATCTACAGAAAATAATGCTTAATCACTGAAACTTCTGCCCATGTGTAAAATTACCAAGTGGAAATAAATCTTTCACTGAAGAATTATGTGTGAAAAAGACAGTAGCACATATGAACAGGGCAATAAAATATACCAGGGTGACAAAAATGTATACACATTTTAAGAGATGCTGTCTATGTATTACTTTTCAAAGTTTAATTGAATTATGGTAGTAACGTGTAGTATAACATTCGCTCAAAAGATGGCATTAATCAAGTGAATGCTAGGATCACCATGCAACAGGCATGGCTGTCAATGTGTTGGAAGCACGGCTGTCATTTGAAGAGGGCAAGACCATTTTGAAGTGGTATTTGGAATTCGAGAATGTTGTTTGAGTTTCTTGACTTCTACCTATGTTAAAGGATGTGGTGTACCTTAGAAAACCGGCTACATTTGTGGTACTTAGGGAAGAAATTGAAATGGCAGGCACAGAAATGCAAGCGGACACTTTGATCGTTGTTGCTCAAGCAGTAGTTCATAATCAGAAGTGTCTGGATGCTGATGGTAACCATTTTGAGCACCTCTTGTAAATGAGGAAGTCAAAGTGACTTGTATTCATCTTTTGTTATCGGCATAGTATTATAATTTTAATAGCTTTTTTTCTTTCTTAAAACGTGTATAATTTTTTTGACCCCCTCTGTGTATGTCAGAAAGACATATGCATCTAGGCATTAGTCAGAGGAGAACATGACTATCAGAGTGAGGTGAAATATATGAGTCAGAACAAAATGAATGGGTGCCATTGAGTATGAGGTTGAATATTTAGGGGAAGTAAATTAGTAAACTCACCATAGATTAGTAAAAGAATGAGGAAGGTACGGGACGGGGATGTTACTATTATAATTTCCAAGTCACCTTTTAAGCCACATTTACCTAGTTGCAAAAAACTGCTTATCCCTGGTCATGGGCTGACCTACAAAATAGGGTACTCTTTGTTTTCTATCCATTTTATCCTAATGCTAAAATAGTATCCTTTCAAAGTGTCTAAGTTCTAATGGGATAGTTACTATGTAAATTTTAAACAGGTAATAAATATTAATCAATGTGATGTATTTTATACAACTATCACCTGGGTATTTCAAAACATTTTGCAAACAGTACTTACAAAGCCCTTTTAATTAATATTGGTGCCAGGGATGATTAGACTAACATTTGTTGAGGGGCATCAGTATGAAACATTCGTAGACATTGATTTGATCTAATAAGGCAGACAAAACAATAAACATGTGAAAACAAGTGACTTACCCAGGAGGTACATATCTGGCATTCACTCAATTTTATGTTATGGATTATGGACCCCTCCAAAACCTTGAGGTTCAAGGAGAGAAACTTGCATAATTAAATAAACGTGAATGTTAAAGATAGATTTTTTAAAAGAAAATGAATGTGACTGACAATTGAGGAGGAGGCTTTAGAAAGTCAAAGAAACTGCATGGAGTCAGACCTGAGGGAAACATGAAAAAATGATCAAGATCTAACTAGAAAGCACTAATAGTTCCAAAAGAATAAATAGTGTCTTTTTCTACTTCTCTTTCTCTCCAAGTTTTTCAAACTTTCAGATTCCAAATGAAGCATATCATCTTAACAATTTGACCTCAGATATCCTATATACTCTCTCTCTCTCTCTCTCTCTCTCTCTCTCTCTCACACACACACACACACACACACACACACAGGGTCAAAATATGTATACACGTTTTAAGAAAGAAAAACTGTATTAAAATTTTAATAATATATACAAATAAGAAAAGATGAATGCAAATTACTTTTGACTTTTGCAATTACAAGAGGTGCTTAAAGTGGTTAGTATCAGCGTACAGACACTTCTTATTATAGTGAACTACTACTTGAGCAACAGTGACCAAATTGTCCACTTATATTGCTGAACATGCCATTTCAGTTTGTTCCTGAAGTGCCACCCGTATAGCCAGATTTCTATGGTACACCATGTCCTTTAAAGTCCCCCATAAGTAGAAGTCAAGGGATGTTAAATCAGGAGAACATGGAGGAAATTCAGATAACACTCTGTAATTTCAAATACCATTTCAAAATGGTCTTGCACTCCTTGAACAACTGTGTTTCTGCCATTTTATTTGATTGTCCTGCCTGTTGAATGGTGACACTAGCATTCATTTGATTAATGCCATCTTTTGAGCAAATGTCATACTACACATTGCTACCATAATTTAATTCAACCTCAAAAAATAAGGCATAGGTAACATTTCTTTAAATATGTGTACATTTTTTCGCACCCCTGAGGACTGTTCAGAATAAAATTCAGCCATAAATGCCTCTATTTTTTTAATATTACATGGCTGGATACTTTCCAGACATTCCTATGGCTATATTATAGTTATGTCCTCTCTTGAATACTCAACTAAAATTCTACCCCACTGACTCTTATTGACACTTTAGTGGATAAGACAGCATGTGATTACTATTCTCTGCAAAAAGTTATGCAAATACTTGGAAATCAAAATAAAGACTCTCCTCAGTAGTTGTTGATCTCTTCTTAAAAATTACATAGATTTTAGACTGACATTACTATTTTTGAAACATTTAGTCATATTTTAATATTCATTTGGGTCTTGGTCCCTTTTCTTATATTCTGAATTATGAAACTCTGGGAGGAATGTATAGCCAGCTCTAAACCCACCAAAACTCTGCATGACAAAATTTCTGATGAAAGCCAGTTGTTGAAAACAAATAAAGCACTTTTTTCAGAGAAAATTATATTATGCATATTGATTCATCTCTCAGAATCACACACAAGAGGTCCTTTTAGTTTATAATGCCACTAAAATAGAATAAAACTACCATTTAAAGCTTAGTCACAATTTAAACATTAGTTTCTATGAAAAATCATTCCCAATTCTTTTCAGTTTGAGACACATAATTATGAATGGCATTTCCCATCCTCTTACATATTTCTCTTCTATAGTATACTCTAGAAAAAGAGTGTCCTTGAAGCTCCTGAAAATAATCGTGGATTGTCCACTCCCACAAATTTCTGGAAAAGGTATCATATTTTGCCATGTATAATGCACACTTTTGCCCAAATTCTTGAGGGAAAAATAAGGATGCACATTATACATGGGTATTACTAATTCTGTATCTCTATAAATGATTTTAATTCTTTTATTTATGGGTATGAATTATAAGTGTAACTGCAGAAATCTATAATGATATCCATATGCAAAATAATACCCTGAAATATAATTGGAGTTTTTTATATTAACACATAAAATTTCTTGTACCTGGTATCTGTTCTTGTGTTTTATAATTATTTGTTACATAGAATTTCTTCTACCATAATATGTTAAAAATAAATGCTAAAATTATTTTATAATATTAAAAGTAAAGACCTAAATATAAACAAAAATTTTAATTAATAAATTAAAAGATTTTTTCCCTGAAAATTTGGGCCAAAAATGTGGGTGCACAGTATACACAGGAACATATTATATATGGCAAAATATGGTATTTCTATTAGTCAATGCAGAAAATTGAATCACTGTTAGGGGTGGCTGTTTACAAAGCTTATTCATAAACTATGCATTTACGGACTGGAAATGGATTATCTATACTAAATGTAAGGATCTAATGTGTTCTTGTAATACTGTGGAGATAACCTACATAGTATTTATATGCTTTTTTATTTAGGAAGATACCTGTTTTTATTTCTTTTGTTGCTTAGAGGTAGGGAATTTGGGTCTAATATCAATCAGCATTTATTTCTGAGCTCTTATTGAACAGAAATCGCTGGATAATATGGAGAATTAAAGACACCCAAAAATAATTATATCTAATTCCAGAATATTGACACTGATGCATTCTACCAATCTTATTCAAAATTTTCCAATTTTATTTTTACTGAGTTGGTGCATGTGTCTAAGTGCTATATAGTTTTATCACCCTGTGTAGGTTGTATATCCACCACTACAGTCAAGACACTGAGTATGTTTTATAATCACACCCATCTATTTCCCTGCAGCCCCCTGGCTCTCACTGAGTTCCTAACCCTTTGCAATCACTAAACTATCATATATTCTTTATATTTGTGATTTTATAAATGTTATATGTATCTGGAATCATACCGTATTGAAACCTTTTGAGAATGACATTTTTCCATTGGCATAATTCTCTGGAGAGTCATACAACTTCTGCATATATTAAAGGCTTGTTTCTGTTTATTACTGAGTATTATTCCATGATATCGGTGTACCACAATTTGTTTAACCATTATCCTATTGAAAGACATACGGGCTTATTTAATTTGGGGCTATCACAAGAAAGGCTAGTATGAATATTTGTATATAGGTTATTATATGAAAATAAATTATCTAAATTATCTGTGAAATAATGCCCAAGGGAACAATTACTGAGTCTTATGATAGTTGTTATGTTTATCAGATTGATGTTACAATTATATATTTCCACCGGCAATGTTTGAGTAATCTAGTGCCTTTGTATTCTTGCCAGCATTTGGTACTGTCAGTGTTTTTTTAATTTAGTAATCTGATAGGTGTGTAGCAGCCTCAATTTTTTTTTTTTTTTAGTATTAGAAAGTGCATTTGCTAAATCCTTCTCCTCAGAAATATTTCTGTGATACTCAGAGGTGTAAAACGTGATCCACCTATAGTATCAGGTTGAGTTCTGAATCTTAGGGAAATACCTGTATTCTCCCTGTGAGCTCACTCTACACGTTATTGGTTAGTGAAGATGTTGCTATCTCTCATTATGTTTATTTTCCATTGCATTTCTGCTTATCTTCCTGGAGCTTTCTCTCACAATAATGGCTAAGACAGGCCTCAGTAAGTAATATGATTTTATAAACCATTTGAGGAAATTTAAACAAATTGATAATACAGTTTAGTGTAATTTCTCTTAGATATAATTGCTATAACAGCAACATTACTAACTTTGGATGGCTTCGTGATGAATTCTTCTTTCCCCAAACTGTCATTTTGTGCAAATCAGCTTCTGTCAATGGTGGTACCACATGTCATGTCTTGTACTTTTAGTTTGACTTTTGTTCACTGACTCCTCACTACAAGTAAACATAGGCTACATGCATTCCATATCGTTCTTAGAATCTGCTCATAATTTCCCTGTGAACAAAACTGGCTTAAAGGTACTTACAAACTTTACAAGCCCAGACATATTTTTCATGGGAAACAACAACAACAAATTAAATCCACAGTTAAATAAAAATAAATTGCCCTGGAGAAGCAACAGTGTTTATAAAATTCTGCAAAAACTTAGGCACATACCTATTAACAGACACAATACTTAGTTTTATACTCTAAATCATTTATTTAAAATGGGTTCAGAGTTTTCAACCAATGAATGAATTTATATGAGGATCCCTGGGTTTCAATATTGCAAGTGCCAATTTCAGCTTAATCTGAAAACAAACCCCAAGTTTATATGTTTGTGTTACTGCAAAAGATACAGTGTAATTTCTCTCCTGGGATACCTGGATCCAGGGACTCAAATGATACTTTTAGAGCAGCCTTTTTAATACTCCTCTTGGCTTTGCTTATCTTGGCATGGCTTAGTTCAAAGACTTGAAGTCTTTCCACTTGGATGGGAACTCCCTGGGAATTCCATATGTTTGTAGGTATTATAGTTTTTGATACCAGGAAAGAGATATTACAGATTCTACTCTGAAGAAAGACTCTGATTGGATGAATGCTTGAACCATACTGGTGCCATGGTGATGAAGCTCCCTGAATGCCAGACTGAGCCTAGGATCTGTTATCTGGACATTGAAATCAGTGCTTCAGGCATACCTTATCCATATCGGCCTTAAAAATTGCCAAATCAAAGAAAGACATATCTCTATAAATTTGGATTTAGGATAAACAAAATATCCATGTAGTGTCCAATTTCGTGATTTCCCAAAACAAAACAAAACAAAACAAAAACAACAACAATAAAAAAAAACAGAGACTCAACAATTAAGTTATTTATCTCTGAAACATGGAAATGTTCTCAACTTTAAAATTAAAGTCTTCACTCCCCATACTCTATCTGTTCCACTGTGGTTTTAAAAGTTTTGTCACTAATATATATGTAGATTTCATGTTCAGTACATTTTTTCCATCTCATTTTAATGATCTCTGCAGAAAAAAATATTTTTCAAACACATACTGTAAGGATAGAAGTATAATGTTGAGATGTAGGTAATGGAAGATTCCACACAGTCTCCCATGGCCTGTTTGGGAGAATTAGATTTCTACCAACTTGTGTTATTATTTAGGATAACAGTCTAGGAAACCTTTTATTTTATCTTTTTTAGTTAAAAAAGGAAATTTCATGTAAGACATTATATGCTTGCAAATTATTAGAAAATCTGGAGAAGCAAAAGTAAAGTGGCTGCCAATGGATTAGTCATTTCAAATATTTATTAATATTTTAGCTTTAATTCAGAGGAAAAGATGCTGCTTATACCTTCTCAGTTATCCCCAATCATGAAGTTGATGAATAGTGATTGGGAGGCAGACAGCATCTATCTCAAATGCCTTAAGATTGATTCTCCAGAAGCTAAAATCTAGACTTTGGAGCATTGTGGGAAGTCCCCACTTCTTAAATCTTTGTGCACTTGGCTGGCAGGAACAGTAGCAGGAAGATGATCTGTGCCTCAGCTCATCTTCTACAACTTAAACACTTCTCGTTGGCAGAATCAAATTTGAATTCATTCATAGACTTCCAAGAAGTCTGAAGTCTGTAATATGTTGCTTTTCAGATCTTATAGTGTTGGATTCCAAGTGCCAATCAAATATAATACACAATATAATTATATACATGTGTTCATGTGTATACACACACACACACACACACACACACACACATACATAATATGCATGCATATATATACACACACATGCAGAAATTTCCAGAACTGTTGGGAAAATCATTGTAATTAATAAAGTTAAGATAAATATATTTTACTGTTTTTGAGTAAGATTTCAGAACATGTTATAGTTTTTATTCTATTTATCTTTATGAAATAAAACCTGCAGTCAAGAATATTTGCTATACACTATGTAGCAAATAGTAATTTGTAACTTTCTTCTATTCAGGATTGTTGCTTCTATGAGTATACTTAAAGAAGAAAATGACATAATGATGCTGGGCATCAATTTATGGCACTGTAATTGAGATTGGGCTAAAATCACAGCAATTTCTGAATCAGTACTTTAAAAAAATCAGTACATTTTTCTTGTGGAAACAATCTATATATTCTCCTCCTCAATATTTCTTTTCTCTGAGCTTATACAAGAAAGCTTAGCAATTATTTCTCACATTTTTATTCTCATCCTCTAGTGTAAAATACATTCTTGATGGGCTTCATCAACTTTTTTTTTTCTAAGAGACTTTAGCACAACAGAGAATGAGATGATTTTGAAATTGATGGGCTGGCTAGTACTTTTCCTTCATATAAATAGGCCTTCTTGACAAGATGTATATTGTTTATACCTGCTTTTGCAGCCTATCCATAAGATTAAGTTTAGGAAGAAGAAGAAAAATAGATTGCTATTTGGTCAGAGAATCAAAGCTTTCATTAATGCTCAGCAATCACTGTCTTCAACTGGCATGCTGGGGTTAAATTTTTTTAAAAGGTTTCCACCTGGTCATTCAAGCTGTCTCATTCCCTGTCTAATTCACTGTGACAGTTAAAAGAAACCTGCCCTGAAACACAATTATTTGACATTGATATTTAAATTTTGTATGTTTATTCTCTAAAGTAAAACTATGTTACTAAATGTTTAATCCAGAACATATGAGATTTTTGATGTCCTAAAATTTCTTACCTATACTGTTTCAGTTGGTAATTGTTGGTAGCACACAGTTGTCTGGATGAGTGAATTAAACCCTAACGTAGAAAAGAGAATATAGTAAAAATTCCAGGAAAAGTTATGAATATGTTAATACACATGAATTGGTTATCTAAAGGCATTATATTAGCACACTTTAGCTTAGCTCTACAGCACAAATATTTCTAATGAAAACACAAATGGTTTTAAAAAATGCATGAATTTTTAAACATTTTTGGTGTTTTCTATTAATCATCAGTTTTTTAATAATGATAGCTTCTTTGGCACCTCAAGTAGAAAGGCATTTTGTGGTAAGAGATATACACTGTAAAGAAAATGTCTTAAAACTTGTGAAAATTAATTTTCTGAGATTTAATGCCTTTCAAAGTAATAATACTTTGATTTGCATGATGTCTTAGCATAGCAATGATTTAAAGGCTATTAAATCAATTATTTTGATCATATGTGAATCTGTTGCAATCATGAACATGAGATGACCTCCTCTTGGAAAAGGAAAAATGTAGGCTCTTCTTCATAGTATCAGCTGTTAGGGTTTAGATGTGAGTTGAGGAGGCTGTCTAGAAACAGAATAAAATGAAACCAGCTCCCTGGATACCTCCATTTCCCAAGCTAGTTGAATATGAGACAAATTCTTTAGTGACAGCATATCAAAAATAATTATTTAACCAGAGGGAAAGATTCCTGAGCTATATAGAAAAGAACCATTTACACCAGTTTTCCTTTCTTTCTTTTTCCTTTTTTTTAACTTTAATATAGTTTCTCCTTTCTACCATGAATAATCTTTTAGCTATTATTAAAGATAAGGAAAAGTCAATATGGATGACATCAGTGGGATATCCTTACAAATGGGTAGACTAATGGAGAATATAATGTGTATCATAGAGTAGTCTTGGTACTTGCAATAATAAAACACATATTGGGTGCACAGGGTTTGCAACAATTCAGATCCATATTTAAATTACCATTCTCTATCTTTTTTTTCCCCATTCACTTCTTTTTTTTTTTGTTTGTTTGTTTTTTTGTTTTTTTTGTTCACTTCTATTTACTGATTATATAAACGTACCTTTCATTATTTATTTGTTAATCTTAGAAATAGTAAGATACAAGTTTTTTTTATAATGTTTGATATATTTTAGAATTCATTGATCCACATTAAAGTTTGATTTGCTCTAAGATGGTTATCTTATTCTAGAGATAATTGAGCTATTACCTCACATATTTAGTAATGACTGACTTTTACATTTTCCCAACAAAATGAATGTCATTGATAAACTTAGGATTTCTTTCTATATGCATTAATCCAAGGTTTTCCTAGATATTTATTTGTATACTTGAACTTTTGCAATAGCTGTTATCCAAATCTGAAGGCTTAGGAATAAAGTAGAAAAACAATGGCAATAACTTACACTTCACCTTGCAACTAAATAGTTTGAAAAGCCAGGTTCTACATGCATTAGTAAAAAAAAAGTATTTCTAATTTGCTTTAAATTTATTTTTGTATGAAAAGGCTGAACACTAAAAAGAAATATCTAGCTCTATTTCTTATTTAAGCCATCTTAGATGAAAATATGATTAAAACATATATTTGGATTAATTTTAGAAGAATGTTAACAGCTTTTAAAAACTTAAATAATATAAAATGACTGGGTCAAAGAAAAAATTAAATAAAAGATTAAAAATACATAGAAACTAATGACAATGAAAATACAACATATCAAAATTATTGGAACACAGCAAAAGCAGTAAGAAGAGGGAAATTTATGTCATTATAGGCCTATCTTAAGAAACAAAAACATCAGAAGTAAATATCCTAACATCCCGTCTTAAAGAACTAGAAAAAGAAGAGAAAAACCCAAAGTCAGCAGAAGGAAAGAAATAATAAAAATTATAGCAGAGCTAAACCAAATTGAGAACAGAACGACAATAGGAAAAATTAATGCAATAAAGAGGTGGTTCTTTGAAAATATCAATAAAATTGACAAAACCCTGGCTAGGCCAACCAAAGGATGAAAAGAAAGGACACAAATATCCAAAATTAGGAATGAAAGGAGAGAAGTTATGACTGTACCACAGAAATACAAAGGATCATTTAAAAAATTATGAAGGACTTTATGCCTCCAAATTTAACAACCTAGAAGAAATGGACAGGTTTCTAGAAACATACAGTCTCGATAGACTGAACCGAAAAGAACTGGTAATCTAAATACACCAATCAATAATAAAGAAATTTAAACCATCATCCAAAACCTCCACAAAGGTAAAAGCCCTGGGCCAGATGGGCTCATCAGTGAATTTTTACTAAATATTCAAAGATAAATTAACACCTATCCTGCTCAGAATCTTCCAAAAAATTGAAGTTGAGGCAAAACTTCCCAACTCATTCTATGAGGTCACATTACCCTAATACCAAAACCTGGCAAGGACAATGCAAAAAAAAAGAAAACTATAGACCAATATCTGTGATGAACACATATGCAAAAATCCCAAACAAAATATTAGCAAATAGACTACAACAATGCATCAAAAATATTATATACCTTGATCAGGTGGGGTTCATCCCAGGAGCGTAAGAACTGTTCAACATATGTCAATCAATCAATGTGATACACCACATAGACAAACTAAAAGATAAAAACCATATGGTCATATCAATTGATGCAGAAAAAGCATTTGTCAAGATACAATATCCATTTATGATTTTTAAAAAATGAATAAAATGGATATAGAAGGAAAGTACTTCAACATAATAAAGCCCACATATGACAAACCCTCAACTAAGAACATACTGAATGGGGAAAAGCTGAAGCCCATTCCCTTAAAATCAGGAACAAGACAGAGACACCTCCTGTCACCACCGCTATTCAGTATAGTAATGGAAGTTCTAGCCAGAGCAATCAGGCAAGAGAAAGGAATAAAAGCTATCCCAATTGGGAAACTCACTATTTGCAGATGACGTGATTCTCCATATAGAAAATTCCCAAGACTCCACTGGAAAACTATGAGAGACAATAAGTGAATACAGAAAAGTCACAGGACAAAGTTGACCTACAAAATTCAATTGCATTTCTATATACAAATCACAGATCTTCAGAAAAAGAAATGAGAGCATCTTTTGCAATTGCAAGAAAAGGAATGAAATATCTGGGAATTAACTTGACAAAGAACATGATGAACTTTTACATGGAAAACTATAAGACACTTTGAAAAGAAATTAAAGAGGACACAAAGACATGGAAAGATATTCCCTGTTCATGGATAGGAAGACTTAACATTGTTAGAATGGCCATATTACCCAAGGCAGTAATACAGATTTAATGCACTTACCATCAAAATCCCACAGACATACTTTTACAAAATAGATTAAAAAATTATCAGATTTGTATAGAATCATAAACGACCTCGAATCACCAAAGCATTACTACGTAAAAAGAATGAGGCTGGAGATATCATTCTCCCTGATTTCAATTTATACTACAAAGCATCAATAATCAAAATAGCTTGAAATTGGCAGAAAAACAGACACACAGACCAATGGAACAGAGTGGAAAACTAGAAATCCACAAATATATAAACAAATAATTTTTGGTAAAGTAGCAAAAAATATACACTGGAAAAATAAGGCCTTTTCAGTAGATGATGCTGGGAAAACTGGAAAACCATATGCAAAAGAGTGAATCTGAGTTGTGAACTGTCACCATATACTAAAATTAATTCAAAATGGATTAAAGACCTTCATAGAATACCTGAAGCAATAGACTGCTTAGAGGAAAACATTGGTACTAAACTTACAGACCTCAGGTTCAAGGAGGACTTCATGAACCTGACTTCAAAGGCAAGCAAACATAAACTAATGGGACTTTATCAAACTAAGAAGTTGCACAGCAAAAAGTCAAAACAAAACAAACAAAAAGACAAAAACAACAGAGCAAAGACAGCCAACCAAATGGGAGAAAATATTTGCAAATAACACATCTGATAATAGACTAATATCTAAAATATGTAAAGAGCTAGTATGACTCAATAACAAAAATACAAACAACCCAATTAAAAAGTAGGCAGAGGACATGGCTAGACACTTCTCCCATGAAGACATACAAATGGCCAACAGACATATGAAAAATTCTCAACCTCATTAGGTATTAGGGAAATGCAAATCAAAACCACAATGAGATACCACCTCACACCTGTGAGAATGGCTGTTATCAACGAGACAAGGAATAACAAGTGCTGGAGAGGATGTGGAGAAAAAGGAACTCTGGTACACTGCTGGTGGGAGTGCAAACTGGTACAACCACTGTGGAAGGCAGTGTGGAGGTTCCTCAGAAAATTGGGAATGGAGTTACCATGTGACCCAGCAATCCCCCTCTGGGTATCTACCCCCAAAATTTGAAAACCTGGTCCGCAAAGACTTATGTACCCCAATGTTCATTACAGCATTGTTCACAGTGGCCAAGTCATGGAAACAACCAGAGTGCCCTTCAATAGATGACTGCATAAAGAAGCTGTGGTACATACACACAATGGAATATTACTCAGCTATAAGAAAATATGAAATACTGCCATTTGCAACAAAATGGGTGGACCTAGAGAACATCATGCTAAGCAAAATAAGCCAGACAGAAAAAAAACAAGAACCATTTGATTTCACTCACATGTGGAATATAAATCTGAAAGCAATGAAGAAACAAAAACCCGTGGACACAGTCAACAGTTTAGTGGTTACCTGGGGTCAAGGGGTGAGAGTGTGAGAGAGAAGGGAGGGGGAGTCAAACATATGGTGATGGAAAGAGAGTTGACACTGGCTGTTGAATACGTAATGCTACCCAGATGATGCACTGTAGAAATGTATACCCAGAACCTATGTAATTCTTATTAACCAATGTCAATCCAATTAAGTCTAAGAATAAAACTATAAAAACTTAAATAAGAGACTCATACTAGGTCCTTAACTAGTAAGCTTTAGGCAGATAAAAGACTATGTGTACATATAGCTATACATACAGATATAGATATAGATTCAAATATAAATAGATAGAGGGAGAGGGTGAGAGAGGAAGTGGGGTTCAGTACAGAGTAAAATGACTTAGAATTCCATCTCCCACAGGGAACTGTTAAACATTTCATAAGATTTCATTTTCCTCATCAATCTTATGCATATATTATAAAATAGGTGTCATCATATTATATACAGAATAGTAAACCAATTTGCTCACTTAACTTCAAATTGTAATTGTTTTCGAAGTCACTAAAAACACAAAGAATCTTTTCCAGGAACACAGAACTAGTAACTACTAATGCACAAATATATTCATCAGCATATCTACAGAATGTCATTGGTACATATGGTACACATCACTGTTATCAGTTCTGAGCATGTAGTTTATTGGAACATTTTCTGGAGAGGGAAATGTATTAGGAGACTTAAATTCTGATAATACTTATCATTAAACTGAGCTCTATATTTTTACATTTAGTTAATCCTGGCTGGCTACTATGAAAGAACACCATTACGTTGGTTAAGCTAAGATAGTGATGGAATTGCTTGAAGTAGATTCTACCATTATGTACCAAACTCTAATGTTTTTCTACACAGTCATCTCTGTTACTTGGTAATCTGTATTACATAGTTTTACTGGGTAAACTGCTTTTATCTTCTAGCTTTTTTTTCCCTTTAGCTATTAATTCATTTACCCAAAACAGCCATGGACTCATCCAATCTTTCTTTTCTACATTAAAAAAAGAAATTGTCTGTTATCGAGTAATTTCCAGGCAGTTGTTCTAGGTTCTGAAAGTAAAAGGATGAGCAAAAACAGAAAAGTCCTTCCTTTTGTGTATCTGACTCTGTGATGAGAGGGGAGACACAATTACTCTACGCATAAGAGCACACCAGTTAGGAGTCTATTGAGAGCAGCTTGCCCACCCATTGTGTGTCTGTTTCTCTGGCACAATTATTGAGTACACTTACACTCTCAAAATGTCTCATTTTAGGTAATAGATGATATGGCCATATCACATATCAGATTTTTACAAATAATGAAAATGAGACTCTGATTGTTTTGATGGCTTAACTATGATGAAATGGCTAATTAATGATAGACATGCAGAGCTTCATGGGACAAGCAAAGCTTGGCTTTGGAGTGACAAGTCATAGGTGAGTGACAGCTCACAATTAGATGTGTGACCTTGGAAACTAACCCGATTCTCTAAGCTTCAGAGTCATGATAATGTGAATTCTAATATCCTCATTAAAGGATGTTAAAGAATTAAAAGAGATGATGTTCTTCGAAGCCTAAAACAATGGACTTAAAATGTGCTCAATCATGGGTTATTTGTTTGTTCATTTATTTTTTTCTTTGCTTTCAGTTTTATATTCCGCATATGAGTGAAATCATGCAGTTCTTTGTTTTTTCAATCAATAGTTTAATGTTTATTTGGGGACGAGTGGGTTAGGGAGGGGAGAAAGGGGAGGGGGTGGGAGAGGAGCGGGGAAGCTAAATATAAGGTGATGGAAAGAGAAGTCACATTAGGTGGTGAACTTATTATACATCAAGTTGACAATGCACTGTAGAATTGTATGCCTGAAACCTATGTAATCCTTGCTAACAGAT